>OZ024898.1:13468056-13643056 GCA_964017195.1 Siderastrea radians | reverse complement strand
TAGAAATCGCATTTATGAGGACAAAAATTTCAAAATTTCCCAGGGTAGCATGCCCAAGGTACCACCCATACATGCTCCCGCCGTGGGTCAGTCGCTTGCCCAAAACCTGGATCCACCCCTGCAGTTTTTCAGTACTCAACGAGTGTAAAGATTGACAGCTGACATCAAGTTCTTCAAAGGAACAAACACCAAACTGGAAAGATACTCTAATTCACGTTTAAAGCAAAAAGGAAAAGATTTTAGTTTGAGTTTCGCATGGAAAAGCTGAATACGGGAGGAATCAGTCGTCGTACAAAGGCAGAAACTGCTAGAACTGACAATTTTGAGAAAATGGCAGGGTCCTGGATGGTAGAAAGGTTAGTTTCGTGTTTATTATTTATAGGAAATGATGTCATCAGTGCTCATCATTTTAGGGATACGAGACCGTACATTTCAAAGAAAGAGTTATAGGGATGCGGGACACACAGACCCTCCTTCCCCCCGCCCCCCCCCCCCCCCCCCCCCCCGTAATGGAGCCTCTTTTTTTGGTTGTGTAATTAGCAAATTCTTTCAGTTAATATGAAAAGCACCATTGCAGCAACTTTTGGGCAACTTTTAGATGTTTTGAGCAACTTTACAGCAACTTTCTGAGTGATTTTGAGTATCTTTTTTTTAACAATTTGGAGCATCTCGTGGACAGCCTTAGCACTCTATTTCCTTTGAATGTAGAGGTCCACACGACGCGTAAATAAACCGCACTGGTTCGGTTTTGCCGGATCTCTGGTGTAGAGATGCTGGAGCCAGACGTCACTCGAAGTGTAATTGAACAAAACTGAATGCAAGGCTGGCACTACGGCAAAGGGCTGATTTATTTAAGGCCAATATTTCGGCTAACAAAATAGCCTTCCCCAGGGCCAGAGCTATACAGAAGGTAAATACTATAACGGCTCCAAAAATTTGAATTTTAAAAAATACACAAATGGAATGATTTGACATATCTTACGAGTCGCTACTTTGCGGGTAAATTTAGTTTGGGATAAGAAAGACAAACCTCTGAGAATACTTTACATTTGACAAGAGGCAACACCCACTAATCCTAAACCCTCCCCCGGTTTATCGGGTACCAGGCTCTGTGCGCCTATTGGGAAGCCTGGAGTATTTTCAACAAATGGTGGAAGATGTCGCAGGTTTTGTATATTCACTTACTTATTTTGCCTGAGAACTCTTTTCTTTAGATTGATTTAACCTTTGTGTTTGCCCTGCTGTACAGGATAGCGAACTTTCCTATGCACATCGAGATGGCAGATTATTGGAGCTTATTGACGAAGCCTGGCAGAAAGACAAGCTGCCAAATGATGGTAAGCTTAATTATCTCCATATGGCGCGAAAATAATGCTGGAATATTTTCTGCGGACATTTCTGTCATTTCTTATATCTTTTCCAAAAATCAAACAGTTCACCCAGAGTTTATGCAGAGGAAAGCTCTGTTCTTCAAGGAAAAGAAGATGTCCAAGCAGAAAAATTTGAACATATTATTTTGTAAAGCCAAATTGAGGTTGATACTGTATTTACCATCTTTCGATATATTTGGCCGTTTCTGCACTGATGCTTTGTCCGTCTGCTGCGAACGTAGGTAAAGATTTGTGGTGCATCTGGTTATGAGTTTCGAGGTTATGAGGTTGTGTAGTATAATGGTGTTCACAAGACAAATAATCTATTAGCGTCTATATCTATCTTCAGTGGTGAGGTGTCAATGCTCAAAAAAGCTGGGTAAAATCCCGAAGGGGATACTCCCTGTAGTGGGCTATACAGCAAGGCTCTGCTGGAAAGGGGTGCCTTTCTTAAGCTGGCAGTATATTAAAGGGTAGGGAAAATAGCCATGTTAGTATATAAAGGGTTCACAAAATCAGCTGCAAAGTGGAAGAAATCGTGGCTAAAGCGAAGTATATCAAAGGGTGCCACATTTCGGCAGAAATGACTACGCAACTGAATCAGAACAACTGAAAACCCAGGAAAAACGTGGCGACAATAGAAAATTCTATTGTTTTGGCTTATCTTTGAGGTATGATGAGAAAGGGGTGCAATTTTGCTCTAGGTTTATGAAAAAGGTACCATTTTGGTAAAAATTAGTCTATTAAAGGGGAGGGGAAGGGTTTGAACTTCCGAGTGGAGCCTCCCTGTATAAAACTTTATTGAGTGCTCCCCCAGGGGGGTCAAATGTATATTAACCCAAGGTGGCCAATCGAACTTCATCGAACAACTACAGTTCGATTGCTTCATAAATCGACTACAGCCAAACAAAAAAAAATTGAGTAAGAGTTCGAACTTAATTCAACCCAGTGGAACCAGTTGAGCAAATTATATAAAAATCATTCATTTTAACAGTATGTTTCACAATGTGAGAACAACTTACGAATTAAGTTGATCAGGCAACAGAAGATTTTGATTTTATTTCACCCTGGCTTTTTTTAATTTTCATATATGATTAATGATTTATTTCTTATCAGCCTATGTGATTTTAACAATTTTTTAAAAAATAAGTGCAATAACCCATGCAAAGTTCAAAGAACTGAGCTGATGATTTGGAACGAGTTGGCTGCCAAGGATAACCTGCATCTCTCCATTTTCAATTGAATGTCAGCCAACACTGATCATTTTTTGTGACTGCCTTGCTGTTGACCTGAATCAAACCTAATCGAATGCAATCGAACCTAATCAACGTTCGATTGCTCCAATTTTTTGTGTTTCATTGTGTTTGATTACTGAACCCAATCACGTGATTGAGTTTGATTGGGTTCCATGGAATTCGATTAATCGAACATTCGAGTGGTTTGATTTGGTCATGTCAGGATAGTAAAAATGTTATACCAGAGAAGGTAAAGAAGGTAAAAAATATGGGGAACGAAAGAAGTGTGTAATGACTCCCCCTCAAACTTGAAGTAGCAGGTGATTTTTCCACGTGGAGTCTGTGAATTGGCTTTCTTCCCACTGGAGTCTTGTTATATCCTCCTTGCAGGCAAACACAGAACCCGCTAGCCCTGTTCATGCCTGTTATGCGAGTCAAGGAAATTGATGTGATAAATGGTAATCAACAGTAGTTGGTGATGATTGATCTAATTAAGTGAGCAGTTTGGTGTGATTATTGGTTAATCATCAATTACAGATATTAATACATGTTAACTAACTAATTTCGTTGACTAATGTTGATTCATTGATTAGCAATCCATTGATTGATTTTCATCGATTACATATGCCGGAATTAATGAAATTTTAATGAATAGAGCATGAAAGTTCTATCTTGATGCTAACAAGAAGGGGCCTAAGGGATCTGAATGTACATCTGATGTCACTTGGGGAAGAAGCCCCAGTGTCAATGTGCATATTCTCCTTGTTGTTAACTCTATGATATAATTTTCATTGATGTTACTAGTTTGGAGAATTTGAAAACAAGACCATTTGAAGGGCCCGGTGGAAAAAGGGCGTAAGTGACGATTTGAGGTTAAAATCGAAATTGCTCCTATTTAGCTGAACATTGGCACACAGGCTGGTTTTCATGTGAGGAACGCCGTAGCGCACTTATTTCTTGACCTGAGATCTAAAATTTGAAGAATTAGTGTATTACTTTTGCTTAAAACTGACACAAAGAAAACAACAGGACCGCGGATTCTAGGTTGAATTCCTTTGTTTTAGTTCAGGCAGAGAACAAAAGAAATCTTTCACGCATCACTTGAGCGAGTTCAGTTCAACAACACTTTTCACGCAAAAGTAATACGCTAATTCTTCAAATTTTAGATCTCAGGTCAAGAAATAAGTGCGCAACGGCGTTCCTCACATGAAAACCAGCCTGTGTGCCAATGTTCAGCTAAATAGGAGCAATTTCGATTTTAACCTCAAATCGTCACTTACGCCCTTTTTCCACCGGGCCCTTCATTTGTCTTTGTTAATCATTTTCTTTTTTCTCATGACCTGTATGTTTTGTCAAGTAGTCGTACTTTAAGGAGAAACTGGCTTTGAGAAATCCATGAGTTTAAGTTCAAGATAACTTTGATTTGAGTTCAAGTGAGCTACCACAAATTTCCAAACTACTTACCGTAATATTAAAATCAACAGTCATATTTTGTGTAGCCCAAACCCAACTCTGGTCAACTTGGGTTTCATCTCCAGCTCCTAAATTCCCAGGTCCCAATAGTCTCCTACGCAGCTGTTATTAGTGGTCGCCGGTCATGCAAGACACCCTGACTAAGATCCCAGAGAAAGTAGATGCTTGTTCACTTCCTAGATTGAGTTTAAAGGGTATGTGATAGATATGCACTTCCCCAAAGGGTTTGGCTTTTGAATGGTATCGGTCTGAGAACAAGTAAAAATGTTTGAGAACTTATGACTGAGATTGAGTATGTGTTGCTTGCCAGTTTGAAAAATTTATAGAGTACACATATTTGCCATGTTGGCTTGAAAAGGGGGAATTGTTGGGAATCACTAAAACTCGGTAGGAAGAATTCCCTATTTTGGTCTGAAAATGGTCCACACCCTCCACGAAAAATTTCTCTGAGTATCCACTCCACTGGGTGTCAAGGTTCTATATCGTGTTTGAAATGTGACTGTAAGATGGAGTTTTTCACTTATTTCAAGTACAATTTGTAACCCTTACCATGATTCACACCAGCAAAAGCGTATTATGATGTCAAAACTCATCAGAACAATACAATGCAAAGCACTGTAAAATCCTTCAAGACCCAGTGTTGATCAGCTATGAACAGTGGGTATTTTTTATTTCAGAAATTTCTGTGCCAGAATTTGAACTTCCACCTGTGGATGACAGTGATCGTGAGTAATTTTAATGATTTAAAGTTTTAAGCCCAGTTACTAAATTTGTAAGGAAATCTCCAATCAAGGTGGTGCCTTCAGAAGATGAAGTTTTTATGTGAAATTCAGTCACATTGTAGCCACCAGGATTCAACAGTTGGAGATTGGGCAACAGGTTACAGACATACAGACCAAAGCCCCTTGGAGCGCTTCATGTTAAAGGGACACTGTCGTACTAATAGGTTTTATTTTCTTTAGGATCTGGCCAGGAGTTTGCTTTGTTATCTTGAATTATGGCAAAAAAAATCTTAGAAAGCATGGGAAAAATTATTACTTCCTTCAGAATGGTGATTTTAATTTCTTGACCACCAGTCATGAAATCAAATTCAATGTACTGCAAGGTCCCAGGTACAACACCCTCAGCAGGTTCATGCAGCTTAATGCTAAGCATTTGTGAAATTTTGCCCAAATTGTTCACCCTTGTGACAACCTACTACAGGGAAGTCTTTACACAGGGCAATAGAGTCATAAAGCCCCTGTGCCATTAAGCAGTCTAGTCAGTCCTTTCCACTGATGCTGTGTGTTTTCTAGTGAAAATGTCATCCAACTTTTCTGACCAAGAAACATACTTTGGCACTCCACTTGGTAAAGGGTCGTATTTTTCTTTTATTTTGCAGACAATGGTGCAACAGATTCACTGAAGGAACAAGAGCAAAAGTGGACAGATCTTGGAATACAACAGCTACAAGAATCGCCACAGAACACTGGAAATTAGAGCAGCTGATGAAGGGAAATCCACGAATCAGCAAATTCTTTGTAACAAGGGGAGGTGCCTTTAACTCAAGAACACCTTGGCAACTTGGGGAATTGTGTATATGATTTATTACCCTCCAAGCTGTATTTTTACGTGGTCTAGCTATGACTATGTGGGAAAAGCAGATCGTGGCAAGGACTATCAGAATCCAAAAAGAAAATTGGGGGTAACCACGCATTTTTTCAGAGATAATTGTGCTTAAATTTGGAAAAAAATGCTGTACATTTTTTGTATTTTACAGCGTTTTTAGAATTATGGTTGCTTAATTATCTCTGAAAAATGTGTGGTTACCCACATTTTTCTTTTTAGATTCCAATAAACCTTGCTGAGATCTGCTTTTCCCCATAGCCACAATCTTTACTGTACAATGTACTAGGAGGCACCATCCTTAAATGCTGCGGTAGTAGAAGGTAGTTAACAGGGTACTAAGCAGCAAGGGATGAGTCCCTTATCTTGCTAGGGAAGTCCAGTTTGAAGTAACAAGCAGATAATAGACTGTGGGAGGCAAAATTGCCTGCTGCTGACACATTTTAGAGGGCCATGTATGACAGCTTCAAAGTTGAAGGCCTCAGTGGAAAAAGAGTACGAGGGACGATTTGGCCTTCAAATCCAAATTGCTCCCAACTCTGCTTTGGCAAACAGGATGGTTATCATGTAGTTAACCTGGGGGGGGGGGGTACTAAAGTATACTTTGGGTGGGTATGTGCCGCCCGGGTCTCCAAAACAGGACCCCGTTTTAGAAAGATTTTGCATTCAAAATGATACCCCGTTCTAGAAATAAGTCAATTTTTAATACCCCGTTCTAAAAATGGAGATAATTGCAATAGCCAGGTTTTTTTACGTTATTTCTTTGTTTTGTTTTCGATTTTTACTAGTGTTTGCCGATCCTGAACCACGTTTTAATGTTTTTTAAGGGGTTTAAAGGCTGTTTCTTAAGGACGATTTATTTCTCTAGTGCGGAACTGTTACATGATAATTTGCTAAGTGATCATGCAGCTTTAATGACTATGTAATAAATAGATATAATATATTTTAATCTGTTCATCAGAAGTAGGTTTCCTGTGTAGGCACAATGCGGTTTATTCTTACGCAATATTACCCCTGCTCGTCGCGTCGGAACCAAGCGCGCATTATCGGATGCGATATTACACGATAATTACCTTACAATACGCCTACTGTGCACAACACGGGATGCAACAATTTGTTTATGTATTTTTTTTAGTTTTAGTTAAGAAAACTCTGTATTAATAATTTCAAATGGTTGCTGACAATTTTAAACTTTCGTGCATTCGAATATTATACCCTGTTCTAGGAAACATCTCTAAAATGGATACCCCGTTCTAGATCAGGAGTCCCAAAATCACGACCCCGTTAGGTGGCACATACCCGTATAGGTATTGTGGGGGAGTACCCCCCCTTCCCGGTAGTTAACATTGTTCTGTGTTTACTTTTGGTTAACATTGAAGCAAAATTAATAAACAACAGAGGAGCTGATTCATGGTTGATTTCTTAATTAGTTTTAGTCCAAAAAGAGAACAAAAGAAATCATTCACCCTCTGCTTGAGTAAGTTCAGTTTTTTAATGAAACAGTAATAGTTCTTCCAAATTAAACTTTAATGTCCAAACACAGACACCGAGGAACTAATTGTTTATTTCTTACATGATATACAGCCTGCCAAAGTAGAGCTCAAGGTTGTCCCTAACAGCCGGCAGGTGGCAGAATTAACCGGCTACTTTTGTGATATATATATATATATATATATATATATATATATGGTTGGCACAGAGATACACAGTTATTAGTTCATTACGTTGAGTTCTGGGAATTACATGAAAACTACTAAAGGCATGAGTTTACACAAACAAAATTGACAAGTTATGATTACTTTTGGAACTGACATTACTGGAAATTTGTGCTCAGAATCAAGGAAATTCTGTTTCTGGGGACTTAAAATGTAAAAATTTCCTGGAGGCATGCCCCCACACCCCCCTAGAAGGGATCGCCTTCGGCGCTCGATAATCACTATCCGGCTACTTAGAAATTTTTGCCAGCTACTTGAAAAGTTGTGGACAACCCTGAGAGCTAAAGTGGAGTAGTTTGGATTTCAAGGCCAAATTGTAACTTGTTTCCTTTTCCCACCAAGCCCTTCAGTTACTGGTAGACAAACATTTTTGCCTTTCATTTCCTCTGATAAATTGGGCATCAGGACCTGTAGGCAAGGACATCAAGCTTTGATCAGCACACTTAACCCATTATTCTAACAAGAAACTCCCCATACCAGGAATGTGACAATTTTCTTTTACTACAAAGGAAAATTAACAGTAAAGTTACAAAAATAATTAGTTTTATTTTCTTTGTTGAATATTGTACAGAATGTCAGTGCAATGAAAGAACTAAACAAATCTAAACAGCATACTCACGTTGGTCGTAACCAGGGAGACTCGATCTATTTTAAGTTATTTACATCTGTGGCCATGTACGTAAGCTTTCTGTATTTTTACAACAAAAATTAATGGTAGTAAAAATAAAGAGTTGGATTTACAAAATGTTGTTGTTTATGTGCCAGTCTAAATATTCTAGTTTCTTCAAATAAAACTACAGCAGTTAACAAAATTACAAATTTACACCATCTTTCAGAAATGAGCATTTGTCGCACGTAGGAATGCAGAAAAAGTGTCTTGTTTAACTGATTAAAAAAATTACAAATTAAAACACAGTAATTATTTAAAAGAGCAACTAGATTGAATTCATATTGTAACACAAAAATTTCAAAGGAACCCACATTCTCTCACATAGACCAGGGATGTCATTAAGGGCCGTAACCCGTAACACCGGTGACGGCTGGGTACACTTGATGGAACTTGATGTCACAGGTGAACTTGACCTCTTGTTAATACATTTTACTCACAAAGCAAGAAGATTGTTACGGGTGTGAAGATTGTGGTAACAGTTGACTGAAAACTTAAAGACAACCCTGTATGCTACAGCCACCTTCAACTGTGTGCAGCCATCACAACTTCTCACTTTAACTTACTTTTCAATTTCACTCGCTTAGACAGGGCTATTGTAGTACAGTCAAACCCTTCTTTAGGGAAACCTCTACAACATCGACACCCTCTCTATTTCTGAGCGTGCTCGGCCCAAGAGGTAAAGTTTCAAAATCTAATGAAATGACAAAATGCGGACATGAAGTCTTGAACCTCCAAGCCTTGGACAAAAAACCTGACTAACAGTCCTGCATGTCTATCACAACTAAACCACCATGCCACCACAGAAATCTTGGAAAGGGAGGTGATTCCCCCCCCCCTAAAAATGTGGTGCAAACAATCCTGCAAATAGTTGTTCCTAAGCAAGAAAATAACTTGTAAACCTGAGAAAATGCAGATAATCTAGGCTGGGAAAAATTATATCCTCTGAATACTGTTTACCACAATTCCAAGACAACTAATGGTCCATCCCTTGGTTTACACTTAAAAAAGATGGGTTCAAGAACTGGTAACAAAGGGCTGATAACCAAACAAATTTTCTTGTTATCAGTTGAAAAAAGACAGTGGACCTTGCAACCCTCAGGGGGTCATACAGTGTACGAGGAAATCACCTAGCTATCTACAATGTATGTCATTTGTTGGAACTGCTTGTCTCCCTAATGTTAATTTGATTAAAATGACTTGCAACAACCAAAATTGCTTCACTAAACACTGACTGAAAGGAAGAGTTGTGCATATACACATAGGTGCATAAACGGTGACAGTGAGAGAAGCGTTCCAATGCAATTGCATTTGAAATTGTAGCTTTTTATCAATCTTCCTATTTGAGATGAAAATAAATAAAAAGTCTGTTTTAATCTTCTTTACACCACACCAAAATGTACAATTTTCAGGTTCCCTGCTGTGCTCCCTCTCTCTTCCAAGGTGTCAAGATCCAGCTGTTGAAACAAACCACTCATGTTACCACTTTGTCCTATCAACTCTGAGATAAAAATATGGATTCTCCTTGTTTAAAATATTATACAATTTTTCTCAAACGTATGTCAGTTGACAGAATCTGCTAGTACACCAAGTTTAATTTGGGAGTTTAACTCAAAATGACAGCAGAAACACTTGTCTATGGCTCGTATTAACATAACATTTCATGTGCCAAAATCAAAGGAGAAATTACATGAACCTACAAGTCTTTACTGGATCAGGTTTTGCAAAGAGTAGTTCCTTGTTAATTTAACTGCCAACTCAGTTGGAAAGTTGCATTGCAGTGGGTGGTCACTTGCCTGAGGTTTGAATCAAATTTAAATAACTGGTAACAATGCTGGTTGTGCTTGACACCGAGTTGCAATTCAAATGATTGGTTCAAACTGTCATTGCCACACTAAAATATTACGCAAATTGTTAGGGGATGTAAAGAACCGAGTTCACTGTTCAGGAAAACTAGGAGATATGATCAATTACAAGGCTAAAAGCAAAACTGCCTTTTGTCGAATTTTAGGCTGCTTATTTTTTTGCTCCAACTGCTCAATTTTTTGCTCAATGATTTGCACTTTGTTCACACATGGAACTCTTGCAACACGAGACAGAACTTACTTACAAAAGACAACCTCTGCACAACAGACATGATTATTTTTAATTTACACACTTAAGGCAGTTGCTTTGGTTAGGATGATCAAAATTTTGCCCCTATGTACTTGCTAGACACTCTGGATCTATGATGTGGATACTTATTAGCTTTTTTTAAAGTTAGGAAGTAATTTTGTGTCGAATATGTGGCTGGGATAAACATGTTGTTATCAATATCTTACCTCATCGGCATCTTCTCCTGAGTAGTGATCTGAAAAAAGTAATAAAATTAGAGTATCATGATGATATCTCTACTGTATATGCATAGTGGTTAGTAAAAACCCTGTTAACATTACCTGGGGGGGGGGCACTTAAGGGAAGTTTGGGTGGGGGTGTGCTGCCGAGGCCTTCAAACCCTGACCCAGTTTAAGACAAAATCCGTTCACTTTGCTACAATGTTTAAGAGAAGGGACCTTTATATTTTGCTTGTGATCTGCGTTCTTTGTCTACCTGTCATACCCTAGACTTTCGAAAAAGCCCTTCGTGCTATCTAATATGGCTTCTCATGACTTCGTCGCTCACTCGGCTGCTTTACGGCACCCGCTTGCTTTACGGCTTTTCTGCTGTGAAACTCGGGAGGTCGACTTGTGGCAAGTCTAATCATACCCTGTTAAGAGGCACATACCCATTTAGGCCAAATAAGGGAGTGCCCCCCCCCCCCCTGATTGGTATAACCAGCAAGTAACACTGTATTAAAAAAGCCTTAAAACGGGTGGTTAATCATAATCCTTTACCCCCCTACCGATCAGCATCAAATTTCTCTTCATCATGACAAGACATTATAACACATACAGGCCATGAGAATTAAGTGAAGGATCACCAAAGATGAGTTATCTTAATGTTAAAACAAGTTCTCCCAATTAGCACTCAATGAAAAATGTATGGAGACCAATTAAGAGAATTTGTATAATGATGCTGGAGATTAAAGGGTTAAGAGGTGACAAATGATGGTACTTACTTCCTTGAGCTCCATGTAACATCAATATGGCACCATCGTCATCTTCCTCCCCCACCGGCATGAGGTGTTGAGGTGTAAGGACATGATTATGCATGTAATTATACCCATTATCATGGTAATGAACGGCTTCTCTGCTTCTTTCTCCATTGGCCACCTCACCCTCAGTGTACGACAGGTCATCCTCTTCATCATCATATGATTCACCAGTGTCTTAACATTAAAACAAATATTTTAACAGTGATATAATCTGCAGAAAAACACAACTAGAAGTATTTGTAATTTTCATCATAATTTTAAGATGGCCCCAAAGGAGGTTGGACCTTCAGGTGCATCTACAATGGGGGAAAAATGTGGTCCATGCCCATTAAAAAGGAGTATAGATGGTAAAATTATTTTGGTCCACATAAATTCTTGGTACCACAGGCTTTTAGAATAATAAAGGATTGATCACTATATGAAGAATGTTCATTTAAATAAATATTTCATTGTACTACATTGGTTTAATGTGAAAAGCACACGTATCTGACCTTGAAAGAAAAAATTGAACACACTCCTATAATATGTAGCTTCCCAATTTTGCATGAACTGCAGGTTTTTTTGTTTTTAACACTGGATTACAATTTCATTTTTTCACCTGACAGCAAAATCAATAATAATCTTGTTGTAGCAATGGCATACTATAGTTTTTGTACAAGCTGAGGACAGAATTAAGTCATAATTTTCAAATTTGGAAATTTCCACTAAAATGTACACAAGCATGTGATTAGTGACCAAAAGACTCGAAAGCACAGAAATTGGACAAAAAATCATGCAAGACAAACAAACAAACAAGTAGAAACAACCAGAGTAACATTTCATTGTTTTGTCAACAAAACTTTTCCATGTCTTTGAACTTATGTCTTGGCAAGCCATTGTAATATACACACAACTGAAGTCAATTAGGACCAACGGAGTCAACTTTCAACTCTGTTTGTTTTGGGTTTAAAGCACACACTAAAATGCTCAACCATACCTGATGTAAGAGGTTCATTATCGATTTGTACGGCTCTTTGCTTGGCTACTTCAGCCAGAGGATAATTGCCGAGATCACAAGCAAGGTAGTGAATATCCTAGAGAAAGAAACAAACCCAGCAATTTCAATATAACCAGCAAAAGGCTGTTTACATCAGCACTGTCATTAGTTAAGCCAGTGGCTGGCTGTCATAGTTGGCAACTTCAAAGAAGACAGCCGGATATAGTCTGAGATTGAAAGTGCCTGAAAGACAACTGGCATAGAAAAAATTCTTTATATTAAGTTCCTTAAGAAGCCAGCTTCATCTTCTTCAAAGCTTAATGAGAGCCCTGTTACATAGGCAGTTTTTGATGTAATTTTAGCTACAACCACTGATTTTTGATCGAATTTTAAATTGCCTGAGTGTGTGAAAGACCGGTAATTTGACTGAAAGACTGTGACACACTGGGACCAGAGCATGGGCAATGTCAGAAAAGCTGCCTAGGGATTCCGTTGGAAAGTTTGACATGTTGTACGCTCACATTGTGTACAGTCTGTCTCTGCTTGACTCCACAGCTGATATTCAAAATCCAAACATCTAAAAACGCCCCTGTAAACAGCCCTTAAACGGAAAAGGTACAGGTCTTTAAATGAAGACTTACAAATACTTTTGGATGAAAGAATGCCTACACCAACACCTGATATGTCAGCTTGTAAACAAAAAGCTATTTTTGTTTGGGACTTAACACTCAGGCTAATTACTTAAAATACTACTGCTTGGTAAAAGACTGGGCAATTATCGGTAATTATCTCTCTGATGGATTATTCACCAGAGAGTTGAATATCCTCAAACTAAAATAGATGTGAAACAAACTACAGTAAGGAAATGTGCCTTGCAGTATAATTATATAATAGCACATCATATACATGTATTAAGGAAGATGTTAGTTTATATTGCTACATTCTGTAAAATATGATAACATGTATAAAAATATAGATACATATGACTAACCATAAATAGGTCCTTGGCTCCAATGTCTACTGCTAACAGAAATGCCTTCTCAAACCTCTTATATCTATAATATAGGTTGAAGGAATGGAGATCAAATGAATTTAGAATCAGTATGTTTAGGAAACCATAGACAAAGCTATTATTTGCTCTTGGGATTGTATCCTCACTTATGGAATTATTTACTAGTTAACATAATGTTCCACATGATATGGAAGTGAAAAGTGACTTCACACAAACACTGAAACAAACTGCAATCATTTTATGGACAATAGTTACTGAAGAGAATACTAAGTTTGAGCATGTTAATTTCATCATGCTTGCAAGCTAATTACAGCTACTCTCGGCAGTCATTTACATGAGCAAAATTCAATTCCTGCATCGTATGTGAGGCCTTGCAAAGGGTTGGGGTCTATGTTGCCATCTCCAATTCAAAATGTCCCATCAACCCTGCCCTCCCTCTATTCCTCCATTTATCAACGAATAACAATTTCCCAAATGAATAACAGTGAACGAATGAACGAATGAACAAACGAACGAATGAATGAATGAACGAACGAATACAAAAACAAATGTGGATTTGATTTATGATAATACCTAAGCAGGTGATGGAAGAATCTTCTGGAGAGTTTGCTGATTGAGTCTCTGAACTCCAACACAGTCACATCTGATAGTGGTCGACTGGGGGCATAGAAACTACCAAGGGTCTCTTCAAGTAAGCCTTTAACAAAATGGTAAAACTCCTTAGGGCCGATTTGGATGGTACAATTTTTGCTTACAACTGTTATTTATTTACCAAACTTAAAATTTACCATCTTTATCATCCCAAGTGACCACTTGTTCATCGTACTAAATTTAGTTCCTTCAGGCAAATCATAATTGGTACCTCTTACAAGCAACTACCTCTCCTAGTATGCATATTTTTGGGCGGTTACTTTTGAAAGGTTTGACTGTATTTTACATTTGACCATAAACAACAGCCCCCTACTGTTTTCTTAAGGCTTAAAATGTCAGTATGTTCTTCCTAACAAGTTGAGATCATGTGACCTCTTTGAACAATTGTGAACAATCCTGGTTGTAACAAAATAATGTCAAATGTGTGCCTATTTTACACTTGTTTTTTTATCCTTAGTTTGTTTCACATTACAATATAAATAAACAATAAACAATAAACAACACACTGATCATGAATTATGCACGATATTTAGAACATAGAACACTGTGTTGAGGTACGAGGCAGAAGGCATAACATTTTTCATTTACCTTCTCTCTCTGAGTTCAGTGGAAGTTTCAGAAGGTAGTTCATAATAAGGGTTAAGCATGCAAAACATGCCTTGCCCTCTGTGTTCCAGTTCATACTGTTGAGAAAGTTCACAGCCTGTTGAATTAAAAACATCACTGATTACTAATATTACCACTTGACAAAATGGCATTTACTGACCCCAGCGGTATGCAGGACATTATGTTGGGCCTGCAGTCAGGCACACTTTTGTGAATGTGCAGTTCCAGAAAATATCCACACCCACCCCATGGATGGTCACTGGAAATTCTGAGGGGGTGGGGGATGGGTCTTAAGAGCCAAAATTTTAAAAGGAAATTAAAGCATGATGCCAAACTGGGATGTCCAGAGGGGCTCAAACCAAAAAACCACCCACTGGGGGAATGGTTATTTTCTCAAACGACAAAGATGTCTATTGTGTGTAAATGTTAAGTTTAAATTACATACAGATAATAACCGTTGTATTCTTTAAGACTTGTTTGTTGCCTAGAATTTCAGTAAAGAGGTTTTCATGTCAGCCTATTATTGTTCCAAATGACCAAGCTCACTAAAAGTCTCTCTGTATAAACTACACAACATAATAAATTATATAAATATAAATATGGCAAGAAATACAAAAATGGTGAGAACTATTTTAAACATTTCCTTTAGTTTTATAAAAAGAGACAGCCACGAGGTTTCTAGTTAACATTCTCCTCTAAATTGTTCCAGTCACTGCCACCATGAAAAAGAAATGTCTGGAACTAGCTAGAAACACCGATTCTTCAATCTTTGGAAGTGAATCTGGCACACGCTAAACACTACAGCACCGCATCTCCACAGGTTAGCAAAATGGTTACACTTACTAAAAACCATTTTCTGAAGACTTTTACTTTACCTCCTCTGCCTGGTCATGCTTGATGTACTCAGACACCATCTCAACAGTGCCAAGCCTTCCATTAGTGAGGACGCCAAGTTCAAATCTCAAAAGACACAACGGACCTCTGTTGAAACAAAAAAAATATGGGGAAAACAAAATATGACATCCATTAATCCACTTCAACCACTTTCATTATTGCTGTTTTGATTAACACTAGCAGATGGAAGCTTTCAGCTTTTTTTTAAATTGACAAACAATATGTTAGGCTATATTTATAAAAAGCTAAGGGGTAAAAAGTTTGAAACAGTAAAAGGTAAAACCAGAGGGGTACTTTTCTTAAACAGGAAAAAAATTTGCAACAGGAGATCTCTTTTTTAATATAAGTGTATCTTTTGAAAAAGGAATTAATTTTCTTTGAGTACAATGCGGTACATTTAACAATTGTGACTCTCTATGCAAAAACATGTCTTGTGAAACCACAGATTTTAGCAAAACCAAGACTAAAAAGGGTTCCAAAGGATTTCAAACTCCCTGAAACTGGCTTTCCAAAAAAGTTAAGATAAATATTTACCCATGGATGTTCAGTGACACTGAAGTGAATAATTGATTTCAAATAAGTATATACCACACAAAAGAATAACCAACTGCTGAAAGTTATAAAAAAAACCCTCTAAAAATGTGTATCTGACCTAAAAGTACTGTCAAAAAGTATGAATTTTCGGAAGCCTTTCTGCTGCCTTTGTCAGAGTAAAATGACAACTATGAATAATTAAAAAGATTTTGAAGACTAGTCTAGGTCCCTAAGGGACCCAACAAAAGGCAAATAAGACTTAAGGAAAGGCTGGCATTCATTCACAGTGTTGGTGGTAAGGGTGGAATGTAAAGATTGCAAGAACAAGCATTTCTGTTGATTGTTCACTCCACGCTCCTGTTTTCTGATAAATGGGTAATTAAATATCAAATGGTATCCAGAATTTGCGTGGCCAATCAGACCACAAAAAACAACACTATTCACTTGTGTGGTGTGCACTAAAAATTAATAAATAATTAAGACGGATTCTGCTCAACGTTCGAGCAATAAGTGCAAAAAATATTTTCTAAAATACTACTCATAGTACGGTAACATTTCCAATGCTATTTGAAACATCTCACTTTAATTCACTTCTCCGACTGACCCTGCAATGAAATTCTCAAGCATTATCAAGAAAATTACTGTCAAATATTGTAATAATATGCTAAAAACGGGAGCCATTTTGTTTTGAACTGACATGAAGCATGTTTTTAGTTGAAATACAGATAACTTGAAATCCAATTTTCTCTCGTGGGGTCAGCCTGGGAGGAAAAGTATTGATAAGTTCTTCTTATGTGTTCTCAAAATGTGACTGTGCGGGAAGTATTTTTTGGTAACTTAATTTTTGCAGCTACTGCTCGAACGTTGAGCGGAAATCGTCTTAAATAAATTAAGAGTGCCTAAGATGTTTTACAAACCTGTCAAACAAGATGAGCAAGTTGTCATGGCAACCAATGCTGTTGTCCACAATGTTTCCAATGGGAGCTTCGCATGACCATGATACATCATTCAATCTTACTGGGTTCCTACACAATAACGAACCCAATTAAAAACAACAGCAACAAACATGTAATTAAAAATTTACTACACGTCAGGAAATGACAGTCATATTAAATAAATCTCTTCAATATGAGCAATGCAAAATTCCAGGACATGATCTATACTTAGTCTTCTTTTTGGCATTCATGTTTGAAAGGAAAGTGGTTTTACTTCAGGATATCATTTACAGATTCAAAAGTTAGAACCACTTTGTGCAGCAATAAACATTACTTTTCAGGACAGTTACCTAAAAGGACACAATTGTATGAAAAAGCTATCCAGTACTCCCACAAATATAGACTGTCTAACACAATGAATATGGCATATTTTCATTTACCCATAAATCACATTTAATTTTTTGAACTTGCCAAGACATTCAACATAATACATGTAACTTAATTTTCCAGTATCATGACACAACAAATTCCCAGGACTTTCAAGGATTTCAGGACCCATAAGAACTCTGAATCAACAGTAACCAAGAAAGTACTTATATGGTCAATCAGTTTTGTAATGAATGCGGCGACAACTAAAATTTTATCCACAGAGTCAAAAGGTGGAACTGCATGACAAATGTCACATTTAACTAAAAGATAATTATACATATTTTCATTTCTTTTCTAACTGGAACGTGTTCATTCCTAAAAGATGTACATGCAGAGTTAATGGTAATAAATCAAAGCAGCTCACGTGAAGTATTTCCTGAGTTCCAGCATGTGCAGTGGGCAGGGTTTTTCTGCTGGAAGTTGAAGGAGTACTGGGGCTAGAGCCATGTCAAACACCTAGAAAAAAATTTCCAATAATTATTCAACATGTCACATGTAAGCTGATTTTATTGCTGGCTTTCATCTAGCTCTGAGGAATTTGCGAGGCTGTGGTCTCATTCGAGATTTGTACCACGCTAGGGCATTTTACTTTTATGGGGTTCAGAACTGGGAAAAATCATGCAAACGGGAATCTCAATTGTGCACTCTCAATATAAGCACAAAGTGAGAGGTATGGGCAAAAGGTTTATTGAGACAGATTCGACTATTGTAAACCAACTATGATAGCATAATGTTGAAACTGAGTGAATAGACTCCTGGGGGAAGAAGTGAAACCGAGTTTATGACTTAGAGATCAATGGTCCATGCATGTGGATGGGGGTTACATGATGTCATTTGATTGTCATGTTACCAATTAATCACCTGTCACAATTATTCCACTAATTAAGTGAGTTGTGCATGGATGAAAGTTGATGTACATGAAAATGAAAACAGATTTGAAAGTCTTTTACACACTAAATTTTGAAAACTGAGGACTCCCAAGGACATTCAAGGTGCATGTACAAAACTCTCAAGCACTGGAGACCTCACTGCTCCTTTTGTAATAACACACAAACTTTAATGTTCAAGATTGTTTTTTAACCATTGCAGGGAAAGTCTCAGAAAACAATGAACAGGGTTGACTAACCTTCCTGCAAGGGGGGGGGGGGGGTTCCAACTCGTTTGAAATCAGTCACTCAACAGCCGTTCAGAAGACATGTGCATGTCACATTTTAGAAGAAAAATTTCTAAGATCAGTTTGCCAAACAGACATCATTAGACCTGGCATTTGCAAAATTTGAAACTGCGAGGGGAGGGGGTCCAGAACACCTGAAGACCTCCCCTGGGTACACCCCTAATAAAGTCTTGTCCAATGTGGTCAAAGGGTCAATTTCAATCCACCAGTTCAATCTTTTATTTCAAGGTCCATTGTTTGTTATCATAATTAAGATTACGCTTATTGCAGTAAAAATTGCAATAGTTGGGTTTTGCAGCATACTGAGTTCACAGATATATCATTGAAATACACAGCATGCCATAGAGAACAGAAAACCAATTAATGCTTCTTTTTTAAAACAGTACTGCAGTTGTTTTCAGTGACACATGCATAGTGGGTAGCTTATACATGAAAACATTATAAAAATTATAATACTAAGTTAGGGAATACCAAGAAGTCACTCTGTGTACCATAAAGCATGCAACTTACTATACATACAACAATAAAAATAGCTGTAATTTTTGACGTCATCGGGTCATGCTACAGATACAAAAACAGGTGTAATATACACATCAAGGGACACAGAGGTTGTGCAGATTATTTACAGCACCTGAATGTCTCCATCTGTGTTGCACACAAGGACCACAGCATCACCAGGGTGCCACTGAATAAGAGATGGCACCTATAAATGGAAACAGGACACCAACTCATTTTACTAGCCACAGTTACCATGAGTCACACAATCATGAAGGTGGGAATCTACTCGTTAACATTTAGGAGAATAAATTGAAACATGGAAGTCAACAGATTTGCTCTCAGTGAAATATTGAGCAGATAACTTAATTCGGGTTCTCGGGACAATTTGAAAGCAAACATAAGTAACCAAAAGTAATTGTAATAGCAATGATGTACCTTCTCTTGGTTGAATTTTTGCTTCTTCAAGCAAAACCACATTATGTTTGAAATAACCGTATTTACTCGATTAAGAACCTCCCCTGAACAAGCACCGCCCACGATTAAGCGCCGCATATGAGAGCAAAAGTATTTAAGAATGCTGCCCTTGAATAAGCGCCACATTCATTTGAAACAATGCAGCGTTTAATCGAAGCACCACCAGCCTGAATTGCTGGATGAACCAAACTAAAAAATAAGCATGGTGCAAATCAACCAAAACCAGCCTCGGAAATAAATTCTCCTGTATTACAATGTTTTTTAGTTCGAAGTGGGTATACTTCCTTTTTTGTTGTTGACATTTGCTTGTTATGCGGTTTACATTTGTTATGACTTTTAAAAAGCGACACCCTCAAATTAACCCCCCCCCCCCCCCCGAATAAGCACTGCATCTGAAACACTAAGAATTTATAGAGCCCCGCATGCTTAATCAAGTAAATACAGTATAACTCTCCTTCTCCGCTTCGTACAAAACTTCTTGGGCCACTTACCCAGGAAATGCATGGAGTTTGGTCTGAAAACCTTTTGTGAGCAAAATGTTATGTACACTATGACTGAAAGCTAGAACACAAACAGACAAGAAAGTGCTCATTTTATTTATCCTTATAGTTTCCAAAAACACAGTCCTGTGAGTAGTGTCTACTTTTGGCGATGATGATTGTGGGCAAAATACACACACACCTGTGTGTGAAATTTCAGAGACCCAATGCTAAATTTTGCACCCACACACATGCGTGCATGTGTGCATTTTGCCTGCCCCACAAATTACCATCGCTAAAGTTAGAGACCACTCGCAGTCTGCAGTCCCGCTCAGTCTGGATGGGAAAAAACCTAATAAAATACTGCTACTTGTTTGTTATTAGTACTGAAGATGGCACAAGTTGTGCAAAAAGACGTCTTTTTGAAAAGTTGTTTGAGTTTTTAAATTTTTTTGTAGTATATTTTTTTCACTACTAAAACAGTGAAAGTCAGTAAATGCTTTGCAGTAAAAATTTTGTTTGACTTCTTTATACCAATGAGAGTCACATGTATCATGTTGCATGATGATATTTTTCAAACTGCTGTCTATGTTCTAGCCTTTCGTCAGAGGGGAATCTGGGCATCCTATAGAAACACACTTTTAGAAGAAACTTACTGTAGAAAAATTTTCTGTGCAAAGGTATTTAAAAAAAACAATACAACAACAACAACACAAAAATGTGTCTGTAAGTTCACACTTTTTAGCACAAGTATGTCTCAAAATTGAAAAGTACTAAACTTTTTTTTTCCTGGCTGGTAAAATAAATTTGTAGATTTGAAGCATTTCCTAAATAACTTTTTACAATTGGAATATACAATGGCCATCAGATTCCCTGCATTTTGCGCCACATTTGCTCAACTTTCAACATGGGGGCTGCAAACATGAAACCTTCTACAGAAATGTCACTTATAAGGCCCTTGTTCCTCTTAGAATGAAAATATGCATGACTGGATTATGTACTCAGGTCACTAAAACTGGGTAATTGGCTGAATGAAATGGAAACTGAGCATTAAATTAACAGATTGAAATGGCTGTGCCTCTTACCAGACTGGCTTTTGTCATCTGTGTTACACGCCTATGATCATCATACAGCATCTACAAACAAACAATCAACAACTCTTTCTAAGGAATAGAAACTACACTGCCTCAACTAAGTGAATGCATGCAAGCAAGAGATTTTTTTTCAAGACCATTAATTTTTATTAATAAAATAAAAACTCTCATTAGTAGTTTTACTGTAGTTTTTGTACATGTATGCTGCTCTTGTTAACAATAATATTGTTTTACAATTCTTTGCAAATAAATTTGGGATTTTTTTTTTGGGATTTTGACTTTGGGTCACTCCTTGAGCAGTCCTCCTGTGGGTGAAAGAGTTAGGTTAAAGGGTTAAACCCTTTAAGCCCTACAGTGACAAAAGTGAAATTTCTCCTTGCATTATTCATTAAATACTTGTTCAAACATTCAAGTGATGAGAATATAGGAAGTGACAACCAAGGATAAGATGTGTTGATATCTAGTCTAATTCTCCTTACTAGTTCCATAAGAAATGTGCGAAGAACAGTAAGGGGAATAATTAACTATTTTTATATCAGCTGGGCTTAAAGGGTCAAAAGTGCTGAAATCTATATCCTATACTTGTGGAAAATAGAACCACATACTGTTGACCTACCAGTGTGCCATCTTCACAGCCTAGCAGTAGTTTATCTTCAGCATGGTTTCTTTGTTGAATAACTATGGCAGCTACATATTAAACAAAAGAGAAAAATAATTAAGACGATTCCACTCAACGTTCAAGCAGTAAGTGCAAAAATGAAGTTACCAACAAAATACTTGCAGCACTGTCACATTTTGAGAACTGATAAGAAGAACTTATTGATACGTTTGCTCCCAGGCTGACCCCGTGAGAGAAAATTGGATTTGAAGTTATCCATATTTCAATTAAAAAGACACTTCATGTCAGTTCAAAACAAAATGTTGCCGAGATTTTACATACATTTTCTCAAGAATGCTTGAGAATTTCATCTTGGGTCACTCACACAAGTGAATTAGAGTGAGATGTTTCAAACAGTATTGAAAATATTACCGTGCTCTGAGTATAGTTTATGTCTGAGTAGAGTTTATAGTTTTTTTAAATATAGTTTTTTGTACTTAATGCTCATACAGACAAATGTTGAGTGGAATCCGTCTTAAGTTGTCACCGCATAGAACACTTACAACTTCATTAATCCTAGTAGTGTATGGGTTGTGTGTCAAGTACTGGTTTTCTAGATATGGCAAATCTGACAAACTTTATGCCAAATTATTTCTATAAAATAACCACACTGAGCTTATTGAGAGGACAGGGGGTGGGAGCCAGGGAGAAACGGGGGGAGGAGGTATAGAGAAGGTGGGAGAAATAGGAGTTTTGCAATCAAAAAAATGCAAAGAAATGGGAGCGAACAAAAATATGGTGGGGACCGGGATTAAAGGGTACATGAAGTGGGAAGTTAAAATTGCCCTGTCCCCACTCACTATATTGAAAGAGTCACTTATTTGTTTTCTCATTACCAATGTTGTTCAAATATGACATTTGCAAACTTTAAATATTTTGCATCTATTAGAAGCAAGATGCTACAAAAGGAAAAATGTGGTATCCTTCACATGCATGGACTCAGAACATATTCCGCTCTAATCTAAAGGCTGAGCCAAATGAATATGAGAATGGAGGAGACCTCAAGCTCTTGCTCAAGTTTGTAATGAAACAAAACCCTAGACCGATTGCAATTTTGTTCCATTTGAATGTTTATTTGATTTTTTCATTGCAAAATTAAATATGAGTCCAAGTTTCCCAAATGACTAAAAAATTTGTGAACCTGGAGTCAAAATGCCCCCACTCATCACTGGGTAACGAATGTGTTGTATAATTATTTAATTAACTCATGGGTTTGAATTGGCTCCCCTCAGGGAATCACAGATTTTTTTTATTGTAGTTCTGTGTTTGTGACAAACGGTATTTTCAGTAACAAAACACTGTTTTGCTCACTAATTATTGTAAGCCTGTGCAACTGGCAGGATTGTTTGCAGGAAGTTGGAGGGGTGGAGCCACAACAAGAGCAGTGAAGCCTGCAAAAGGAATGGGGAGAAGTCAATTTGGTCTTTTCCCACAGCTTATTGTTGTGGCTTATGCCACTCATGGTGGCTCCGTGCAGACAATACCGGCAGCTACACAGGCTATTGCTCACTTGCTTCTGTTACATGTTAAGTGACTTAGTGCATTACTGCTGCCCCCAAGATGGGGCGCTACTCCACAACTGGATTACCCTTGACATTTTGTTATGTTTCTAAACAGTTTGCCAGTAACCATTACTAGTATATACTTAACCAGTGGATAGTGTTTTTTGCGCATTCCGATTGGCTACTCAAACCTGGGAGAGCATTTGCTATTCACCTCCTGGCATTTTTCTGTATTTCATGTGTGAGTTTTCCCTCATTTCTCAGCAAAAAAGAAACTATTTGGTGCTGGCTATCCACTGGTTTGGCATATTTTAAAACAATTATTCACCTTAGTGGCGGTGAAGAGTGGTAGATATTTCTCTTGCTGCTTTGCAGGTCAGCAAATATCCATCACTATTCACATCCACTTTGGTGAACAATATTATTAACTAAACACCTGGGTGGAGAGGGGGTCTTGTCTAAGAATACAAACACATTCAACACCAATCTTCCTAAGAATTACCTAAGCACTAGACTACTACAGCTGAGAAAAGATTTCTGCACTCTTTGGGAAAAACAGGAGTAGACAATCATATGTAGATGAACTGTACAATACCTTTAACAGGGATAGTGGTAGCAGCTACCCGTTCAATCTGATGGTTAAATAAATAAACAGTCACAAAAAACTGGCTTAGAGAATTATAATAATAGCTTGTCCCTTACTTCAATTTATTTTATAGACAAGAGTGTTTTAGTGGAAAATAGACCACTTGTAAAGTTCATACGAAAGTAAATCTGGGACTCGAGTGGCGTATTTAGTGAGGATGTCGATGATGACATCATTTCCCGCTCTTGCTTGTGCAAGAATACTCTTGTCTGTATAATGAAAAGAAAATTATATGGTGGCTTGAAGATAATTTATTTTCTCGTGGTAAGAAACAATATTTTACTCACTACCTGTGCACACTCGTAAAATATTGCTTTCACCACTTGCCACTTGAAAATAAAATTCATATCTTCGTGCCATCGTGTAATATCCTCTATTTCTCCCCTACCAGCAGGGCTCAAAATTTACGGTGGCAAATTTGCAATTTGCGACTGGCTCGAGGGCATTTGCTCCTTTAACTTTTGGCCCCTTTTCATAAAAAATAAATTTTCTGCTCCTTGTTAAACTCAATTTACTCCTAAAATTTTGGACCTAGGAGCAGAATTTCTCACGGGAAAAAAAAATAATTTCGAGGCCTGCCTACCAGGGCCATGGAGTGCCCCTTGGGTTTTTCAATGTGGAGGGCAGAGATCACCCAAAACTTTGACTACAGCAATAAACTCTTTGCTACTCACCTTGGTTCCTGTATATTCATAAATACAGCTGTCCACACTAGAGTCCCCACCACCAGCTGATGACTGTTCCAAAGTGTGCACATGATGTGGCTGGTTTACACTGAAACATTTGACATGCAACAGACACCCTTTAACCCTTTGCCCTAATATCAATATACATATTCTCCTTAGTGTTCTCCATATATTTCTTATGGTACTAGTTGGGAGAATTTGCACAAACATCAAGACATTAAGTGTTTGGTGATCATTTCTTTTATTCTCATGACCTGTATGTTTGATCAAATAGGGATACTGTAATGACAAAATAGATGCTTGTCCCTATTGGGGCTTAAAGGGTTAAAATTACTAAATTGGAGACTTCTAAAAGATTTGACTCTTTTATAAGGTAAAGAATTTCTCTGCGATGGACATAAACCTGTCCTATCTAAAATGGACAACTCTCTGGGGTGGAAATCTCTCCCTGTGCAAGTAATTACACCGAGGACATCAAGGATTATTTTTGGAATGTTCATTGTGTCGTGACCAATCAGACGTGAGATCAAACCAGAGGAAAAAACTGTAAAATTGCAAATTAATTACCATTGCAGCTCATTCATATTGTATCTAATTGGTTTTCTTTTCCAACGCAATAACATTCCAGAAAGAATTCTAGCCTTCGTTGTTTTCCCAGTTTCACCGTGCAGAAAGGGCACCGAGGAGATATACCCCTTTAAGAAATAACTAAAATGAGCAATTCCCTAGAAATGATAACTTTATTTCTAGGGGGCACTTTGAGCACACCTTTCTAAGGTGTCACTTTCATAGACGCCTCAGACATGACCTGTCTCTGAGGGCGAGAATACAGAAACCCTCTGGGGAGATGAGAGATTTACCTTGGCCAGCTCACTTTCGAAGACAAGTTTCTGAGGAGGAAAACTCAAGCTAAGGTGGAAAAACTTGCTAATGATAGGAGACATCTAAGTCAAAAACAGTGTATACGTAGGTAGACACCTTCCCAAAAGAGACACCTCTCTCATGCGGACACACCTCTTTTAAGGTTACTCCGGACCTTTGCGGGTGTCCTCCGGGAAAAAATTCGTTTCCGCGCCGTTTTAAAGAAAAACATGGCAAACTTTATACCGTTGGAAAGCTTAATAAATGAAGATTTTTGAAAAAAAATATGAATTGCCGGTTTCTTCAATTCCGCAAAAGAAAATCGCAAACAACCACGAAAATGACCATGTGTCATTCAATTGAATTAATAGGGTATCAAATCCAAGCGCATTGGCAAAATA
The DNA here is from genome assembly GCA_964017195.1 of Siderastrea radians. NCBI lineage: Eukaryota > Metazoa > Cnidaria > Anthozoa > Scleractinia > Rhizangiidae > Siderastrea > Siderastrea radians. Next base: position 13,617,348 of record OZ024898.1, on the reverse strand, counting down.
ACTGCACAGTGTTAATCACAAAGGATCAATCATCAAAAGTGTGTCAGCATTTTTCAATATTCTGACTGGTTATTTTTCATTAATCTGTCAAGTTCGAGCGGCAAAGAATACGCGATGCGCATTGCATTGAAGATCGCCACGGGTGAAATATTACAAATTTCAAAAATCCCCGACACACTTTTGTTTCACCACATCTAAGGAGTGTTCAGGCCAAATTTCACAGATATCCGCCGAATTTCGATACCCTATTAATTCATTTGTCTGATACAATGACGCATGGTCATTTTCGCGGTCATTTTTGCAATTTTCTTTTGCAGAATTGAAGAAACCGGTAATTTATTTATTTTTTTCCAAAATCTACATTTTTAAGCTTTCCAACGATTATAGTTTGCCGTGTTTTCCTTTAAAATGGCGCGCACGCGAATTTTTTTCCGGAGGACACAGGAGGACACCCACGAAGGTCCAGAGTACATTTCTAAAGAAGCTGCCTGTACCCCCTTAAACTTAGACAACTCACTAAAACTGGCAGCTCTCTAACTGGCAGGCACTTTTCCAAGGTAGGAACCTCTACACAGTAGAGACATTAAAAAATCTGGAAAACACACAGCTCTCCAAGACCTGCAGATACCTATCTAAGAATTGAAAGACATCTTCCTACATAACGACAGACAACTCACTGGTATTGACACTCGTTAACAGTCTCTTACAGACCTGAATGCTGCATGGATAGGATCACACTCTGTTCTGACAAAGCACAGTATCTCCACCTTGGGACTGTTAACAAAAATACAAAAGAAAAGTACATTTATTAGGTAACTGCAACATTTGGACACCGGACCACTTAACAAGTTCTATGACCTCACACAGGTAAGACTTGAGAAGTGACTGTGACTTACATGTAAAATTCATTCGTGGCAATTTTATTGTTAACAGTAGTGTTCAAGTAACCTGGCAGGCAACAAAATTATGGTACATGTGTTGATTACACCCAGAAATCACATTTAAAGATTATTTCCCATGGTCTAAAGGGAAAAGGACTAAGTCCTTGAGTTATAAAATTTGCCTTACCCATTCACACCAACTATGACCAAATTAGCTCTGTCTTTCTCCCTTGTCGTCGGAGACCAAGGCCAGGCTTCTTCACTATGGCCAGTCCACCAAACAACCACCTTTACCAGATAAAGTAAACCAGGTATTAGAGAGGCTGTGTCATATGGGCATGCAGGGCTACCAATATTTCTCTACGACTTTTTTCTGCTTTGAAAGGACATATATCTGCCCCAGTAACAATTTTGCCTGGGCAAAACAATAGCTGCGGTAGGTGCACGCTGGTCACACAACACTGTTGAAATATTTCTTTTGGGAAACTAAATGTGACTGATTTTGCCCTTGGTAATTACCTCAGGCAACTATGATGTATTGTTGTCAAAATGCTTGAGTACCACTGTATGACTAGTAAACGACAGAATTTCACTGGATCCCTTCCTCAAAGTGATAGAAAGGGAAATGTTTTGAATCCCAGGGTAGCTAACTGATTGTATCTCATGGATGAATAATGGGACCAACAACCATAAAATTACAGTTACAATTCGGGGTAATCCTTTGATCTAAGACTCTGCAAAAATAGTTGAGCACCAGAATAAATGAAATTGTTTTTCAGTTGATTTGAAGCCTCAAATTGCACAAGTTTAGTATAGAGAGCCATCCTGGCTATTTCAAAATAATAAGAATTTTGAACAGACTAACTGGCCTGACACACAATTCAACATCGTCTTTAAAGCTGTGTATCTTACACCTAAATAAAAATTGGACCCTTTGATTGTTTTAAGATCACAAAAGTGAGGCTAGACTGTGTAGGATTTATGCATGAAAACAAAACCCAGGGTTTCAATAAAATTTGAAGTAGGCAGCTGGTTTGAGTAGAGTAACTGACTGTATCAACAAGGGGTTTGAAAGAATCTTTCTTTAATTACTTCAATTTAGGGGAAAAAGTAGCCGAATTCTCTGTCGTGAGTGAGATAGCCGACTCTTTTTGTCGGCCGTCAGTGCTTATTGAAAGCACTGAAAACCTCCAAGATGAGATTCCTAGCCGAGACAAAGCCCTAAAATTCAAAGGGTGGCGGGGGGAGATGTCCTTACACATTTCTCTAAAAGTTTGGTTTGAAGACAGAGGAACACCAACAATATAAAATTTGAACCTACCATATCCTGTCTTGAGTTGACTGACAGATGTCTCTCAATCCTCTTACTAGCCGGGCCAGGTAGATCAATATATAATGTCTGTGAAAGGATAAAACCAATTTTTGAAATGCTCCTTAACAAACTTCCATTGGGAAGTGCACAAAGTTTCATAGAGTCTGCATTTCTGTGGGTAGTTTTTTCACATCCCATGGCTGAAAATTTTATTCTTTTTATGGTGGATAACTAAATAAATGCACCTAAGTGCTCTAGCTGTTCACATGGACACATGGAAAGCAACTGTAAAAGAAATGCAACCAGCAAAATATTTGGCTGCCAATTCAGTGGGTTTGTTTGTAAACATTTGCATATGCTCATGCCAATTCCTTGCCCATATCTTGCACACAGAATGCTATTGATGCGACAATTCTCCACTTGCACAACTGAGAGCCAGGTGACAACAGTCAAATCTGAGCAGAATAGATTGCCATACAGCCATTACTTGGGTTTAAAGAACAAAAATTGTCACACCTGCCTAGGAGACCATAAGTTTCATGTAAAGGTTTAAATTTGCTTTTAAGTAAAAAGTTTTCAAACCAGTAGTCTTTATTGTCCTTTGTCTCAGATTCATTACCATAAACTGGAGCAATGGAAAAAAAATTAAGCCCCACCACTACCCAGTGTGTATAAAACTACTTATCCTGGTTTTGAACTCTACCAATAGTTTGTTTTAAATCTAATTTAATCTCTAACACTGCCTTAAATCAATCTGTCGATCAACCAACCAACTCAGTCAATCAGGCAGGCAGGCAGGCAGGCAGGCAGGCAGGCAGTAAATTAATCAATAAAGAGTTTTCTGTGCACCTTAGGTTCCAATGCCGATAGTTTTTCAAGCTTCTTAAATTCAAGGCTTGGTTTCTTGTTAAAATAAACATAGCAAAGTTTGGCTTTGTCCATGAGTGAGAACAGCAGGAAAGAATCTGTTGTAATTGCTGAAAAATTACAGCATAACATGTAGTTAGTAAAAAGAAGAGGATTAAATGGTCTTAAATAGTCTCCGTAATTTCAGATTCACCAAAATTAGGGACCAATATCAAAACTTGGATTCAGGAGTTTAAAAACCCTTGCGCAGTTTAGCCTGAAACACTTTCACTGTAACATGTCAAATTGAAGCTTAGTTTTAACATCTTTTAAAAGTTCATCATAAATCTCATCTAATAAGTTGTGGTGTACAAGACACGGGAAAACCAATGCAAGATTATGATTGGATTCTCCTTTCTTGAATGCAACAATAGTTAAATAAATTTTGGGACATACCTTGGCCAATCTGGTCTGGAATTTTCCCAGCCAAGCTTTTATCTATCCAAATTTTCTCAATGTCTCCAGAGTTAAAGGACACAAGGACGGACACCAAAGCTCCGTTGCTTAATAATAGCTAGTGAAAAAAATTCCACAGTTAGCTTACACACTAAGAAGGTAATTATTTACTGTCTAATTTAGCATTTAGCCACAATGAAAAACAACCATCTTCTTGAAGACAAAAACACACAAAATGGTGTAAAAGAATGTTCAGTGTTCTTGATACTGAATATGGGATAAAATTTTGTTGGCTTTATTTTTTCAAATTTATTTATTTTGTTTCACTGCAAAAAATAGATCCCACAAAATCAAGTTTCCAATAAGCATTTTTTTATTTCAGTTGGATTTTATTTCAACCAATCAGAAGCACTTCCAAGATCTGGGTAGTGTCACATCATCAGTATGGAATTTCTGCCCTCATTACTCAGACGTCGTTTTGTGAGGGCTCAAGTGGTGACCTCGTGAAACGTCGGCTGTTTTCTCAGGCTACTGATTACCATTACATTCAAACTTATGCAAGTTAATACGCAAGAAAATAATACGATGTTGCACTGACTTTCTACAGGATATCTGAATAGGAACTTATGGCTTACACTGGATCCGACACATAATTTTAATTTATAGTCACAATACATACATCTTATTCGATGGTTTAACATATAATACACGAGGATATTTTGTGAGTTGCATGGTATTTTTCCGAGCCCCGAAGGGGCAAGGATAAAATATGAGCAATGAGCAAAATGTCAGCGCATATTATATGTTAAGCCATCAAATAAGAGATTTATTATTCCACTTGAAAAAATCATGCCAAAATTTGTTTTTTCCAGACCTTCGGCCAGAAACCTTTGAAACCTGGATTTTACAGTGCAGGGTTCAAAATAGCAGCCGGCTGCCGGCGACAGCCAGCACTTTGACCACACTCACCGGTGATTTTTCACCGTAGAAATAGAAAAAATGAGATGCCCTGATCGGCGAAATCAACGTCACTGGAGCAAGTACAGTTAAACTTATGCACGTACCTAAAGCGAATTGGATGATGTTTTAAAAGCTTTCTAAATTGTAAAACGTTGTTAATAATCATTCAGTGTCTTGATTCTTGTAAATCAGCTCTTTGTTCTAGCAACTAACTCTATTTGCTGGCATTCTTTTTTCCGGCTCAGTAACTGGACCTAATTGAGGAAATGGGTCAGGGACAGGATTGCAGTGCTGCAGCAATTCAGTTCTTTTTTAGGAACTGAGCAAATTTCCATTCACGATTGTCTTTGTTACCACTGAGTGTTTAATCCTGTTCCTCTAAGCACCTTGTCACTTTTTTGTGTGTGCTTTCACTTTCTTGTGCAGTAGTTTAAATTGTCGGAGACCGAAGTAAATATTAAGTGTTTCACTGTGGCGGCAATTGTTTTTTATTCTTTTTTTCGCAGAGGACTCATCCAATTTGCAAATTGGCAAACAAACTTAAACGTTGAAACTTCGGACAGGAGAGAATCATTAAATTCTGATGGGATTTGATTTTTGCATTCAAGTGAAAAACGTCTTTGCTCCGGAGAAGGCAAGATCTATGATTTTTCTTTTTTTTAAAGAAAAAAACTAAGTTACTATCAAATTGCATTTCGCACACAGTACATCTTGACCAGTGTGCTCTTACAGCTAACTTTCGAAGAAATTGTGAACCTTTACAAGAAATTACTCACTCTACAATAGTCCAGTTTTGAGTTCACCAAGACCGCTGGATAAAAATACAAAAGACGCATTTAGACAGCGTTAGTCTCACTCTGAAGTAAACTATTCACAAATACCAGCGAGAACATGAACTATTCACTGTATAAGTGCGTCTTTTGTCTTTGTATCCAGCGGTCTTGCTGAACTCGAAACTAAACTATTAAAAACAGTACAAAAATGTGGGACTTTCATAAAGGAACTCATTAAGATTGGAAACATTTTATTCCAGTGTAGTTCATCGTGTCACGCAACGCGAGACAAAAAAAACTGTTGAAAATGGTCTTTGTTTATATGATGCTTATCCATTCATCTTGACAACCAGCTAAAAATCAGCCTTGAGAAAAAACGCCGACAATTTCAGGCAAGAAGCTCTAATTTTATTTTGAACCCTGTGTAATACATAATTTTACTGTGTAATACCGTGGCAGATTTTGCGCGTTCTCTTGACCTTATATGGTAAAATGATGCAGCAGTGGAATAATAAATAGTTTTATAATTTTAGATTCCCCCCCCCCCCCTTTTTAACTAAATGTAACTCTTAACGTGATTCAGCCCTTGGCTGTAAGTTTTAGTGAATAAAGCATCTATCCAGCTATCTATCCATGTACATGTAGGATCTTGCGTAGAATCCTGAAAGATTTTAGAGCATCCTGAGTAAGATCCTGAGTAGCATTATTGTCATTGAGGATCCTGGGTAGGATCCTGTGTGATCTTACAGGACACCACAGGATCCCAAAATACCCTGCAGGATTCTGATCCCAGAATACCCTTCAGGATTCTGATCCCAGAATACCCTTCAGGATTCTGATCCCAGAATACCCTGCAAGATTCTGATCCCAGAATATCCTGCTGGACTCTATATTGGATTTCTCCCACTGATATGACATTCACCAGTTTCATTTCTCATGTTTATGATACAAATTACTGCAGAACATGTATCACTGAGGGGTAAATTAAAATATTAAATAACCAGCCAAATGAAAACAACAAAAAAGTTTTTGAGATTATTGACCCAAAATGCTATAAGTATACTGTAAGGGTCACCAAATGGCAACTTATGAAAATACTGAGCTTGGATCACTGAAAACAGAACTAATTGCTGTGGAACAGTGGGCAGAAAGAAAGGTTACATGGCAGTAGAAAAACTGAGTATTTATTACACATACCTGTATGTTCCGTAATGTCCTCCAACGAATGGTAAGAACTTTACAATGTTGAAGCATGTCCTTAAGAAATTAAAACATTACACATAATCAAAGTCAAATAAATACCCAATGCTGGCAGGAATACAGAACACATGCAGATCTCTATGCAGGGCTTGTGATACATGTATAGGTGGCTTAAGCTCCTTAAATGCCACGAGGTGGCAGAGGGTACTTATCAACATGCTAGCAAGGACACAGGTTCTGAGAGCCCTGCTGAACTGCTGTCTGTCATGTCTGCATGAGATCCTTGGAACCTTGTCATTGCATCCCAGTGATAATGCTCAACTCATGATAACATTGTGAAATGCCCAAAATCTTACAATTAGCAACAACTCGGTAAATTGTGATCGTCCAGGTGAGTGTAGTCCTGAGAAGGACTGTTTGAGGTGACATTGACTGACGTTTTGAGAACCTGAGCAGAAGTCATCATCAGAGTCAAGTGAACTGTGATGTTATTGGTCGTCTCTCAGTTAAGCCGTGATGTTATTGGCTGTGAAGACTGTTAAACGTAATTGGTGCATTTTGATCCATCTTTTGTTAGTCAAATGTCCGTTGGTCCATTGTTAGTCAAATAAGTTGGTTTGTCTATTGTTTGTCTGTCTTGTTATTGTCGGCAGTCCGTCATTTGTAAGGTGCAGGTAGCTGTTGGCAAGGGTTCAATGGTGTTTGTTCTAAGTTAGTAAACCAGCTTTCCAGAGTGATTTGTTGATAGTAGTCTGTACTGTGGGTAACACATTCAGCAGAGTCCCAGTTGATTTTGTGGTTTGTTTTTAAATGGTACTCAGCAATGTGATCGTTTATATCACCATTTCTAGTCACTCGTTTGTGTTCAGTCAGTTGGACGTTCAAATTCCTGCCGGTCTCACCAATATAAGTGGCCTGGCAGTTGCAGCATTTGATCTTATAACTGCTCCCTGTCTGTCGCTTAGTTCTTCTGCCTTGGTCAGATTTTTTTGTAATTCAGTAATTTTTATTATTTTTCCACACCTACACTATAGGTACTAAATGCAACAATTACAAATTACTTAACCCTACTACAAACTTACAATATTACAGCGACTGTAGAAGGCAAGGAGTATATTTCCTTCCAGTCAAATGGAAACTGTGGAAATTTCTCCTTAAACGTTTTTGAGCAGCTGGAGGAATTTGTTTTTTACTTTTAAAAGCACTGTAGAGCAATTTGGATGAAACCTTTGACAAAGCTACCTCAGATTCTTTCCACCTGGTTACTTAATTAAAAATGAAATGCTGTTGAAAGGAGAAATGTGAAGACGATCACTCAATCTCCTGACCTCAATCTCTTTTAGTGAATCACGTAGCTTTTCAGGCCTTCGGTTCCTTGGAGTCCACAACACTCCTCTGTCCTCCCCCCACAGTTTTCTTTGGTCAGAGTAGGTTCCCTCTCCAGAAGACCCTGCTAATCATACAATTTAATGCACAGTGAAGTGTTAATTGACAGCCTCTAATGATAGCCCACCTAGAATGCCTTTTTTACAAGCTAACATCTGACTGTCTCTGGGGTGCACAAAGATTTAATTATATCCAGGCAAGGTATGCCTTGAGTTCATAATTGAAGGGCCTGTAGTGTATCCTTATGTCAATTGCTTTTTTGTGTTTGGCTGGACTTGCCTCATTTTTTAAAGGAAATTGCATCATTTTGGGCTTGCCTCATTTATTATTTATCCAAGAAACACTGGGCCCCATACTTTTCCTGTATTTTTATCCCAACAATTTGTACACTTTCCTATAGTTAAATAGATTAGAAAATAAAAATCTTATTTCATCCAATTATGACATCATAAGATCATATCATATTATATTATGATATTATATTATCATATCATATTATTATTATATCCTTGATCTTGTATGAGTTTATAATTCTGTAACTACAGCATAAGTTAAAAAAAAAAAAGGTAGAGTCTGCAAGTACCTGAACCAGAAGCTTTTTCATGGTAAATGTGTGTCCCAATGTCAGAACCTAGGATAAAGATCATTATCTGATAAGACAAACAGATAGATCTCTGTAACTGACAGTGACCAGGGGTGTAAAATGGTTCTCAAAAATTAGCTTGCATCTTGCCCCTTTTTGGCCAAGTCTTGAATTCATAAGATTTGTATACATATTGGAATCTTGAAAACCGCCATCTAGATATAAATTATAAACAGTTTTAGTACAGATGCATACAATTATTTATGGGGGCACAACTGACTTGACAGAACATGAAAATTTGGAATATCTCAAATTTCTACAGATAAATAAAAATTTCCTAAGTGCCTTTTAAGTATGAATTATGAAGACCACACTTTATTATGATAGTTATTAAAAATTATGGCACTCACATCTGGAATGTCACTCTTTTTGTGGTTTTCTTTATTGAAACAATTCATCGACTTGGAGCCATTTGCAGTAGATTTATTTTTGACGTCCAGTAGGTTATCATTTAAGTGGAGCCCAGGGCCTCTCTTATGCTTTGTATTTCATTTTTAAAACCAACTGTGGAAAAGTTGAGGTGTCTGACAAAAATGCATTGTTTAAGTTTAAGATCCCATTGTTTGTTGATCCACTGCAGTGTTTGGAGAACTAGAGTACCGTGAAATTTTCGCTGGAGTTTAATTTCGTTGATTGCCGATTTTTTTGTGTTTGGCCGAAACAAATTTTCATGAATTTGGATTTCACACTTTACCATGGCAGGGTTCTATTTATGGTATTTGAGGGGTAGAAGCTTCCCCCCCAAAAAAATATTGTTATCATTACAGTATACAAATGCTCAAAATGCACCAGATTGCATCTCAGTGCATATTCATTTCAAAAAATTTCCAGGGGGGGGAGGGGGAGACATGTCCCAGACCCCCTAAGAAGCTTGTGGCCACTCGGGACCTCCCCCAAAACAATAAATCCCAGACAGAACCCTGACTGGGAATAAATTTTTGCAGATTTCGGGAAATATGCTCTCCGACATTTGCCGAATGAAGCTTGTATACAGCAACAAGGAATGTTATATTGTCTTGTTGATTCCACTTATTTACTGTACTCATGTCATGAGACATTAATTACAAGTGTACCTCAAAGCTACCAAACGGTGTGATTTTGCATGCTCTGGGTACAGAGAAACATGCAGCAAGCTATTGTTTGCTCTTTGACAGAAGATGGCCTCGTCTAAAGTTGTTTTCCAAATTACCCACTCCAGAGAGTACAGAGACTATTTGTTGCGTTGCAGTTGTAAAGAGGAAGATCACAATAGCCGTGGTTAGACAAGGAAGTTTTACTTAGGTAAAGATGAGGTTTCCCTGGATACATGTATCCTTATTTGCCCAGGTAAATATAAACCCAGCTATCTTGCGAAGGAAAAATTAAACTGGGGAAATCATGTTTACCTAGGGTGGCTAATATTGTTTCCTCGGTCAATTTAACTGAAATTCACTAACCTAAATACATGGAGTAAATTTTTGCAGATTGCTTTAGCGTGAGTTTATTTTTGTGGGATTGAATTTTTGCTGATTGATGTACAATCCACGAAATTTGCCTGTTTAAATTTCAAGGCCCCCCTACATAACTCCTAACTACAGGGCCCCCCTTTTTACAATGGGTAAAATTTCATGTTCAAGTCCTCCCATTTTCTCACCCATTCCTGTGATTCCCCGCCTCTGATGGGCAATGAACGGTCCCTTGGATCCAAGCATCCTGCGAGCAGAGTCCCTTCGATCTTCGTAGATAAGTCGAGAAGACCTATTCTCTTCCCGAGAATAGGGTAACTACTTGGTGTAGGCAGTCATATAGTGGTCCGGGCGGTGTGTTACTCATATGGCCGGGGTCCAGGCGGTCTAGTCACTCACCCGTACTTGAACATCCTTAGCCATCATTAGCCACCCTTAAACATCCCTAGACATCCTTAGCCGTACTTAAACATCCTTAGACATCCTCAGCCACCCTTAAACATCCTTAGACAACCTTAGCCACCCTTAAACATCCTCAGACATCCTTAGCCGAACTTAAACATACCTTGACATCCTTAGCCGTACTTAAGTATCCTTAGACATCCTTAGCCGTACTTAAACATCCTCAGACATCCTTAGCCGTACTTAAACATCCTCAGACATCCTTGGCCGTACTTAAACAACCTCAGACATCCTTAGCCGTACTTAAACATCCTCAGACATCCTTAGCCGTACTTAAACATCCTTAATCGTTCTTAGCCGTACTTAAACATCCGTAATCATTCTTAGCCGTACTTAAACATCCCTAGACATCCTTAGCCGTACTTAAACATCCTTAGACATCCTCAGCCGTGCTTAAACGTCCTTAGTCATCCTTAGCCGAACTTAAACATCCTTAGACATCCTCAGCCGTACTTAAACATCCTCAGACATCCTTAGCCGTACTTAAACATCCTCAGCCATCCTTAAGCGTCCTTAAACATCCTTAGTCATCCTTAGCCGTACTTAAACATCCTTAGACATCCTTAGCCGTACTTAAACATCCTTAGTCATCCTTAGTCGTACTTAAACATCCTTTGACATCCTTGGCCGTACTTGAACATCCTCAGACTTCCTTAGCCGTACTTAAACATCCTTAATCGTTCTTAGCCGTACTTAAACATCCGTCATCATTCTTAGACGTACTTAAACATCCCTAGACATCCTTAGCCGTACTTAAACATCCTTAGTCATCCTTAGTCGTACTTAAACGTCCTTTGACATCCTTGGCCGTACTTGAACATCCTCAGACATCCTTAGCCGTACTTAAACATCCTTATTCGTTCTTAGCCGTACTTAAACATCCGTAATCATTCTTAGCCGTACTTAAACATCCCTAGACATCCTTAGCTGTACCTAAACATCCTTAGGCATCCTCAGCCGCACTTAAACATCCGTAATCATTCTTAGCCGTACTTAAACATTCCTAGGCATCCTTAGACATCCTTGGCCGTACTTAAACATCCTCAGACATCCTTAGCCGTACTTAAACATCCGTAATCATTCTTAGCCGTACTTAAACATCCCTAGACATCCTTAGCTGTACCTAAACATCCTTAGTCATCCTTAGCCGAACTTAAACATCCGTAATCATTCTTAGCCGTACTTAAACATCCCTAGACATCCTTAGACATCCTTGGCCGTACTTAAACATCCTCAGACATCCTTAGCCGTACTTAAACATCCTTAGTCATCCCTAGCTGTACTTCAACATCCTCAGACATCCTTAGCCGTACTTAAACATCCTCAGACATCCTTAGCCGTACTTAAACATCCTTAGTCATCCCTAGCTGTACTTCAACATCCTCAGACATCCTTAGCCGTACTTAAACATCCTTAGCCGTACTTAAGCTCGTTTTGAAATGTATAGTTAATTTGACAATCTTGCAGTGGTTCATCTTCTCCTTCATCAAGGTTCATTCACCTTTATCCCCGTCAAGGATGACTAAGGATAAGTATAGAGCTGAGGATGTCTAGAGATGTTTAAGTACAGTTAAGGATGACTAAAGATGTTTAAGTACGGCTAAGGATGGCTAGGGATGTTTAAGTACGGCAAAGGATGACTAAGGATGTTTAAGAAAGACTAAGGATGACTGAGGATGTTTAAGTACGGCTAAGGATGATTAAGGATAAGTATAGAGCTGAGGACGTCTAAATATGTTTAAGTACAGTTAAGGATGACTAAGGATGTTTAAGTACGACTAAGGATGACTAAGGATGTTAAAGTACGGCTAAGGATGACTAAGGATGTTTAAGTACGGTTAAGGATGTCTAAGGATGTTTAAATACGGCAAAGGATGACTAAGGATGTTTAAGGACGCTAAAGGATGTCTGAGGATGTTTAAGTACGGCTAAGGATGTCTGAGGATGTTTAAGTACGGCTAAGGATGTCTGAGGATGTTTAAGTACGGCTGAGGATGTCTAAGGATGTTTAAGTACGGCTAAGGATGACTAAGGATGTTTAAGTACTGCTAAGGATGTGTAAGGATGTTTAAATACGGCAAATGATGACTAAGGATGTTTAAGGACGCTTAAGGATGTCTGAGGATGTTTAAGTACGGCTAAGGATGTCTGAGGATTTTTAAGTACGGCTAAGGATGTCTGAGGATGTTTAAGTACGGCTAAGGATGTCTGAGGATGTTTAAGTACGGCTGAGGATGTCTAAGGATGTTTAAGTACGGCTAAGGATGTCTAAGGATGTTCAAGTACGGCTAAGGATGACTAAGGATGTTTAAGTACGGCTAAGGATGTCTGAGGATGTTTAAGTAGGGCTAAGGATGACTAAGGATGTTCAAGTACGGCTAAGGATGACCAAGGATGTTTAAGTACGGCTAAGGATGTCTGAGGATGTTTAAGCACGGTTAAGGATGTCTGAGGATGTTTAAGGGTGGCTAAAGTTGTCTAAGGATGTTTGAGGGTGGCTGAGGTGTCTAAGGATGTTTAAGTACGGCTAAGGATGTCTGAGGATGTTTAAGTACGGCTGAGGATGTCTAAGGATGTTTAAGTACGCTAAGGATGTCTAGGGATGTTTAAGGGTGACTAATGATGGCTAAGGATGTTCAAGTACGGGTGAGACACTAGACCGCCTGGACCCCGGCCATATGAGTGCCACACCGCCCGGACCACTATATGACTGCCTACACCAAGTACTTACCGAGAATAGGAAGACCAAGGGGCATCTGCTTGCAGAGTACTTGGATCTAAAACAAACAAACAAACTTTATAATATTACGACCATTCTTTATCTACCTGTACCAGCTGCAAATTTTCTCAATGACCAGAAATGTAAATGGCCAAGTAAGCTGGCCATTTGACGTAGACACCTATTTGCCGTCAATAAACATTACACTGGTCCAAAAAACTCCATGGACCCCGCCATGATCCCCCGCCATGTTTACTAGAAAGCTGAGCCACAAACATTCATAACAGCGGAACTGTGTTTTACGTCACGCGTATATGTTCCTGCCTCGTTTCCAGATAGAGGTTGATAGCGTCTCAGTCACGTTGAACATGGCGGGCGTATCAGCTGAGGAAACAGCTGAGGCTGCTAGCAGTGAAAACAACTCTCAGTCGTCACTTCAGAAGTGCATTTCACTCCTCAAGGCCGCTAGAAACGATAACGAACGATTTGCAGCGTTGCTTTTGGTTACGCAGCTTGTACATTCAAACAGCTTGGATAAGACAGCTCGAAGAAGCCTTTTCGATGCAGTCGGTTTTAATTTCTTGAACAGGTTGCTAAAGTCAAGCAGTGTCCCTAGCGGGTGCTCACAGGACATTTACCGTTCTTTGGCATTAACGATTCTTGCTTGCTTTGCGACTGACGAAGAACTGCTTGTTCACCCCGAGATGACCTCGAAGATTCCTGTGTTTCTGGGGGGCATTTCAGATGAAGAAGAAAACGTGAATATTTCCAATGACTGCTACCAAATTCTTGCTTCTCTTGGTTCTACTGCGACAGGATGCATTCATCTGTCGAGAAAAGAGGCATTTTCAACGCTGTGCCGAGTCTCCAGCAGCAGTAACCAGGCTAATGCAAAGAAAGCAATTGAAATCATGTTTCGGATTATAAACAATTCGCCATGTGACGTTTGGGAAAGTCAACAGGAGGGCTTGGTTGCTGTCCTTAAATCCCTGAGCAAGCGTTTTAAAGAGGCGCAAGACAGCACGAAATTTGAGTTGTGTAATTCCCTTGTCCTTTTATTGGCCAGTGCTGATAAATCAGTATTTCAGTCATACAAGGAGAATCAATGGCTTGAAGATATTTACGTTGGTGTGACCCAAATATTACAGTCAAGAGTTTCCTCTGAGCAAAGAGATCCTGCCATTACTCTTGTATCTCTTGTAATTGAACTCATTGGAATGGACTGGATGCTTGGATCTCCAGGACAGGAGTCACCAGGATTGTTCATTTTGAGCACAACTGTTGCCAGCATAGAAACCAGAATGATCCTGGATGGTAAAGCTTGGACAGAAATAGTCCCCAGATCTGAACTTTTAATCAGTTGTTACAACATCCTAGAGAAAGCAATTAACTTTGCTATTGTAAATAGTGCAACTTTCAGCTCATCAGATGGTGGACATCAAATGTTAGGCAGTAGTCTGCCTAAAGTGTACTCCCTAGCCACAGAAGCTATTCACTCTATCATACAGTTCCTCGAAAACATGGCTCATGTTTGGGACAGATTAGCAGTAGATGAAAGACCAGTTCAGCTGGTGTATGCTTCAGTGCGGGTTTTGTGTGCATGGATGGCGGAAGAAACTGCGGCACTGCAAGATAGCATCTGTCAGCTGCTGCCCTTTCTGCTGATGTTGGGAAATGAGTCTCTAGATACACAGGCTGGTAAGGTTTTTGCTTTCAATATATTTTTGGATGAAAATCCCATACAGGGAGCCTTCCGTTTGACTCTAATACTGGGTAATGATCTTCTTATTAAGAAAAGATGGATATTTAGAATGTGGCAAGCTTGGGGCAGAGAAAAAATCTGTGTCCTTGACGGGAATCAAACCTATTACCCTTCGTACACTACTGATGATGCCCTAGATCATATGGCTTGGTTCTTAGTGACACGTCTTGCTTACTGCTAGGATCAGCAATGTCAAAAGTACCATGTTGGATGATAAATAAAGAAAGATGGTAAATTTTAAGCTCAGATAAGGAATAAGAAAAGATAGAATGTTCAGAATGTTGCAAGTGTGGGACAGAAAAAATACACGTTACAATAAACAAGTAATTGGACTACCTGCTAGACCAATTTGGGAATAATTGTGTTAAAAATAATATTACTGTTAATGCCAGCAAATGAGCTGCTCTCTTTTGCCGAAAATTCTTCAAATTTAGAATGTGCTTCTGTGATTTCTCACCATTTTGCTAACCATTCATGAATACTGAATGAAACTAATAGAGGATAAGAACTGGTCATGGTTTTTTTGCAAGTTTTGCAGCCTCTAAGGCTCTTCTCTAGCAGTTGTGTTGTTAACAGATCTTTTTATTAATTTAAAGTCATCTTTCTGGAACAGCTGAAGGTCAACAGTCATGGAATCTCCATTCCACCCAAAAAACTGTTTCCATTTTCACCAAAAGTCTGTATAAACTTTGATGTAGCTCACAACTACACACTTCCGGCCATTTGAGACAACACTGAAGGTTTCATAGCCTTGATGAATGCTTCCTCGAATTGAGTTTGACATTATTCGATAAATCCTAAAAGAAAAATTGTCTTCCCTGCTCCGTGCTACACTCCCACTGTGAAAAAATTTGATTGCTGTGGGCCGATGTAATGTTGAGCGTATGACGCTCAAAACACCAAATGTAAATCCGTCTCTGGCTCTGTAATGGCAGTATCCATCTATAAGAGTTGCTGAATGGCATCCAATCCAATTTTTCCAAATTAGCATGGAATAGGATGCTTCTGCTAATACTCTGGCAGCAACAAATACAACAAAGTTGTACAGTCTAAATTGGTCCCAAGGTGTCTGCCAGAACTTTTTGTTGCATGATCTAGTGTCTATAACCAAAATTTTGTGGTACTAAACAGTGCTTTTATGTTCGTCACTCTTTAGATTGTTTGTTGGAAGCCAGCACCAATAAACCAGACATGTCACGTTCAACTTCAGCCAGATATGTAAGTAATGTGCATTTAAATAGTTTTATAACAGAAAAGTCTTTAATTAAAGTTGATATCATGAGGTTCCTGTTGCCACCTTTGTGCCATCTGTCGGCTGATGACAAAACACGCAAAGTCTTGATTGACAATGGGGGACTTCTGCTTCTGTCAAGGTACTTTTTTCAACAGTGGAAGATTTGGGATGCACAAGCAAAAAATGATGGAGATCAACAGGACACTGAAACATGCCTTGTCACTTTGCTTGGCGTTTTGTTAAACTTTGTTGTCACAGAAGCAGAACTCACGGTAAACAACCGTGCATTCCAAGAAATTGTCCAACATGCCATAGCTTCTGTTCCATTGCTGCTTTCATCTGGAAAGAATGTAGTGATTCTAGTGAACCTGGTCATGCTTGGGCTTCTTTTTATAAGAAGCTACACAGAAAGCAATATAGCATTAAACAGCGAAGAACTGTCCAAGTTCATGAAGGCATCCATCTACGTCTTGAAAGAAGCAAGATCCTTGATGCATAAGCAAGAAGGTCAGTGCCTTGAACAAGGCAAAACTCAGTTTGCTGTCAGGTGCAGAGAGGTATGGGTGGATGTTGGAGAGTTGTGGTTTCTTGGTTTGCAAGTAGTTTCAGCCTTGGCAAGCTCATCAGCAACCATAAGAGAGCAAGTCAAAGAAAGTGGATGGGTAGAGGACATTGTAACCCATTTGAACACCAATAGCCAGAATCAAGAACTTACTCCAGATGAAAAGGATTTACTTCTTAGTTTAGTTAGAAAGGTAAATGATGCATAGCATTGCTTCTTGTTCAGTTTTTTCCAGTTCCTCTCTTGGCAACCTTAACTGATAATTAGGTTGGCAGATAAAAACCTGGGTTGTCAATCTCTAAAACCGCATCCCTCGGCATTTAACTAACTGAAGAGTCCAAAACTGGTTACCATGCTATGTCAAAAGTAGAACAATTTTTGTCTTGCTCAATTGAAGTCAAAATCAGATTGGGTCAAGTTAACAAGTTAGCACTTTACCATTGGCAGCACAACACAGTGATTTTAGTTCCAGTTAATATTTGCTTTTCCGACTCCTGTTATGATCAAACTGCTGGCAGCCAGGAGCCCTAGAGATTAGGGAAATAATAAGATTTGCTAAATATTGTTATGATGCTTTTTAAGAAATGAAAACTACCTGTTTTTGTACTTTGCTTTATGTTTATTTTCCTGTTTATTTTTGGAATGGTTATAATTTACAATTAAAAAGATACACAATAAAAAGAATGAGTTACATTACTTGAATGTGGTTTTTTGTTTCTTGTATTGCCTGTTTGTACTTGTTAAATTTACAATTAGTATGTGTGACAGGACTACTGTACCTACTGTCCAATTCAGGGGAAAATGGATGATAAAAATTCCAAGTACCATCAAATTAGCCAAAGCAATAGGCCAACATAATATATTAAACAAAGCGAATGACATCCAAAGCGAAAAAAAAGCAAGAGCAACTTCATAAGGAGCATCGAGAACAACACTTAACTATAAATGTAGTATTTAGCGTAGTAATGTTGAAATGTCTGCTTTGTCTCTTGGTATTTCTCATTCATATGCTTTGTTGTGTTTACATTTGACATCACAGTGAATTCATACTTTTTTTTTTACATGCCTTACTTAAGGCTTGTTAGCTTCGCTGCTGTCAATGCTTTTTTGTTAAATCCACTGGAATTACATGGTAATGTTGTTAGTATCCTTGCTATTCTTACACAAAACAAGCGCAAAACCATCGCGTATTACACTCAGACTTTCACACATTTATTGCATGTGTTTTCACAGCACTTGGTAACCACACAACCTCTGGACTTTATCACCAGGTTGCCATGTCAGCCAAGATGGTGGCTGTTTACAACTTGTTGTCATTTGCGTTCTTCTCTTTCAAGTTTTTTTGGGTTCTACATGACACAAAAAGCCCCTAAAAGTATCCTAAAAGTTGCAAGAATTGTTAAAATTCAAACATTTCCACAGCTAAGCTACGAATTTCGGACCTGTTTTATGTAACTTACAAACGTTTGTCTTTGATTTGTCACTCGATCGATAAGATATCTGGTTCCTTAGGTTTGTTTTACAACAAAAGTGGTTTTTGTAGTAATTTGTTCTTCACAAATAGGGTAAATCCCAATTTTTACGCTCAGAAACTAGGATTGACTTATACACCAGAAGTTACAGTAAATAAATGATGAAATAACCATCTGACAATCAACAGTGCACCGTTCTCACATTCTCCACCATATTGGAGGATCAAGAGAGTTCCCGCAGAGGTCTGGTTATGATTTGTAAATACCGTTGTCTTGTGTGGTTCCAGAAAATATCCGTACCCCCACCACAGAAGGTCGTTGGAAATTCCAAGGGGGAGGGGGTCTTAAAGGCCAAAATTTTTAAAAGGAAAGTGTGAGCCTAAACTGGATTTTCTAGAAGGGTGGGGGGTTCATACCAAAAAAACCCTTCGTGGGGGGGAGTGTGGATATTTTCTGCAACAACGCATTGTGCAATTGAATCTGCCATCTGGATTCCTCCTCTGACAGATACATGCGTGAAGAAATGGGACTATTTCAGTTTGGTTTTTCTCAGACATCAGAGCACAGTGGTGTAACTATGATACTATGATCTATTTTGGAGAATATAATTTTGAGATGGAAAGTAAAATTTGAAGTCTACTTTCCAAAGTGGAAAGTGGTGTCAAAAGTTAGTGTCAAGCCCTGCTATTATTTTGATCAGAGTATAAATACAGGAAACTGAAGTTTTTAATTCCTTTTATGAAAGTGCTAGAGTAAAATTGCAAAAATGTGATGCTTCAACAACTTTTTCGTTGGTTCAAATTTATCATTCATTATCTATAAGCTATAATTAAGTGGTAGAACTCACTAAATGCAACATGAAGACCCATTATACAGAACAAAAATGTACTTTTATGGGTATCTAGAAATTATGGATATGTCGAAAATGTGGCATCACAAACACCACAGATATACACATTTCCTGCTGACATGTTCTTTTGCTGCCCTGTGGAGCTGCTTGAATAGCTGTGGCTTTGTCCAGCAAGTTTTAAGTTCAACGTTCTCTTTTCATAGAGTTGAGAACATGGTTCCCTGAATAGAATGGTTGTTGTGTCGTCTCGTTAAACCTACTGCCTCGCACATAGTTTTCAGGAAAGAGCCAAGTGAGTTCTTCCCAAGTGGCTGTTTCTTGTACCAGATCAAGGAAGCGGGATTAGTAATGTCTACCAGATACAGTTCTATTTGATAGTTCAATTCCTGGTCATAGCCATTTTACGTGTTTATATTTATCTGTAATCTAAGAATGTCAAAAGAATATTTTCAGCCAAAATCGGCAGAAAAAACAAGAATATTCAGCCTGGCCATAAGAAATGTAGTTGAATTGCTATTAACACCATTTTGGATAAAAATTGCTCAAAAGGAAAAAAAACACTTGTTGAAGCAAAAATATTACAGGTCGATAAATGAAGGGCCCGGTGGAAAAAGGGCGTAAGTGACGATTTTGAGGTTAAAATCGAAATTGCTCCTATTTAGCTGAACATTGGCACACAGGCTGGTTTTCATGTGAGGAACGCCGTTGCGCACTTATTTCTTGACCTGAGATCTAAAATTTGAAGAATTAGCGTATTACTTTTGCTTAAAACTGACACAAAGAAAACAACAGGACTGCAGATTCTAGGTTGAATTCCTTTGTTTTAGTTCAGGCAGAGAACAAAAGAAATCTTTCACGCATCACTTGAGCGAGTTCAGTTCAACAACACTTTTCACGCAAAAGTAATACGCTAATTCTTCAGATTTTAGATCTCAGGTCAAGAAATAAGTGCGCAACAGCGTTCCTCACATGAAAACCAGCCTGTGTGCCAATGTTCAGCTAAATAGGAGCAATTTCGATTTTAACCACAAATCGTCACTTACACCCTTTTTCCACCGGGCCCTTCAGTTGTCTGGCAAGTTTAATTTTGTTTGCGTTACATGATCGAGTTTTTATTGCTTCCGTTTTAGATGTCTGCGTTGTACTGGTACTAGTGTTTGAAAGTGAGGAGACTGGGTTCCATCGTCCTTCTTCCCTTTATCACCAAATAACTCACAGTTTAGACTGACCTTGGGGTTAACATTCACATGTAATGGCAAGCTTAATTAGGGTTAAATTCGAGCTAGGGTTACGGTGTGTTAAGGGTTAAATTTGAGCTAGGGGTTACGGATTGCTTAGGGTTAAATTTTTCCTAGGGTTATGGTGTGGTTAGGGTTAAATTTGACCTAGGGTTACGGTGCGCTTAGGGTTAAATTTCTCCTAGGGTTACGGTATGCTTAGGGTTAAATTTTACTTATGGTTAATGTGTGCATTAATGTTAACATTCACATGTAATGGCAAGCTTAATTAGGGTTAAATTTGAGCTAGGGTTACGGTGTGTTAAGGGTTAAATTTGAGCTAGGGGTTACGGATTGCTTAGGGTTAAATTTTTCCTAGGGTTATGGTGTGGTTAGGGTTAAATTTGACCTAGGGTTACGGTGCGCTTAGGGTTAAATTTCTCCTAGGGTTACGGTATGCTTAGGGTTAAATTTTGCTTATGGTTAATGTGTGCTTAGGGTTATTAAGTTTGCTTAGGGTTAAGGTTTACTTAAAGGTACCGATGACTTAGGGTTCAAAGTTTCTTGGACAACTATAATAAAATAATTTGTGACAGCGAGGGTACAAACAAGGAGTAAACATAAAGAAATTTCATGGTAATGATTGCTTATATTAGCAAGAAGCCTTACAATGCTTGCTTCATTCAGGAAATACCGGTAGTTATAACAGTTAACAACAAAAAGTGTTTCAGAAAAAAAAAAAAAAAGGAATCTGTGATAGGAAAGAATGTAGATCTTAAAACAAGTTGATTCGCATTTAATATTGCTCGCTGAAATAAAGTCTAATGCATGAATTTCTCACACAATGGAATGTATAGCAGAAATTAAAACGTGTGAAAGCAAGGAAGATAAGGTAAAATCTTTCGCGCTACAACGCGCTGACATGTCACAATGTAAACAGAGTCGAGATATCTCAGAAGACAAGGAATCAACAAATAATTGTTGTCATATAATGAAGCCCCATGAAACAAAACATTGTTCGATCACTTTTCAAATACAAACAGCTAAAATAGTAACGAATATGTTTCATAAGCAAAGTGAGATGAGTACAGTACGGCCTTTGTTTGGTTCGCACGCGACAAAACGAATCGAAATTCTCAAACCACAGCAAAGCATGAAAGAAATATGTGAAGGTTCTACTCACGATTCTGGCGAATACAGTTTTTGTCCATCTTCCTAGTTGCATTCCCAACTCTGTAGTAGATACTTATGCGAATAATTGATTTGCTGACCGTCCGCTAGAATATTTCTCACAGAACAACAATGTTTATAACATGACAATGTCAATACGTGCTACATCCCTGTGTAAACTGTTATGGAAACAACACAGATATCAGAATAGTTCATTTTTCTCGATGAGCAGCTTGCAATTCTTGTTTTCTACAATGTTATCCCGCTTTTATCAGTCTGCAATAGCTTGTTTCTCGTGAAGAGACGTATCCAGTTCGCAGGTTGTCAAAGATTAAACTTTCTTTTCCTTGCAATGCATTCTGGGAAATTTGTAACCACTTTGAGCGGGAAAGATATACAGCCTAGCCATAGCAATACAAAATATAAGTCTCCAGCAAGGCAAAAATCTCCGCCGAAAACTTTGTATGCCGTTGCTTTTAATGCCGAAACTCACAGAATTGTACCTTGTTCCCTGCTGGAGACTCTTCACGATGTACAAAGCTGGGCTTTCTGTTATGCCCTAAGCTCGGTTCTTTGAGACTTAAAGCGCCCAGTTGAGCCTTCCTGTGCTTCATGATGCCCCAGGCACTTTGCAAACAGTGGAAACAAACTTTCCTGCTAGAAATTTGGCTCTTGCATCGCAATTCTACTTCGCTTTTTGCAGGAGCTTCAATCGAACGTCTGTACTCGTATCGAATCATTCGAAAGAAGGACGATGGAACCCAGTCTCCTCACTTTCAAACACTAGTCCCAGTACAACGCAGACATCTAAAACGGAGGTAATAAAAACTCGATCATGTAACGCAAACAAAATTAAACTTGCCAATCACTTCTGAAACTGTAGTGGTAAGGAATTCCACTTCCTCTTTCTCTAATTTCCCTGGAACTATTCATCGCTAGTTGCAAATGAATAATTGCTTACATAGCTGTCAACACAAGAGCATATTGTGTTGCATTTCAGAATAATAATGTTAAAACATTGCAAAACAGTGCTTATTCCAACCAACTTTGGCCCTTGTTTTTCACTGCTTTAATGTTAGGAGAAATCCTCATCTCTTGGATTTGTCTGGAACTTAATATGTACTTTCATGTACTTGAGTTTTTAGGTATGTGATATCTTTGTCCAAAAGGCAGTCCTACCACCTTAAAAAAGAGTGTACATGCAGTGTTGTTTAACCAGATTGTATGCAAAATACTTTGTGGGGAAAGGTCTCCCAACTGTTCTGCTGTCCACAACTATTTTGTTTAGTGACCTTTGTCTTAAGATGTTAACATTTTAAGTTGAAATGCATTAAGATTTATCTGCTTTATATGAACCTGAACGTTGGAGGTATTTGCTGGAACAATTTTGAAATAAAGAGCTGACATTTCCTGTTAAAAAAGCCATAAATCTGCTCAAAGAAAACGTCTTTGGGAGTAACTGCCGAATACCCCGCCACATAGAACTTGTTACGGAGAGAAATGGCTACTTGGTATGCAGTGGAAATTGGAAGAAGTTTTCCAGAGCATTTTTTTAAAGAGCTAGCTAAGCGGTATGCAGATGAAAACTAGGTCAAAGTATTTTAGGGTTTATAGGAGCTGGCTTAGTGGTGTGTGGAGGAAAAGTAATTGGAGTATTCTAGGGTTGTTATGAGCTAACTGCGGTACATGGAAGAATAGTAATTGTAGTGTTCAAGGCTTGTCAGGTGCTGACTACACTGTACGCAGTATGTGGAGGACAGGTAATTGGAGTATTCAAGGATTGTTTGGAGCTGGCTTTGGGTACGTGGACGGAATCAAGTTTTAGTATTCAAGAGTTGCCAGGAGTTGGCTGTGCGGTACACGAAGAGTATTTAACGCAAATTTGAAAGGCATCGATAGAGTTGGCTGTGCAGAACACAGAGAAAAATTAATTCAAATTTCAAAGGTATTCAAAGAGTCAATTTATTTTCATCAAAAAAGTACACCGAGTATAAGTAATTCAAATTTGAGTCAGCACCTAGAAGAAAAGTGAGGGAAAAACGAAATAAATAAGTTCACCGAGACGATCTGACATAATGAATTCATGAACTAGCACAAACAAGACAAGACATTGGGGTATGTGGTTAAGGAAACAAAAGGCAGAAAATGGTTAGTATTTGTCTTACGAAGTACTCGTTGTCCAAAAGGCAAACTGTTGAATTAGACACCTAATACTACAGTTAAACACAAGCATGCTAGGCATGTGCAGATATGCTTGTTGAGTGGTATTACTTTTGTGACTGGGTGCCATACAGAACTTTCTGCTAGACCCTTCTTCTGTTCTGCGTATAAATTAGTCTGTCTAACAAGCAGCTGCCATACCACTTATGTAAAAAAAACAGTGAGGAGAAATCCAAACTTGATTTCAGGTGCCTTGCATTGACATTTATTCCAGGTGCTTTAGTTAATTCAATATCTACCCTACCTTACTCTGGAACATCCTTATCTTCCACTTCCTCTCCTGTGTCCTCATCAGTTGACTGTTCTGTGGAATCTTCTTGACTGACTTATGATTTATTCTTTTTTAATATACAGTACAACAATACATTGGTATCCAGGCCCTAAGATTGCTCTTCAACGTTTGCTCAGAGGGGACCACTTGGTATACAAAGGGTTTAAGCTATTTTAGCGACTTAAGCTCATCGTTTACACACTGTGGTAATATCACAAAAATGTTATTGGCAAAATATTTGTTAATCAGGGCGAAAATGCAAGGGGTTTCTCATTGAAACCTCTCTCATTTTCAACTCTTTCTGCTAAATAGAGGCAGATTCAGATTCAGAGGTAATTTATGACAGTCCTTGGGTCACAAGTAATCGTTGGTAAAGTTTACGTGTTGAAACAATTCAGTGTTAATGCTTGAGTGGTAAACCAGGTGAACAGCATCCATAGTGTCTCTCCAGACCATGACAGTAATCCAGTGAGCTGTTGCAGTGTGGTAATCGCCCCTTGTTATTCCTTTCAACAAAGCTTTGTCACAAAGGCTAGGGAGGTACCCTTCCCTGTTTGACCTCATATCTCACTGTATGAATTCCAAAAGTTCCTAGCTTCTTGCAAAGTGCAAGACTAGTAAAAAATTGTCAGTGTACACTATGTGACCACAGTTGTCTAGTGCAGAATGGCACAAATCACTAGCAATTCTGCTGGAAAGATGTTCTCAACACTACCTCTTTCCTTGCCTGTGTAAATTTGAAAATTCCTTGCACATGTACTGCTTCAACAGATTCTGGCCCTTGCCTTTCACCATTGCCTCATCCACGCTCACATTTTGGTTCAAGTTGTAATTCCTCTTTAAAGGACTTTTTCAAGATGCTGATCACGGTTCTTATCTTGTACAGTTTGTCTAAATCAGGGAAGCTTTTGTTAAGGGCTTTAGATTCAAAAGCTTTGGGAACAAATGCCAGAAATCCAGCCTACGATGCCACCATTTGGAGGCATGTTCTTTCTACCATCAATAGAGGAGGTCTGGGGCAGAAAATGTGCCTTTGGGCAAAATGTACACCGTGTATGGGAGAGCGCCTATAGGCATCTTAGCTCTTTCATGCATGAATTTAGGGCAGCATGAGAATAAAATATTTTCCTTCGCAAATCAGTTTGTTTTACTTAGCTGATGACAATTTGACAAATCATGTGACCTTGTGATGTTGCTATGGCAACCAACGAGGATGTTAAGCAAGCGGAGGTGTACTTCACACTTGCAGCATTTCACGTGTGAGTAACCGGTTTTGCAGTATCGACATCGCTGCTGCTTTTCTTGAAACTCTGGAAAATGGCCACATTGGTCAAACTGTACATCCTTGTTTGGGTTTGGCACTGATGCTGTTTTCCTTTCCTTGGATGATGTAGCAGGTGCAGGAACAGGGGAAGTTCAAGATGGTCTACCACGTGGCCTCGCAGTTTCACCAGAGGTTTTACCAGCCTTGCAAAGGCTTAAGGCGATTTCTGACTGAAACGATAACAAGGACATATGATTCTTGGCTGGAACGTTCTTCTGGGTCATGTGTTGCCTATACAAAAGCCAACCATTTACGACAGCTACACCAATGCAGTAAAATACTATGTGCATGTAGTACTTTGTCGAGCGGTGACGAATGCGATACATTGACAACAGCATATCACATAAGTCGACACCACCCATGTTGCTGTTGTACTCAACAACCATTGTTGGTCTATCAATGCTGATGAATCGCCCTTCTTTCTTGGACCAACGTCGTGCTTGCGTAGCCAGGTCATTTCCAATGTAGTTGGAAAGGAGTTGAACTAGGCCATTGTCAAACCAGCGCAGAACAGTGACCCCTGAGTTGGCCTCAACTACGTAGTCAAAGGACCCACAGCCTTTCTTCTTCAGCTCGTTTTCTGCCAGCAAATGTCTGTCTGCTCCTTCCAAACGATCCTTACGGATTGTTGCAACAGCCCAAAACCCATCTTTCTTCAAATGGTTCATTAAGGCTACTGAAGAGAAGACATTATCAAAGAAAACCTTGTGGTTTACATTCTTTGGGAGTGATTATGTCAAACGACAGACAACATTGCCTCCCATAAGTAATTCTGGGTTTTCTTGTGCCTTGTTTGATTTTCCAGTGTATACCTCAAAATCGTAGAGGATGCCACTTACTCCACATCGGGCCCAAACCTTGATACCCCACTTATTTGGCTTGTTAGGCAGGTACTGTTTCAGACTAGTACGGCTTTTGGTAGGGATGATCTGCTCATCTATAGAGTGGTTTTCCTCTTCAGGTAACTGCCGACATTTTTCACGCAAAGAATCAAGAACAGGCCTTACCTTGAACAGTTTGTCAAAGTCCTTGTCCGTGTTTGGCAGATTTTTGCTGTTGTCATTGCAGTGAAAAAATTGTTTGATTTTTTCAAAGCGGTTTATTGGCATGATATCTGCTACTGCAGGGATTCTAGTTGCTTTCCCCCAATACATTCTAATCTGTGGCAATGTAATGATGGACATCATCACTAACATACCTAGGTACATTTCCATTTCATTATGATTTACATTAATTGACGTTCCTGTTGATTGTACTGAGTACAGGTTTGTTTGATCTGCAAGGAGGACAATCAGATCGTCATCAAAAAACTGCTTGAAGTACTGATACGGGGTTTTATCTTCGAGTGGTGGTGGAGGAAAAGGCTCACCTCTAAATGCCACATCATAAATGACAGGATCCCGCTTACGCCATCGTACATCGTACATCGTGCCATTATCGGCAACCACGTCAACATTCTGATCATCATGTGAATCACTATCACCTTCGTCTTCACTTGAACTTGAATAATCACTTTCTTCAGCAGGAATGTTTGCCACTTCATCTTCATCATTATCACTTTCTCTGTCACCGCCACCAAAATCAGGCTCTATCAAATGCACGTGTCGTCTCTCACGCTGGGCTCTAGCCCTTGACCCGTAAAATGACCTTGTTGAAAACGTGACAGGAGCAGACATAGCCGTTGTTTACAAATAGTATCTGCAGATGCAAAATTATGTATGTGGAAAGTTAAATTAAATCGGAATACAAATCAATTGTCCCTACATATCACAGAAATGCATGGTGAACATTTCTAGGGCTTAGAAGAAGTGCAAAATAAAACTCAATAGACTAGAGATGGCTCAAATGAAGATAACATAATATACAGGTAAAATATAAGGGGAAAATAATGAAATATCTTTAATTAAAAAACATGCTCTTCCTCCATGTAAGTGTATAGAGGTCTTAATCATGGTTTTGTAGCAATATACAGCTATTTCGAGAAACGTTGTCGGAAAAAAGCAAAAAACTGCACAAGCCAATCCTGAAAGGTATTTTGGGATATGGTCAATGAATTTTAATAAGTCAATTGATACATTAAACCCGCGATGCCTCGTCCGTACAGTGACGATCTTAGATGGCGAGCCATATGGATGAAGGAGTTTTTAGGTTATAGTGTAGATGATGTAGCGGCTACTTTATTCATGTCCCCAAGAACGGTGGAGCGCTATATTTCAAAATGCCTAAATACTGGCGAAGTAAAATGGGAGAAATTAGGGCGACCTTTGAATAGTTTTGCCATGCATCCACACGTGGAGTTCGTAATTGTGGAAGCTGTTCTTGAACACCCGGACAAAACTCTTGCCTACGATGTCTACGAACAGACCGGGTCAGAAAATGTTGTTTCCAGCATATTGCGGTATTTGAAACGGAATAGTTTCACCCGTAAAAAGGTTTGTGAAATACTCGCTTTACTATAATAGGGCTTTTTATTTCGCAAATTTGCATCATTTTCCTGGTGTGTCAATTTAAGCGTGTTTTATCATTTTAAGCTGGCAAGAATTGCCCTTCAAAGATCTGAGGAAGCAAGAGTACTTTTCAGGTCCAATGTTTGTCTCCTGGATCCTGAAATGTTGGTGTTTTTGGACGAAAGCGGATTTGTAAGTATTCAATTGCTGTTTTACAACTTTTTGTACTCTTCAATTATTTTTCACAAATCACAATTTTTTCGTCAACCTTTTACTTTTTTAGGACAAAAGACTTTCTCGCACCTATGGCTATAGTCTAGTCGGTAACAGAGCCACGGTCAAACGTCAGGTGCAGAACTGGGGACCGCGCATAACGGCCATGCCCGTTATTTGTACAGAAGGAATGATAGAAGTGGGTATCTATCAGGGCAAGGTCGACGGGGCAAAATTTGAAGAGTTTGTGGATCAAAAGCTCTGCCCTAACTTGCTTCCATTTAATGGCATCAATCCACGATCAGTGGCCATAATGGGTAAGCATAAAATTTCTTGCAACACTACGATGTGGCGGTAGTTATGAAATTAAATATTTTTGTAACTCCTCAGATACTTCATTCCCTTCCATTTGAAATTTAAACCCTCTCTGATTCACGCGATTAGCATCACATTAATTTATTTCTTCCTTATTTTTCATTTGCCACAGATAATGCGGCTATCCACCACACCGACGCCGTAGTTAACAGGATTCATGCCGCGGGAGCAATGGTTGTGTTCCTTCCGCCATACAGCCCGGATTTTATGCCATGCGAAGAACTGTTTGCCCAAACAAAAAACTGGATCAGGGAAAATGACGCGGCCTGGCAATTTTGCCAGGATCCCAAATTTATGGTGGAAGAAGCATTTCTTCAGGTTACTGATGAACAGATCAGAAACTACATTCAACATGCTGAATACCTGTGATAAATAAACAAATGAATTTTATTCAGTGTTAATGACGAATTTTTGATTATTATCGCATATTAAAAAACTACAAAGAATTCATTTCTTTTAACAGTTTATCCTTTTGCAAAGAAAATTCGTTTTCCGTAAGGACGTCATCGTCTTTCAATGCTTTGAGATCCTTGAGCTGCTGAAGAATGCTTGAACGCATACGCACCTACAAGTAGAAAAGCGTTTGGTTAAGAAAATAATACACATTTAAAGGCCGCTAGCATCTGCTAAGAAATGCCTCTCTTGCCTTTCTTTCAGCGCCATCCGTGGATTGTCCACTGACTTCACCTGATGTTTGACTTTTGAATGATTTTGAAGCCGCTTTCGAATTGCCAGTAAAAAATGGAACATTCGGAGGGTTATCTTCACTCTTGTGGGTTCCGTTAACCTGTAATGGAATAAAATGATACAAATTGAACTATTCCTGTTTTCAATAGTTATTTTTACGGACACCCGCCGATCTCAATTCGAGCTCATCAGAGGAGGTAAAAACAACATAAAACCTTGACCAATAATTATATTGGAGAAGTGTAATTCGTTGTTGCAAAATTAGCTCAAAACTTGTCCAAGGCATTTCAGTCTCAAGAACGTGCAACACGTGCGTTTTATGCTAATTTTTGTAGACATTTGGAAACAACTTCTGGCTGAAAACTCGCCTTAGAAAATACGAAGCAAACAATCTTATAAAAATATAGTCTGAAGGTGGATATGAAATTTAACTAAAGAAGGTGAAAATTACTCTCGGCAACTCAAATTTTCCTTACCACCATCCGCGCCCAGCAGCGCAATTTGAACTCGGGAAGAGTATGCTTCTCTCTAAGCCGTGAAAGACAAGAGTCGTAGCTGTTTTCTTCCTCTCCGTCCCCGCTATTATCTCGAGCACTACTGGGATTACCTAAGTCAGAATAGTGATAATCATAATCATTATCACTGAGAACAAGGGAAAAAATCTCACTTAACTTTTGGTGCAACAAAACGTGCAAAACATGGCTTATTGTGTTTCTTACCTTTTCTCTTTTTGCCCGAAGAACCCCTTGGAACGTCTTTATGTGGATCCACCCACAATGTTATCATCCCGTTTTTTACCAAAGAAAACGCTTCGGCGAGCTGGATTTCGGACGATGTAGAGAATTTCTTGTTTCCGTCCGCGTAGTAGCCGATTTGGAAGGTCGTGTCGGTTGCTGGAAATATTTCCTCTTTACAATTCTGCAGAAAGTATTGCTTCAATTGCATGACTGTTGCAAAGCAAGGTACTTTTCCTGACACTGTAGGTGTCGTACCTGTTTTTGTGGGCTTCTTTCAGCACACGCAGACAGACGTCCATGGCGTCTCCTGCCATGTTTTTTAAAGATTTCATGGAAATGATGAAACTACCCAAAATACCTTTCGGGATTGGCTTGTGCAGTTTTCTGGGGTTTTTTTCCGACAATGTTTCTCGAAATAGCTGTATACAAATCTAATATGCTTGCAGTATTGCTTTATAGCAAATAAAAGAGACACAAAATGGTGACATTTCAGAAGAATTTTTACCCCCTGTTGCATGGTGTTGTTCAGGAACAACGTAACAGACCCCTCACGCTTCAAGTCAGGAATAGATAACACTTTTGGTGCTAGTTTCTCTTCAGAAAGTAAGGCATTTAAAGACACTATCAATATTTTTCGTAGTCTTGACACCATAAAGAATCAGTAGATAAAGTGCTTCATCTTACCTCAATAGTAATAAATCCACAGGCTTGAAAAATTCACGCTGCAGTCACGGAGCAAATACACTTAGCTTCTCTCATTTCCAGTCTGCTCTCTTTGCAACTCATGCTCATCCCCAGGAGCTCACAGTTTGGCAGTGAGACAATAAGCACGTGACTGTATTTTAATTAATTGTTTTGTTGTTCTACAACAACAGCATGCAAGAAAGGGTTGGGGATTCTGTTTCGTCCATTATAAACCATCATAAGAAAACAATGACTGTAATTTCTGTTGACTGTACAGTCCATTAATTTTTTGCATAAAGTATTTTCAAGTATTTAAATACCGTACGATGTATCTTTAATTACAATACAATAACAGGAAGAAGGGAAAAAAGAAAGAAATGAAAACAAAAATACAATTCCAAAAACAAAAAATCAAAACATACACCAGCAGTAGCTATTCATGCACTAATAGCAGGTCATGTAACATGATGAGTGAAGAAATAATTATTGTAAGTGACACCTAGAAGTGACCATTTGGTTGAAAATTACCTGTGTTAACCTCTACATGTATCTATTAATAGACGAATTTAGCAAGAAAGCGTTCCTATAGGACATGTTCAAATCAGGTGCTTAGAATATTGGATTTGTTCTTTGTTGAAGGGTAAATGGTTTTTTGCACAGTGTTTGTACAGAGTAGGTTGAGAATTGTGGCAGGGGTTTCTTTTATTTGTTATTCATCTCCTTTTGTGAAGCTGTATATTTGATTGAATGTGAAAGTGTATACTTGGAGTGTATTTCTTGTAAATTTGTGGATGCCAAAACAACAAAACTTGCTTTTGCTCTCTTTGGGAGCAGAAATGGCATTTGCAAGCATTGTTTTTGAGCCCACCCCAAATCCCATTCAAACTTATATAAGCCCAGGGCTTATGACCAGGATTTAACACTATTTTTCTCTTTCACTTAAACTGTAACATATACTTGCAAAAGTATAAATTTGAGAGCCTTCAAAAGCTCAACTAATTATTTTACCTTCTTTTCTATTTCTTTTTCTTTTCTTTTTTACCAGCTGAAAAGAGGACTTAAAATTTGCTGAACTGGTGTGTTCTCGAAGCTAATTTCTCAACTGAGTCACTGCCATGCTAATACTCGAAAACTCTTAGCATTTATGACCATCTACAGAAACATGAAAAATTTACTTTGGATCACCAAGGTTCACAGCTCACAATTCTTAAGACAAAGGTCAGTTAAACTCAAAAGTGGCTCGTTTCACAGCTATTGCCATCGCAAAGATGCTCAGAAAGTTCAATATCATTTGGTCAGATATTTATTCTTAAAGAGCATTCTGAGTTTTCAAAATGATGGAAATTTGCATATGTTAAAAATTAGTACTTAAAGTTGGTAAGCTAAATTGACAACGGAAAATAAAATGTTTCAAAAGATTTAAAAGGGTATCAATGTATCCTTTCTTCCATTTTCTTAGTTGTTTTGGCCATTTCTTGACAGGTTCGCCACTCTTTTTGCGGGATTGGCAAATCTGGTCACTGTCCTTTTTCTAAAAGCTCTTGTACAGTGGACCAAGCTCAATTTCAAGCTGTTTCAAAACTGAAAGCAAGGATGATGAGCCACCACTGAAATGGGCCACTCTTAAAAAGGTTGTTGTCTCCATACCAAAGACTGCCAAACCACTCCACTGATGGTTTCGTTTTGGTTTTGCTTGTGTCCATGCATGCACCAAGGAATTTCACATAATGCATACCACAGTTTTCAATTGACCTCTAAGAATGTTAAGTATTCTGGAGGCATCCATTGGCCATGAACATCGTTCAGTCTTAGCATGGCATTCATGTCGATGTTCTCCCAACACTGTTCAATCTCTGTTCTTCTCTCCCCCTCCTCCGCCCCCTGCACACGCTGCTTGCATTCTTTGGACATTGCCTCGCAGTCTAGGGCCTTGCCTGTAACTGTGAGTCCAGGGGCATGCTTCCTGGGAAATGTTGAAAAATTGGGTTCTCTGAGACTGTATTTTGTGCGTTTTGAAGGCTGTTACATTGAAAATCAGACGTTAAAGATCAAAATTAAAACAATGCAAGGAAAATTTCTAGTTTCAGATGGTTTTTGGGCTTATTCCTTGAGTAGTGCCCTAAGTTCAAACCTCCTTGAATGCTTCTGTGCAAACAAATCTAACACTTGGCCCAGACTGATGTCTGTATGACAGTGAATGTGCTTCAAGGCAAGTGGAGAGTCTCCCTTGAGGCGTGCTGGCTCGTTGTACATGTGAAGCCATCTTAGAGCCCTTGCACTCCTTTCACATTCACCGCTGGTGGCTGGAATTGTGCAAAAGGATGTAACGATTTTCGTACAAATTCCTTATCAAATCCCTCAAGGCAAATGGAAACCGTTTTCCAGTGATGTCTAGACAAGTCTTGATTCTTATTCTCTTGTGGAGAATGGTGGCAAATCCATTCCGAGATAATCTTCCGGCAGTTTCATTTAATTGTAAATACCATGAACTGGGGATCACATAACACACGAGAAATGAAAACAATACTTTTGAGTTTCAGTTCAAACTACACAAGCGAATCAGTACTCTAGTACTACAGTAAGCTTTTGTAATAACTTGGATTCTTTTAAATCACTGGTCCTCAATAAACAGACCTTCATGGCCGGTGGGGGTGGGGTGCACACACAGCTGTTGCACCTCTCATTCCTACAGGCCTGATGGTCCATCACCTGACACTGCAATATGGTAGAGTCCTTCAGTGGGTCATAGACCTCTTTGTCCCATCTTGCTGCTTTAGACATATTTCTTTGGCAACAGATTCAGTGGCATCCACATAGCTTTTAGATGATCGTTGTGGGATTTCTTATTTACTGGAGGTAACATGTTTATCACGTGTGTAACCTTCACAAGACCTTGGTGACCCAGACAAATATTTCTCTTTGCTAAAACCACTCTCCTGTGAAACTTGAATGCCTGTTTATGTGGTATTTAAGCAGAGGTGTAAAATGGATGAGAAAAAGAACATTTTCCTCCAGTACATTTCAAATTAAGGGTAGCTAATCCCATTTTAGACTCTTTTTGTCCTTTGAGAGGAAGGGTTCCGCATTTGCAAGAAGGGCATTGTAAAGATTCAAATATCAAGGGAAGGACACAAATGTAACAATGTGAAGGACTTCCATGTTTGCTGCTTTTATCCAAAGAATCGTCTGACTTGAAACTTTCAGTTTTCACACCTCTGGCCATGTGCTCTTCTTCACTCAAGGCTTCGCTTTCTTTGTCGCTTCTCTGTTTAATGGTTAACAGTAAATCCTCTTTTCCCTGTTGAGGCTGTACTTCCTTTCGAGACACTCGTAAACAATACTGGTTTCCATAGAAACTGATCAACTTCTACTGATCAACTAGGCGAAACTCTAAAAATTATGTAAAATCATGGACACCAGAATGAAAAAAACAGCTTTTATGTAAGTACAATGACTAAAGATGTCTTAAAACACTTTATTACAATAGACAAAATTTTTTCTATTTTTAGCTTAAATTAATTCCAGTTACCACTTCTGTGATGAAGGCTATGTTTGGATCTGCATCTTCTGTGTGTCTGGCATCTGAGACACGCTCACTAAAATGTTTGAAGGAGGTTTCATGGATAAAATACGTTTTTGGGTACAATGTCATGACCTATGCTCGAGGTACTATGTGAGGAGGGATCCAGCCAACAGAATATGGGCCATGATTTTATTCTTTTTTGCCATTGTGTACTCTCTAATGACGGCTGATTTTGATGCTCATGAAGAGGGGAAACATCTGGCTAAATTTCTCCTTAAGGTGTCCTGGCACAGAATTGTCTTAAACAGGTATTATGCATCTCACTCATTTTTTAGGACTTATTGTTGTCACCTGATCCAGTGCTCCATTTAGTTGAGTGGTGATGAATCTATGCAAAATGTCTTACCATTCACTCTGCCGCGTATCCACAAAAATGTAACTTCGGCTTCAGAAGTGTGCATTCCCTTAACCTCCAGAGAAATGGTAATGCTTGAACATGTTTATATGTGCATGAGATTTAAAACATTGACATTTATTGGGAATGAAAGGAAAGATTAGCAAAATCAATTCCCTGATGAATTGTTGGTGCAAAATGTGTTTTCTTGTTGACAGTAAAGGTTGTCGCTACAAATGTAACGCATTCTCATTCTCTTTGCAAAATTGTTGTACTCCTACAAGAGTTGTGGTCTTGTTTAAGTTTCCTTTGTTACATGTATTGGGCAAGGAACAAGATTTTAATAGCACATCAAGTTTAACTTTTGTTTACATTATTGCACTTTCGGTTTCTTTACCATTTTTAAGGTTGTGCCCATTTTGTCCCTTTGTGGTTACAGTCAGAAGAGATGTGTACTCTTCAACATGTTTATTCTTCGTGTTTTGTAGTGTTGACAACCTTTTGTTGAACTTGGATATTTTGATTTGGATGCTTTCAGCTCTTATTACATTGCTGAGTACGACAACGTTTTTGCTAGGTGCCGAATGTGCTTGCTTCTTTTTTCTGAAACTCTTATTTACAAGCGCCTGTTGCTTTTTTGTTTGGAACTCTTGGTCGTTTTCCTTTCTGGGGCTTGCTTCTAAACCGATCCCACTTATGATTATGCAGTTTTCCTTATTGGTTTTATGTCATGTTTAAACTCGTTGTCCACTCTTTTGTTTGAGCTCTTGCCCTATAGCAGATCTTCTGTGCAGTCCCTTTTTAGTGTGCTTTTTGAGTTTCTTATGGCCTGCTCAGCGTAGAAGAGTTTTTCTTTCCCAGACCAGTTGTCTTGGTTGTGGCAGTGTTTTCTAGTCTGAAAGGGTAGTGTTCAAGGCTCTCTAGATTTCACTTCTCGGTGGCAACTTTCGACAGGAGGAGATACTTTGCTGTTGAAAAGCTTGTCTCCACTCTCTTCATCCAGAGTATTGGATTGAGCTCGTCCTCCTCTGCATGGTTGTAATGTGTTACCAATTAAAAAAAAACGATGATTCTTTTGCCTTCTGTTCGTTTCTTCAGTACTAGTTATGATTCCTGCACTTTCATGGTTTTTGAATACATTTCCTCGGTACATATTCCTCTATATGTAAAACCGTTGTTTTGTAGCTCAAATTTTCACCAGTTGAATGTCCAGACACACAGCACACTGAAAAAACTGTGCAAAATCTGTTTCAACAAATCTGTCTAATTGTCTAATGTCCTGGTCTCTGTGCTTGGTTCATGGCCACTGCCAGTCTTTTGTGAACTTGTTGAAGGCCCTTCTCCAGAAGAACTAGATTCAAATAGCTGTTTTTGTAGCTTTCTTTCCCTCTGCTATGCTATTGTTTCCTCCAAAGTTGCAAGGTCTGTGCAGGTCCTTTTTCAGTGTGCTTTTTGAGTTTCTTATGGCCTGCTCAGCCAAGAAAAGTTTTTTCTTTCCCAGACCAGTTGACTTGGTTGTGGCGGTGTTTTCTAGTCTGAAAGGGTAGCGTTCGAAGCTGTCTAGATTTCACTTCTCAGTGGCAGCTTTCGACACAAGGAGATACCTTGCTGTTGAAAAGCTTGTCTCCACTGTCTAGTGTATTGAATTCAGCTCATCCTCCTCTTTATGGTTGGAATGTGTTACCATTGTGGTGATACTTTTTGCCTTGTGTTCGTTTCTTCAGTACTGTTTATGATTCCTGGACTTTCACAGCGTAGAAGAGTTTTTCTTTCCCAGACCAGTTGACTTGGTTGTGGTGGTGTTTTTTGGTCTGAAAGGGTAGTGTTCTAGGCTCTCTAGATTTCACTTCTGAGTGGCAGCTTTCAACATGAAGAGATACTTTGCTGTTGAAAAGCCTGTCTCCCCTGTCTTTGTCTAGAGTATTGGATTCAGCTCATCCTCCTCTGCATGGCTGTAATGTGTTACCAATTAAAAAAACGTTGATGATTCTTTTTGCCTTCTGTTCGTTTCTTCAGTATTATTTATGATTCCTGCACTTTCATAATTTTTTAATATTATTTCCTTGCTGAAAAGTTTCACTAGTCTTCTTGTTATAGTGTGACCTGTCACCAAAAATTGTGCGATAAAATTGTGGGTCATGCAACAATGCTAATAATACATACGTTAGCATTTATGTTGGCCACAATCTTTCTGATTAGCCGTTCCCTTGGGATTCACACTTCTGTCGGATCCGCATTGTTATCTTCCTCTGCTAATATATCAAATTGATGAACACAAAGAGTGACTGAAAAAAAATGATTAGTTACCCCAGGTTCCTGATAGAGAGAGAGAGAGTAAAAAGATGCTTCAATGAGAGATGTGTGAAATCAATCACAGTAAGGATAGGGTGGTTTTACTATAAACAAAACCTGTACCTTTTCACCAGAGAGAAACATGCTTTTGAAAACTGAATAGCTTGATTTTTTCCGTTTTTGACCTGGGACATATTTCAGGGTGTTGTTCAGCGGCTCCCTGTATTATGCTATTGAGATTTCTGCACAAAAACAAGAAAACTGCAGTCTCCTCTACTACTTGTGGGTCACAAACTTTTAAAAAAATTTCATTGTATGGGTTCACTTAAGCATCACTCAAACGTGTCATCACGTAATGACTCTTGCTAATTCTTTTCTGCAAAGGTTTTTCTCATGTTGAGATAATTGCCTTCATACGCCTTATTCATAAATGGCAGACGCGGGGTTAAGACTTGAGCCGAGTACGCGAAAACGAGGCTTAAGAGGCAACCATAACAAAAAAGGCGTCGAAGTCGAATACTCACTGCTGTGTTCCATTGTGTACACAAAGAGGCCGTGTTGGACCAGAAGGACAAAGAATTGGATTTTTTAAGTTTCCAGAGGATCAGGGAATGAACAAGAAATGGATACATGCTATTCGTAGAGATGTTGGCAAATTTTTTCGCATCACCAAGGCATCCAAAGTCTGTTCCTTACATTTTAAGCCAACAGACATTTTGAAGGGTCTTGGTGGACGTTTGTCTGTCAATACAAGTGTTGTTCCTTCGATTTTTGCCTGGAAGAAAACGTCTCCTCTAAAGCGCCCACCCCCTACCGAAAGGCCGTATAAACAAGTACAGCGGAAGTCCCAATCAGATGAGTTTGCCTGTCTGTCTTCGGATCCTGAAATATTAATCAGCGAAACACCTGAAGCAGCAAACGAGGTTCCTGGAATGGGTATGAAGTTTAACAACGATGTCACTATCTCAGAAATTGCCGAACCTAGCCTTTGTGCAATTAATGAAATGCCTCCAACTGAAGAAAATGTTAATAACTCTCCCGAACAATTTAGGTTGCTTGAAGAAAAATGTGCAGCTCTCGAAAAGAAAGTTTCCGATTTGCAAGATAAAATTGAAGCTCTTCAGTCAAACGTCTTCTCACTCAATCAGTTTACCTCTGATGAGGCAATGTTGTTCTATACAGGCTTCCCTAACTATAAAGCGTTCTTGGCAACTTTGAATATTTAAATCCAGGGAATAATGGAGAAAATGTCAGGTACTGGTTGTCAAACATATCCTCCGAACACTATCTCCGTCCCAATTAGGTGCAAAGAGAGGGAGGCCAAGATCACTCAAACCAGAAGAAGATTTTTTTTTCACTTTGTCGCTTGAGACAAGGATTTGCAGAAACCCACCTCTCCCACCTGTTTATTGTTTCTCAGGCAGGATTGTTATCAGTTGGATCAATTTTGTGTATCTTCGATTTGGAGTGATTAACATCTGGCCTTCAAGAGAAGCTGTCAACAAAACAATGCCTGAAGACTTTAGGAAAGCGTCTAATTGACTGCACTGAAGTGAAATGTTGCATGCCCAGTAGCTTGTTGCTAAATAGTGACTTGTTCAGTGCCTACAAAAATCATACCACACTAAAGGGGCTTGTGGGAATCTCGCCATCTGGAGCTATTACATTTATAAGCCAGCTATACACCGGAAGTATATCAGATAGAGAAATTGTAGAAAGATCAGGCATACTTGACCTACCATTTAATGAAGGGGATTCAGTAATGAGGGATAAAGGTTTCACTATAAGTGACATCTTACCTTAAGGTGTGTATTCGAAAACAAACTTCAAACTTATTTTCACTGAGCATTAGATCTATTAGTATTGACATACAGGTACATGTACCACTTAGGATTATTCAACTGGTGGCAAAATTAATCAAGTTGTTGTAAGATAATATGCTTTAAATGTTGGATTGTGATGCTGTGGTAGAATGACAAACCACCACTGCTTCTGTACATGGTGGTGCAAATTCAGCTGCAGCATACTTTATGAAATGTGCAAAATAATACTGGCAAAGCTTCTCTTGAAGCTCAACCCAATAAGCTCTGTCAAAGGTGATTCTTTCAACAGACATGCCTTTCTTTGTGTAGACGGCAAAGTCACACCGTTGGGCTTTGGTGCATCCCATTTGGCCCTGAACTTGGGCATAGTAAGCATGATTTTGTTTCAGTTTGCACATGTCTCCAACCCTCTCACAAAAGAACTTAGGGTCAGAGCAGGCTTCAAGAGGGCTCACTTGAAACTTTGTTTCAGGGCACTGTACTTCAAGTAGTCCAAAGGGGTCTTCACAATTGGGATCTATTACCTTTGCATCTGGAGAGCATCCCAGAATTGGAGAATTACTGCATACAACAAATCCACCTTTGAAAACGTGCACAGGTGTTTTCTGACTGTGCATGTATTTGTGATATTTGTCAATTGCTTCTGGCTCATATTTAATGCCATGGGCTGTATGTCTAGATTGAATAGTCTTTGGACACATGATGTCTTGAGCAAATATATCATGATTGCATTGCCTGTGAGAAATTAAATGAAATTTGGATGCTGTAAAACGGTACTTCCGCTCAAGTTTCCACCTTTCAGAATTTGACTGATCTCTGGTCTCTTTCTCAATGGTATTGACAGTTTCCTCATCAATGCATAGTGATTCATACAACTTCCTTTCTAGTCCTGATAGAGGTGTTTGAACTACAGGCTCTTCGCTTTCCCTTAAGGGAAAGCGGGGATAAGCTAATAGCTGGTTGTTATTCTTCTTTCGAGGTACAGAGGAAATATCAACACATGCACTAAAGTTGGACTTGGTGTGGCTCAGCTGGTAGCTTGCATAAGAGCCAACCGGTGCTTCTCCGAATCGCATTTCTTTCAGTTGTGTTTCACTCCCAAGATTAACAATTTGAGCAAGCCCCATTCGAGGGTTTATATCTCTGACTGCCTGCTTGAAGTTTTGCTCCTCTATATTGGACACATCAGAACAACTTAGGTGCTGAGAACGTCTTCGTTTAACTGACGTGCTCGCCCGCCCGTGACCTCCTTTCTCCTTTTCCTCGCCGTCTTCGCCTTCCCTGCCGCTTGTAGAATCTGTTGGTGAATCTTCAGTGACTGGTGGTCGTCGTTTCACACGAGCTTGACTTGCCGACATTGTTCTCGGTGGACCAGAGTTAGCTAAATCCGGATGATCGGGAGACTGAATAAAGTTTTCATCTTCTTTAGTCATGTACAACCAAGCAGTGTAGTAATTCACGTGGCGGTTAGAAAAGTGAATATAAATATTCCATTTGTTCTTTCAATACTGTCAAATCGGCAGCCACCTCTTAATTCGGTTCAACTTAATAGCCATGTGATAGTGCTTTCCTGCCTTTTTATGGCTTTCTTGACAACAAGACCACTGAACGATTTTACATTTGGGCCCCTCGCATTTTGCAACTGCCTCGCAAACGGCATCAGCGAGCGATTTTCTGACTGGAAAAATGCTGAGATCAGCTTGGCCTTAAGTAACCAGGTGCACGCTTTGCACTTTGGCCGCCTCTAATTCGTCATCGGAGCTTTCAGATTGGCTGGTGACCGAACTACTAGATACATACTGGGAGAGCAACTCCATCGTTCCATTCTGACAAACTGCGTTTGTGGGTTGAAGCAGAAATGTTCAACAGTTACGGTTATTTCAATTTCCTGCCCAATCATTACAAAAGCATTTTCCGAAGAGAAAAGAAAGCCAGTTTCGTGAAAGAAATAACTTACCATTTAACGCCACTTGTGACACACATTCATGCATTCTCTTTTTTTCAATTATTGAGCAACATATCATGGACAAATAGCGCATATTAAATATCGTTTTCAGCATTTTTTTAATCTCGCCCAAGTTTATCCTTTAAATGCAAGGTGTACTTTCTCATAGTAGTTAGTTTTGGAGCGTGTGAATGCAGTATTCATCTCATAATTACCATATGTAACGCTACTGGTAACGCAAGTGTGAATCTTGGGACAATCTCGGACGGAATAACATGGAACGGAAACCCCCCTAACCCCCCCAAAATCAATGTTGAAGTCGCGCGAAGAGAAAAATGCGCCATTTTGCATCCTTGATTTGGGGGGG
Organism: Siderastrea radians; assembly: GCA_964017195.1. NCBI lineage: Eukaryota > Metazoa > Cnidaria > Anthozoa > Scleractinia > Rhizangiidae > Siderastrea > Siderastrea radians. The sequence goes on along the minus strand of OZ024898.1, from coordinate 13,576,696 downwards.
GGGGGGAGGGGTGGTCTGAGTGTTCCATTTAAAAACTCCGAGATTGTAGCAAAAGAAATTTGGTTGTGGTGTGCCCAAAGGAATAATGGCTTACAGCTGCCCATGTCCCTGGTGTGGAGAATGTGGAAGCTGATAAACAGTCTTGAGTGCCTCACAGCTTGGGTGGACTCTGGACAAAAGTAGATGCGTTTCATGTCTCATGGAAACAATATGAGGGTTACATATTTCCCCCATTTTCCATTATATCTAAGGTAGTGCAAAAGATCCAACAAGAGAAAGCAGAAGCAGTTATTGTTGTTCCAAAATGGCCCACCCAGACATGGTGGCCTGTACTGATGTAATGCTGATCAACATTCCCATTCTTTTACCGATGATATTTTCAACCTTTTCCTTGACCTTCTCATCGCTCAATTTTGCCACCCAGTGCTTATTTATTATGTCAGCTAACCGCTTCGAGACTGGGCTGCTCGCTTTGTCGTCTCTTGTGAATTCGAGGGCTAATTTTGTTCAAAGTTTATCTTACTAGAGCTGTGAATCATTGGGACACTCCTTATTAAATGAATGCCCAAAGGTTCATGCAACTAAAACATTAAAAAGAATTGCTCACAATTTCAATCCCTCTGTGAGACATTTCTTCCTTCGATTTTCTTTCTCTTTTTTTTAGCTCCTCTTCTTTCTTGTTACACAGGCTAATTTCTCTGCAGTAAGAGACTCTTTTTTCAATTTGCTCACTGAAGTCACACTTCATTTTATTCACGACTTGTACCCTTGAATGTTCCCATAACCGTTTCGTGACTTCTCGTTTTGTATCACATCTGTCTTGTTTCCTTCATTCCCTGCTCTTCTTACAATGTCGAGTCTCTCTAAATGGCGAAAATAAAATATCTGGTACAACTCATTTAAAATGAAGCAACCATTTGGATAGCAAAGATCCAATGTGGCATCCTCTACTTAATGTGGTCAGAAAAATGAAAAATTAAAGGTAATGACTTTCCCAAACATTCTTGATTCCAAAAATCATAAAACGTTCACATGAAAACCTCTTTGTTTTGATCACATGTCCTGTTAGTTAATAATAAACTAAGCCCCATAGGGTGATAAAACGGCCTCCATTTCAAACATGATAACTACAACACCAGCAGCCAGAAAAGCATGAAAACAGTTTTGTATTATGCCTAGTCAATTAAGCAAGGAGCTTAACCTAAAAAAACTGAAGTTTTGGCATGTGGAACTGCTTTTTTGAATGCCTCTTACAAGCAGCAGGAATTTAAAGGGGTGTGACTGGTGATCCAGCCTGACAACCGATGTTGAAATGTACAACTGCGCCATGCACCCCCAGTTGCAAAGCCACAGACCCAATGAAAGTATCCTTTGGCACACCCTCCCAGATCATCCCATTCAACAACTCTTCTCCATCCAAACATTCCTCAAGTAAGGGGTCCTCACTGAGTCTCTGGAACACAGGTTTAACCTCAGCGAGGACTTTTTCAGGTGGACCTGATCCAGGCTTGTGCAGACTAGTCCCATTTGCATGATCCTTCTAAAACCTACACCAGCTATCAGGCCCCTCAGGGCAATGGCGATGAACGTTCCTCCTCTGTGAAGATGTGCATTGAAATAAGCTGGCAAGAGCAGCTTTTTTTCATCTTAGCTAGGTCACCAACATTGCTCCGAATAGCCATGCCATAGTAGTTTTGTAGCCTGTCTATCATAGCACCTGTAACAAAACATGACAAAAGTTTGTTTAAAAATTACAATGATACACTTTTCAAAAATATGACATTCCGCACAACAGGTTAATTTGTTGTATCAAAACACAGGTTTAAACATAGTGATCAAAACACAGGTTTAAACATTGTTTCCTTACCTTGTTTCAGTAGCTTGGGGTCCTGAAACTGATTCCATGATCATCAAACTTTGTTCTGAATTCGGGAATGCCTGGTTTTAGGTGGTAGCCAAAAGTTGCGGATACAATTTGTACGGGGGGGAGGTTAAAACAAACATTTTGATCGTTTGTTGTTGAAAGTATACAAAAGAAACAGACTTCCCAACTAAAATCTTTTATTTCTATCTTCTTCTATCTCACAAACCGAAACCTACCAATGACCATCTCGAAATTTAGGGAAAACATCAACTTGTCTGGCTCCCCCACCTGTCTCTTGCGATGGGGCCTGGCGCACGCTACTGGTGTACACGGCTAAAAATCACACTTTATTTGGCTCTTTTGAAATTATTACAAATCAGATCAAGGAGATATTTGGTGAAGAGGTAAAGCTAAAGAATTTCTTTCCATTGATTAGTTTTGTTCCTGGCTATAAGATCCAATGAAAGAGAATATTCTAAAAATGTCGACTAAAATGGGGCCGTTTTGAATACTTTGCGTAACATTTCGAGTCTAACCATGCACAAGTAAGGATTCCTCCATTTTGATGAAAGTTATCCTACTTATATTTTTCAACAAAAGTTATTGGCTTATGAGTAACCATTGTCTTCAAAATTAGAGCAAGTAATCGAGAAATAAGGACGTTAGAGTGAATCATAGCAGGATGTACCATTTTGCATCCACTCAGAAGCAGCCTGAACGAGAATTTAAAAGAGCGTTTTACTGTAAGTTCCGTTTGTTATGGAAAGGAAGACAAATGACTTTCAAAATTCTCAAAGGTTCAGCTTTCTATCTAGGGTAATTCTTACATTTGAGAAAACCCACTTCTTAACTACGACCAAATTTACAAGGTTAGACAGCGTTTTTATAACAAGAAAGTTCTTCGGGTCGTGCGCTTGATCAAAACACAGATTCTGAAGCATGCCTTGGCACAGACAGTTCGTGCATAAAATGTGCCTGGGTTGTGCAGAAAGTGTGCGTTACAATTTTTTTATATGTGCCTAAGTTGTGTCTAAACTGTGCCTAAATTGTGCCTAAAATGTGCCTGAGTTGTGCCTAAACTGTGCCTTCACTGTGCCTAAACTGCGCAAAAACAGTGTCTAGCTTGTCCGCCAAAATAGTGCGTATTCACACGCCAAAGTTGTACGTTAGAGTGCCAAAATTATTCTTTAATTTATCTGTGTGAGGTCTGTACATTCTTCCGTATTCGATGGCATGAATTTTAAACACTATCCTATTAAATTTTTTCTTTGAGCAGTTTCTGGTGCATTAAAATTATTGAAGCAAAACAAAAAGACTTACGAGATTAATTGTTATACCCGGGTCGTTAGTACCCTGCTAGCAGTGGTTCCCGGCGTAGGTCGTTAGATCTGTGGGTGTTCTAAAAATTAAGTTCGCTTCTGGACCTGACGAAAGTTAATCATTTTCCCTGGTACATGTACAATTACATTATCGTCGATAAGACGTGAAATCTTAGGATAACCTAGAATTTGCCGTTGCAAATTAGACGTTCCGTGCACATTTCAAATATCATAATTCTGTACAGTACTCTATACAGTGTTTACAATTACACTCACGCATGTGGCGGCCTTTTAGTGAGAAGAAATTATTTAAGACCAAAATTTTAGATGATTTTAGCTAGAGGAATTTCAAGTTCATCTTCCACATCCAATGAAATAACGAATCACAATATAGCTAGGTGGTTTGACGATCTTTTATAGTTTTCGCGAGAGCCAGTGCAACAATCTTGAATGCATTAATGTGTTTACAGATCGGGCATGAGATAAGAGCGCCGATAATTCCAGATTACGCACAAAGGAATCTTTGAAAAACTGCAGATATCCTAGATTTGTATTTGAAATGTCTGGTCCTCATTTGATTGCAAAATTTCCTTGCTGCATTGTTACAGAAAGAGCATCCCATTTTTTTTCAAACATTTTAGGGAGCCATAATAAGATGCCAAGGACATAGCAAAAGTCACGGTGAAAGATGTGGACGAGCATTCAGACACAGTCAGATGATAGAAGCAGCATAAACATCCGTTCTTTCTTCTTCTTGAAGTCCGTGAACATTACTCTCGCACGCACTATACGGTTGCCCGGTTTAGTCACGCTAAGTTTCTTTACTAAAAGTTCTTGATGTTGACCTGGGCTTTTTCGGCATCTTTGCCGAAGAAAACAGGCCAAGACTTAAGCTTACGTTTCCAGGAAGGCATGACAATAAATAAAAGCAAACTCTGTGAAAATCAAAACGACTTTTCAAAGAGAAAAACGTGTTACAAGATGCACGTGGTTTTATTTCATTCAAAATCAACTGCTATTGAATGAGCAGGTACTTGGTTTTGAGAAAATAATGCACCAGTCATTTGAAACTCCCATTCCCCCCACCTCGGGCATGACCGGGGTAATGTGGGGACTTTAACTTCATATTCACTCTATTTTTGTCCCCTGTAGATGAGGAATGCGCTAGAAATCACAGCCTTCACCTCCCGGGGCAGTCACTCCATGGTCAGCGGTTTTCATTTTCATGCTGCATAGTAATTTTGCATACATTATCATCACTTCTTTGAGTGATCGATCAAAGTGAATTGTAAAGTGAAGCGATACAAAGCTGCAAATTAAAAATGCTCTGTTTAGTGTCTTTCCATTTTTCCGGTTTAATATATGGATTTAGCCAAGCCTAAAAGTGGAGCCACGAAGGAATAAACTGGTGTTCGTTTCTCAAAAATAGTCCTGAAACTTTTCGGTCTGAAATATATTTCGGGGCTTTTTTTGTCTCGTTCGCTTTTGAAAAGTGTTTCTCAAAAAGCCTGAAAGTGTTCCGAATTGTTCTCCAATATTTTGGGGATCTGTTCTGTAAAACCAAGCTCGAAAGGTCATTCTAGAGGCTGAGCACAGCTTGATTGTTTTACTCACGAGCCGTCTTGCGTGGTGTTTGCAATGTTTCCATATCCTGTCATTAACTGTCAAGGCTTGTCAAATCTCCTTGGATTACTGGCTGTTCGCTTGAATGAACTTGAAAGGGCGCTCATTTACAAAAACAAAATAAAAACTATTCGAGTATTTAAATGGGTTATCTTCATCGTGTTCGGATGTTAACAAATAACATGAACTGCTACTAAATAAAAATATTAGTCTGGTCAAAAATTTATACTGACATTTCACCGGCATTTTACTGGGATTACCCAAAAGAAAGGGTCTAGGGAGCTTCGAAGCACTTGTAATAAACTTATCGAAGAAATGTCGCATAGGTTTTAGCAGCCGCGAAAAAATTCAAACTCTTTGAGGAACACACATTACTTACCGGATAAAATAGCTTTAAACTCAAAACTGCTTTGCTTATAGTTACTTAAGTAACCCATATATTTCGTTCTTTAACTTGAGCCCATCGAGATTGAAAACAAACAAACAAACACCGTCCAAACATTCTTAACTCTAAATGTAAAGGAGATCCTCGCAGTTACATGATCCTCGCAATATATGAATATCATACATTCATAATTTCATTCTTAACTCTGTGACATAAGTTTTGCAGCTGCAAATTGTCTGAAATTCGAACGCTTTTAAAAATGCACAGAACTGTTTTTGGAAGCTTTTCGGATATAATAGGTTTCAACCAACAAATGCTTCGCTCATAGTTTTTGAACTAACTGTTATATTTCGTTCTCTAACTAGAGACCATCAAGATTCAAAACAAAGAAATGCCAAACACGCTTTAATTAAATTATGCCGGCATAAGTTTTGCGGATGCGAAGTAAGCCTATATAAAGTTAGGTGCATTGAGGAACGCACAAAACTGTTTTCGGAAGCTTTTGGGATAAAATAGCCATAAACCGACAACTGGTCCGCTTAAAAGATTATTACTATTGAAAACTTCTAGGACAAGAGAATCGACAGTTGCACAAAGAGATGGACTGGACAGCCAAAACTGAAAGCAAAGGTTGTGCAGTTGTCTTGCGGCTGTGCTTAGACCTACTGTTATGAATAAACAAACACAAAATAATGGACAGAGAAATCATTTTTGAAAAAAGTTTATTCGAAAACCAGTAAGTTTATACTTAAATGCAATTCGCGTTACACTTCCAAAATCGTAGGTTGGTCCACGCGAGTGAAATCGGCTGAGCATGGCAAAATATTCAAGAATCTGTCACAAATCTGAGCGCGTTTTCTAATAATTTTTTAAAGTCAAAAGTAAATGACCATTTCAAAACGTAATTTCTTTCATCGTAATACTCGAAGTCATGTACCTTAGACCCTTTGAAAACTTCACTTACTCAGTTGTGTTTCAGAACAGGGCAAACTCTCTGCCATGAAGAAAACAAAGCGATAAAGTCCTTTCAATGCAGCTTTCGTAACTTGAACTTTCCGCCTTCTACCAGTATTTTTTGAACTTTAGATATTACGTTTTTTTTTTGTCAAGTATAAGACTTCAGTACTCTCAAGCAATCGTTAAATGCTAAAGAAGCTGAAGCTTTTGAAGAAACCTCTTTTTCAAAAGCGACGATGGTCATGCGATTTCCCACCAAGAAAAATGCCAGTTGCCGAAAAGCACCGCACGATTTCCCACCAAGAAAAGATGGCATTCTCTGTGCGGACGGAGGGATGTACGGACGGACGGTCACGTGACTATTACGTCAGAACCAAAATTTCTTGGATTGATGGTTTACCAAATTTCCTTAGCAATGGAGCTCTGCTGGCGGGCAAAGGCCCGCAGGCTCCACTACAAAAGGCTGTTGTAGCCGAAGATTTCTTAAATCTAGTAAGGTAAGGTAGGCATATTTTCAACGATATTTTACAGATATTAAAATAGTATGGATTTAAGAGGGGGCCATTGGGCCCTATCAGACACCAAAAAACCTGCCAAATTTTTCACCAAAACCGAAAAACAGGAAGAAAAATCGCTCAAAACCGAAAGAAAGTCGAGAATAATAATTAAAACTGCAAATTCGTGATTTTCAATCCCTCAGCTGATTTCATAAAGGAATTCCATGGCTTGGTAAAAAATCTGTTGAAATGGGCCGATATTACGCATCTGAAGCTATGAGAAACCCAAATTACAAAAGAAAGCAATCGACTATGCATTATCCAAAGCCACTCCTTTTATTCAAAAAACCGGATCTGATATGCTAGATCAATTATCAACCAAAATAAGACCAAATAAAAAATATAAAACAGATAGAGCTGGATTGGATGGATCTGGTTTTATAGATGGGTTTTTAAAGTCTGGCATTATTTGGGTCACCTTGGCAGGTTGATGTGAAAAAAAGGAATTAAACTTCTATCAGATCTGGAGTTATTTGCGCCAGTCAATAAAATTCCTGTAAAAGATGCGAAAAAACTGGTTCAATATTATACGGATCAATACAAAATTTCTAAACAAAATGGTCATAAAGGATCATATGATAAATATGTAAAAGAAATGGGTTGGGGTGCTGGAATTGATATTCATAAACTGATTGGAAAAGTACCAAAACCAAAATCTGGTTGGATGCCAGGTAATTAGAAATATATGGGACCATATAATCCATTGGATAAACAACTTGAATATGATAAAAACACTGGTGAGGTTGCTAAATGGCGTGTAAAACCATACAATAAAGTAGATGAAATAGCCACTCACCATGATATTTATTACAATATGGGACAGGACAAAGGCGAGTGTGATAGAAAAAAGGTTAAGTCATTAGATGATATCCCTTCTGGTGAAATGCCAAAGTGGGGGCAAACAGCACGATTTCTAATTAATACTAAAGAAAAACTCGGACCTGGTGTTCAGGGAAACGGAAAAAGCCATCGAGTGAAAAAATAAATTGGCAACAACAATTAGCTAATGAATTACGTAAACCCATAAAGCGAAATCTTACGTGACGGTGTGTTATAGTAAATAATATTGATGAAATTGGGCATCAGATCTCGTTGAAATGCAACCATTCAGTAAATTTAATAAAGGCTTCCAATATCTGCTTATGGTAATTGATGTGTTCAGTAAATATGGATGGATTATTCCTATGAAAGGCAAAAAGGGTGAAACTGTCACTGGAGCATTTAAGACCATTTTCAAAGAAGGTAGAAAGCCTAAATATTTATGGACGGATAAAGGTAAAGAATTTTATATCAAACATCTGAAAGAATTATTAGAGAAACATAATATAACACTTTACACAACTGAAAATGAGGAAAAATCTAGTGTTGTTGAGCGTTGGAATAGAACAATGAAGAATTAATAAAATGCGGAAAATGTTCACGGCCAATAACAATACGGTCCATTATGACACGCTTGACAACTTAGTGAAAGAATACAATAACACAAAACACAGTTCCATAAAAATGACGCCTATAGAAGGTAGTAGGAAGAAAAATCAAGGAACTGTTTATTTCAATCTATATGGTGATAAGAAGTCTTGATTATCCAAACCAAAATACAAAGTAGGTGATAAAGTGAGAATATCTAAGTATAAAAGAAAAACATTTGATAAGGGTTATACTCCTAATTGGACTGAAGAAATATTTACAGTAGCTAAAATTCAATACACTAAGCTAATTACTTACAAAATGAAGGACTTGAATAATAAAGAGATAAATTGATCCTGTTGTGAACCTGAATTATTAAAAGCTAAACAAGATGTATCCAGAATTGAAAAAGTTATTAAGAAAGATTATGAAAAGAAACTAGCTTTAGTGAAATGGAAAGGATACAGTGATTATTTTAATACTTGGATACAATCAAAAACGTACAATTAGTATAATAAAATAGTAAGTGAAGGTAAGATATATTGTGGTTATATGGGATTAAAAAACTTCACTAAATATTAGACCAAAAAAGAGGTTCATCATCGCAAACATGTTCAACTGTGTTAATGTTTTTGACAAAAAAGTTTTGTGGTAATTCACAATAAATAATGCGTGGATATTTCATGGATAACTGGTTAAATATGATGAGAAAATTGGCGTGGGTCTTGGACAAGTTGATATTATTCAGCAACATTAATCTGTATCCTTCTGGAGTGGATGAATCTTTCAATGCTTGAAGAAGTTCTCCTTGGAGTGATGAATAATAGAGTATGTCCTTGTGCGCATTGCCAATAGCACTTGATAACAAATTGATACTCTCAGTGCATTCCTCCGGATCATTTCTCTTAATATCTAACTGGTGATAACACTGTAGTCTTGTCAATTTGACAGAAAACCTCAATGTATTCCTAACATATGAGATCATAGTCTTCCTGTTTTTTCCAAGAAGTCACGAAAGGATGACCACATCCTGTTTCCATAACGTAAAATCCAAAAATAAATAACTATACAGAAAAAATTGGGCACAAACCCCAGCACAAAAATTAACAATATTTTTTTTACATCTATTATTAAAGTATTAACAATAGATGAACATCAGGTAAGACCAAGACATGTTTTTTTGTATGGTTTTTTTTTGTTTTGTACCTCGGGTGTGACTGAGACATGGTTTTTTTTCGTATGGTTTTTTTGCTACGTACCTCGGGTGAGTGCAGAGGTGCACGACCTCCTCCTATTTTTTACATATATATTTTGCTTAGAGATACTGGCGTGAAAAATCGCTATGACAGCACCCGTAGTGCCTTTAGAAGCCACCAAATGCAATAAAAGCTTATGACCAGCTTTGCCTTTTTAAAGTGAAAGACAGCTACTAATAGATTAGTGTTTTCGTACCAAAATAAAAGGGGTCAATTGCAACGAGTAGTTAAAGTATGGATATTGTCTCAAGAAGTGATTAAATTTTTACAGATTTCAAAATTACAAATCATTTTCCCTGGTCCTCCGAACTGGTAGAATCCTCGGCCATCGTGGGCTTCTGTGTTTGCGAGCCTACGAAATGAATAAAAAGTGTGAGAGAAGAAATACTTGTTGTTTTTAAAAGAAAATAACTCCAGTAGACAAATTTGGTCGTGATTGTATGTTTGTGTGAAACAATACAGGCACATCTCGTTTAGCAAGCCTACGAGAGCATTCGGTGTTCCGAATGCTCATGCAGGCAGCGAACCATTCAATTTTAAACAGCTCTAGCTGCACATTTAGTCTTCTTTTTCTTTTTTGTGGAGAACTTTGTTATGCTGAGCACGAAAATGGATATTTACCGGTTTCTAGTCGTTTTCTTATTGTTGGTTGCTTGCGTAGAAATCTGACAGCAAGCATTACCATGCGGTCTCTGTGAAGGTGACAGATAGAAAATGATATACAGTATACATTGTAAATACCATAGCTAGTGCATAATGTTACTCTTTTTTTAATGGGAGATGAAAACCACTATTACATGTAGTTCAGGCAAATGAGCAACTTCTTGAAATACCAGTTATTTACCTTATCCCTCTTCATGATATCCATAATAAATCCTTTCTCGAGTCTATCCGTTACTCTTAGTATTAGCCGTAGCTCATCCACTGTAATATTCTCCAAGGGCAGTCTGAAGAAGGGTTGGCTGTGGCATCGTGGTTGTTTATGCCAGTCATCACACACTGACCTTGCAAGGGGGGAGGATTTGAGAAATTGTGGCAGTTGTTGGACATGTCACATATGTTGCAATGTAACATTATCTGGTTAGGACATTTCCACTGTTGATCCATTCTCACCACATACATAAAGTCAACATAGGATTTATGTAGTGTATAAATAATACATCTACCTTTCACTTTTTGTGAATCTTGCAATAGACACAACTGTTGTTTGCAGTGGCTTCCTTCATTCCTGTGGCTATGAGGAGGAAATATTGAAAATTTAAAATTATTCAGTGTCAGTATCTAACTCTGTCTGGAGATTATTACCAATTTCTTTGTGGATTGTTTCTTTTAACCTTAATGCCATTGTTTCTTGGTTGTTCTTAATGTTAATAGTGGTGCTGTCGTTCTGACACTGAAGTCTGGTTACCAGTTTCCCATTCTGAGATAACTGAAAGTCTACAGTCTCCAATAGCAACAGTTGTTCAATTTATGCTCAGTATTGTCCTTAAAAGCCCAAACATCCTCTTCTAGGAACGGCAAATGACTTTAGGAAATACAGCTACTTAAAAGACCTCACTGTCCTTTTCAAGGTTGAAGCTCACACTCATATCAAGGCAGCAATTTTTGATCAGCATTGTACAATTACAGTTGTGGCACTTTAGAAGTTGACCCTGGTGTGCTATCATTCTTTTATTACAATCTTTGTTAAACGTGGAATGTGTGCTAACAAAAACACTTGAAATTCAGACTTTGGATTTTCAACATCTGAAATGCAGTGCTAGTGGCCATGAAATGTGGTTATTACCAAACTTTTGCAATCCAGACTGTTTAACCCTTTCACTCCAAAAATGCCTCAAATCAAAATTCAAGACAAACCGCAAATTTCACTTTGTAAAATACTTTAAAATGAATAGTACCATGTGAAAGTACTGCTGATGAGACATTAAAGGTTACTCCGGACCTTTGCAGGTGTCCTCCCGTGTGTTCCGGGGAAAAAAATTCGTATGCAGGCCATTTTAAAGGAAAACATGGCAAGCTATAATTATATCCTTGGAAAGGTTAATAAATGTAGATTTGGAAAAAAAAAATAATTGCCGTTTTTTTTAATTCTCAGAAGAAAATTGAAAAAAAAAAATGGCCGCAAAAATGACCATGCATCATTCAATCAGATAAATGAATTAACAGGGTATCAAAATTTGGCGGATTTCTGTAAAATTTGGCCTGAACATTACTTAGATGTTGTGAAACCAAAGTGTGTCGGAGATTGTTGAAATTTGTAGTATTTCACCCGTGGCGATCTTCAATGCAATGCACTTTGCGCATTCTTTGCTGCTCGAACTTGACAGGTTACTTTTGATGATTGATCCTTTGTGATTAACACTGTGCAGTTATTTTGCCAACGCGCTTGGATGTGATACCCTATTAATTCAATTGAATGACACGGTTGTTCGCGATTTTCTTTTGCTGAATTAGAAAAACCGGCAATTCATTTTTTTTTCCAAAATTTTCATTTGTTAACCTTTCCAACAATACATAGTTTGCCATGTTTTCCTTTAAAATGGCGCGCATACAATTTTTTTCCCGGAGGACACTCGCGAAGGTCCGGAGTAACCTTAAATGGCCACACTGCAAGATTTCGTCCAAGGTATTAGAAAATAGAACTACATGGTTTCTCCATAATTGCCTCTAAGATTTCAAGGATTAAAATATGACAAAAAATCCCACTTCTTAGGGCAACATTTTTGTCAAATTTTTGAAAATAATAATAAAGACTATTTAAACTGGGTAACTAGAATTACAAAAACGATTTTCATCTAGGCCCTAAGCTACAGACAAACAAAAATAAATGAGGTCTATAAGTAAACAACTCCAAAAAAATGGTAAAAACTATTTACGATGTGGAGCCCTAACAACAATGAAAATTATTAGACTAGATCATTAAGATGCGAAAAAGCAGCCTTCTAATACATAGATCTAAAAGCAGATAAAGTAGGAGTGGCGCAAAGTTTAAAATCAAGAGAATTCCAGTGTTAAACGGCTAAAATGGCAAAATTGCGCTTTCCTGAGTTTGTATTAACCTTAGGACAATTTAGCATTGCAATCTCTTGCTTGAAACGAACTTCAATGGATTTCATATCTGCATCCACCACCTGTTGAGGACTTCTCTTTTGACAGGCAGTACCCCTGAAGAATTCCTAGAGAAACCAGTTCACCCCTCAAAAAATCTTAGATGGAAAAAAACAATAATAACCTTTGGATGCAGAGGTCCACTTGCAATACAATTCACTGTTAAGAATTTTCAGGAAAACTAGTTCACTTGTAAAGAACTCCTAGGGAAAAAAAAACAGTTCTCTTCTCAACAATTCCTACCCAAACCACTTCACAACCCTTTTAAGTTTTTTAAAAACATCACCTCGCCCCTCAGGAATTTCTAAAAAAAAACACCACCCCCTCCAGAGTTCCTGCAGAAACCACCTAATCCCCCTCAATAATCCTAACTCCATCTCCTGTTGCTGACTCTCAGATACACGAGTTTACAGATGGAAAACGTGAACCACACCCTTAGTGGCAGAATTCTCTAGCATCTGACTTACAAGGTTGATATCTTCCAAATTGTCACTTGCCAGGTCTAGAGTGAAGACTCTTTTAGTGCACTTTGGATGTTATCAACTTCTTGTACTGTATGGTCTGTACTGGCACCCAATTTACCCAGCAACGGACCCTCAGTCTCGTACGTCTTATCCACTTCATATTTCCAAGCCGTTCCCCTGTGCAGGCACAGCCACTTGTGCCCAAAATGGCATAATGATCTTTACTGCCGAGGTTCTGGATACTAACCTTGGCAAGAAACGGATGTTGTAATCCAGCAATCCAACAATGTTGTAATCCAACAGTCGATAAGGCATTCGAGGATTAGAAACCTGAAAGCATTTACTTCAATAGGAAATTAGCTTATTTTTATTGTTAGCGAACAAAGATTTCATAGCACTTAAACTTGTCTGGAGGAAAACTGCATTGACAAATGTAAAGAAACCCAGCCCATCACTTTTCAGAATAGTAACCTTAAGCAAATGAGAAAGGAGCTCTGTTCGTGGCCTAGGTGACATTGCATACTTGAAATTGAGGATGAAATCTTGCACTAGATCCCCAGCATTGGATGGCAGTGGTCTTGCATCTCTGGATGGGGAGCAGCTGAAGATGGGGAACAGCAGATTATCCTGCACAGTGTCTGCAGTTTTGCGAGGAGTGCTCGTATGGTCTGCTCCATAATTACATACAAATAAGTTGGTAAAATAATCTATTTGCAGTACCTCTTCTGCCTTAGGTAACGACCTGAACTTCACAGATACGTGTTTTGTTATCCTTGTAATTTCCGGGGTTCCTGTAAATGAAAGTTCAACTGTGAGCTTTGAGAAGAGATAGTTCTGTTCAGTGTAGTGTTTGTAGTTAAGGCATTTTCCTTTGTTCACGTATAACTGCTTTTGCATCATTCGCTGGCCCTTTTAATAGGTATCTGCTGTCGCAAAATGCTGCATTTTTGGATCGAAAACCTTGTCTTGGCAAGTAGATCTTTTAAGTTTATGTCTGTTTGCCCACTTTCCTTTTTACAATGGGCTTTCAATAGTGAGACCTGTTGAAAAATACTGCCATGGCCTCTTCGCATCACATTTGTACAGCAACCTGGTGTAATGTTTCGTCACCTATGGCCCCTGAAATTGAGCCTAAGCCTTCTCCATGCGATTGTTCACTTAAAGTCATATCTCAAAGAATGGCTGGATTGTCACTACAAGGGACCTTTTACCCATGATTACCTTCTCTAACGTAAATGTGCAAGGATGATAGGTTACTGTAATTGTAGTAATTTCATTGGTAACGTGTTTGTAAATCTTGAATCCACGTTTTCAGCAGCCCATATCAAAGGTTATGCAAAGTTTGGTTAACCTTGAGTGACGTTAAACAACCTTTTTTCCTTATAAAAATCAAAAGTTATTTTGCTTATTTACATTTCTATCGGCTGTCACCCCTAAAATTGGGCCAAGTGGGGGTCGTGACGCCCAGATCAACTCAATTTGGTTACTTGAAGACATGTTAATGTGGCAAGGATTTGCTGGATTTTCATTTCTTTTTTACATTCTCTGAAGTGAATGATAGATTAAGAAAAGATAGATTAATCACAGCAGGCCCCTATTAAAGGCAGAAAAGGCCCCGGGAGCAGTATGCCACGGCCAAGCCTAACCAGTGCCAAAGGTTCCTTCGGGGTAAATATTTCACACTTGCTGCTCTTTCGGGGAATTTGTACTTTTGAAAAACGAAAATCAGTTGTGAATTGCTAATCATACAAAACTCTTACAGCTGCTTTCTGAAGGAAACATACAACACCGAAGAGGTTAAAAATCAAAGTAAAAAACACAAAGCAATGGAGAAAAGACCTGACTGATTCCAGTACTGTTATCAATCAAACCTACTCACTAGAAAAACCTTTCTTATCGGAAATCGTGACAAAAAGCCAGGAATAAAAACTGACTAGTCAACCTGTTCATTCCTTGAAAACACTTGTTCAATTCCTAAGCTAACTGATTCACTTCACGACATATGTGAGGCTCAGTTGACAAGTGTTGTGCCATACAATAATATTGTCATCAAAGCTGGATATTCACAACTCAACAAAACATAACACCTCTTTTCTGACTATGTATGTATGTCATTGGATAAAAGCATAAGAATTTTTCCCCACGCCATACCCGTTTCCATGTGTTAAACGCTTTTTTACTGCTGTCATCATTTTTATCATATTATGGTAGAAGTGCATTCCTGCCGTCATTTTCGTGACCTGTCATGCAGATTTACGGAGCTCTCTAAAAATGCAGTGAAAAGGGTAAGTCACTGACATACTTTTTAGATAAGTGGCAAAAACTGGAATTGGGAGGCTCTTTATGTGAACCTTTTGTGTTGCCATGGCAACGTCTATGATGTCACAACCAACCGTAACATATTCCCTGACAAAAGAGGTGTAGTTGAGATATTTCAAGTTTGCCCACATCGCCAAACTGAAATACACAACTTAAATTAAGACGTTTTTCTTTGCGTTGCCGTCGTCATTGTTTTTAAGTCCCTCATACAGTAACTGCAACTTTACTTTTTGAATCTTTTCGTCCCTGGGAAATTGTCAGTGCTAAAATTTGGGGGTGAAAACATACAATGTAGACTTACATTTCTCTAAGGTAAAAGCTAATTGTTTATCTCATTTATCAGCCACCAATCTTGGTAGTAATGTGAGAATGTTCGAATTAAAGCATGCTCCTCCTTGACCAATCAATTGCGCCCAACGGCGCTGGTTAGGATTTTCGATTGACAGGCTGAACATGTCAGTCTCCCTATATAAAAAGTATACATGCATAAGTGACATGATTATCTCAAGGTAATCCGTTGTACTCGTCTTCGTCTGGACTTGATTTTGTTTCACTTTGTGTAGTTTCCTTTGTATCATCCTCTTCATGTTCTCCGTCTTCATTTTTACTTCGCTCAGAAGTAGTTGCACCAAATAAGGATAAGTGCGAAGAGCAAAGATTACTGCTGATGTCAAGTGGTGACCAGTAACAAGGATATGTAAATAACCGTCCCATGGACCAGATCTTGTGGTTGTTGACGTGATTGTTTGTTTTTGATGGCAAAATGTTTCCAGCAGGGCCCTATTAAAGGCAGAAAAGGCTCTGGGAGCAGTACACCACGGCCCAGCCTTACCCACTTAGAGAGAACCTTCAGACAAAACATTGACAATAAAAAGATAAAGTAACTACAGCAGGCCTCTATTCTTATTAAAGGTCGGAGAGGCTCCAGGAGCAATACGCCACTGCCAAACCTTACTTGCACTGGGGGAACCTTCAGACAAAATATTTGAAATAAAAAGCAATAAAGTAATTACTGATGTAATATATCAACAACGAGTGCGAGGGTTTCATCAGGGGTTCCAAACACTGAGAAAGACATTTAGAGGAGGTGAAGGGCGCATCCGCATTTAATCCTTTGGATTACAAGGACAAGAGGTAGGCATGTGCACAACTACAACTAGCAAGGATGGAGAAAGCATTCAACCAGCTATCTGCGCTAGTGGTAGTTCGCCTGCATGTGCAAACGAGCAATGCCAAATACTTTTGTCAGGAGTGTTTTTTGATTGCAACGTGAATGTCCCTATAAATAAGAGAGTAATGTAAAAGTGATCAGTATTGTAGTAAGTTGATGACAATAAACAGCAATATTGAGATTTTTGCTTTTGTTATTGTAATTTTGATATAAACACGTGTGTTTTGATATCAAAACATGGCGTGTTTTCATCTGGTGTTTCATTGGGTATCAAGACTAATCCACCTGACCAAAATACACAGCATTTATTGGCTGGTCACTTCATGAATTATTAATGAGTTTGCGAAAGCCCCATTGAAAACTTATGGTCTTCCATGAAACTACCATAAATGACCTCAAGTAGCGTCCTTGAGTTAATGACCTCCACAAATCTAATAGTCTGATTATCCAGGTGGAAAAGTTGTCTTGTAATGACCTGTTACCTTATCTCGAATCCAAAAGATACCTGAAAAATCCAACATGTCAATCTAGCCAGACGATCGCGTCATACAGACTTAGGATACTTTTGATTTGAAATCATTGACTTAAAACGAGCACAAAACTGGGGGCATTATGGTAGTGTCTGGCTGCTGCTGTGGAGTTCCCTGCTGGGGTATGTTTCCACAACAGTTCCACAGTTTGTGGAATGTGGAGGAGTGCAATCAAGACAAACCATGGATTGTTGTCCTCGGTAGCAACGTATTGCCTGAGGTTTACATTTTTCAGAGTGATTTATGGTCACAGCCCTCGGTATTTCCCTTGTAAAGGTCAATCCTGAAACAAAGGTAAAAGATTCAGTTTTTAAGCAACAATCACAATGACTGCATTTCAATGTAAAAAACAAAAAATCGACTCAGTCAACGCTTTGAAAGAACTGCAAAGGACAAACTCTTGATGCTCGTTTGTTATGAATTCTATTCCCTTATAGGTACAGTACATACTGTACTTACCTGACTTCATCCGGCACTGTTTATAACCTTTATAACCATCAGGGTGCAGGATTTTCTGGTAGCCACATATTGGGCCTCTTTTGCCCTGGCTCCCTCCATGCCAATTATCTCCCCCTCACATTTGACAACCACTTCTCGATGCTCAATATCGCGGCTGGCAAAAGACCTCACTCCTCCCCCCCAGTGGTCACTTGGCAGCGAACGAACTGTTAGAAAAAGACGAGATAGGTGAGATGAAGCCCAGATGAAAAGCAAGGAAAAATGGACACTCCAGGAAAATTGCAGCCAGATAGTCACAAATTGAAGGAAGTAATTGATAAATAAGTGCTTTACCAAACATCCTGCTTGTTGACTGCTATCTCTCCTTGTGCCTCCTTTTGTTTTGGTTTAAGCTTCAATTTTTTGTTGTCCTCTGCACCTAAGAACGTTCCGAAGAGCACCCTGGAAATCCATAATAACTTTACCAAAAATGACCACATTCTCAAGCTGGCGGCCATACAGCACAGTGGACAAACTACGATGGGTAGTCCCGTATTCCAGGCCTCAGATCGAACTTCACCAGATCTCCCTTCCACCAGACCGTTGGAGATCTGGGCACAAGATGGGTAGGATGCCAGTGTGAATAATGTGGTCATGATTACCACTCCCATCAAACACTGATATCCTGGTGAAGCATTTGACCCCAGCTGATGCCACACTACCCTGCGAGCAGAGGCCCTTTGATCTTCCTAGATAAGTCAGGAAGAGGAAGGGACCTCTGCCAGCCGCCTCAACTTTCCCTGTTGAGCATGTGCTAAATTCAAATGTAACCGAGCCTTCAATCCTCATCAAAAATTTTTGGGACACTTCAATAAAAGCGGTCTATTGTACTAAACCAGATTTAAAATGACCCCCTAAGCAATGTTGTCTAAACAATGTTGTGTTATGGGTAACCTAATTTTGCAAGGAAATTCAACATGATAGGGGGTGGGGGGTTCAGGAATTTCCCGAGGCAAGTACCCAAATGTGAGGGTGTCTCAAACTTTATGACGAAGATTGTTGCTTGGCTCGCTTCAATTAACACGTTTGCTGAATGACAACCGCATCCACAACAAAATATTCTGACTTCTGTCGCAACACAAGAGAGTTGAGAAAAGTTATAATTAAACTGTAAGGTTGAGAATAATTCTGTTCGAATTAATGTGACAGGTTGAAAACTTCTCAGCCTCGAAATATTTCTGCTGATCAAGAAACTGCATTTTTTCAAATGTCAACATGTTGTTACAGTCCAGTGATTTCCAATTAGCGGGGTCACGGAAGTCTTGCGTAGAAGTCTTGGAGATATTTATTTTATTTTCTCTCTCTTTTTGTCCTCGTCATTCAGAAGTATTTTCGTGTTGAGTCTCTTTCTTCCTCAACATTGTCGGCTTTCATTCAACAAAACGCATTTGTGTTGAGTTTGTTTCGTATTCAAACTTCTCAGCCCTCATGCGGTAAATTATATTTTGCACTGAGACTGTTTCGTCTTCAAATTACTGACTGCCAGTCAGCAAATAATTGTTTCTCTTGCCATTTTCTTGTCTCGCCGATGATCAAAATACATGTCATTTGGCCATAACAATAAGCCTTGAAGTGCACATTCGCGTAGCCCTTCACATCGATTCCCGCTCAAACCAGAAGAAAAATTTTACCCCTATTGTGATTGGTCCGGTTGGCAAACAGAGAAAAGAATCTTTACCACACAGAAAATTAGGCAAGGCCTTCGACTGGTGTTGTGTGAGATTGCTTATTCCATGGGTATTAACCCTTCCCAGTGCACTTATCACGGCTTTATCAAAGACATCCTTCGAAAGAGAAACGTCCGCTGTTGTGAACTTCATGAGCGTACCGAACGTACCGTGGGCGCTATTTAGTCAGCAATTTCTAACAAAGCACCTGCGCACTGAGCAAAAACGGGAAAAAGTGGTTTCAAACCAGACTGGCTCATCCCTTTCAGTGGATGAGCAGCAAATCAAGAAAGTCGAGGCGGCTGGCGGAGGTCCCTTCCTCTTCCTGACTTATCTAGGAAGATCGAAGGGCCTCTGCTCGCAGGGTAATGCCACACCCTTCTTCCAGTTGTCTTGCAGGTATATGTTTTCTGGCTTCAGTGTGTGACTGCAGAAATGGTGTGAAGGTGGAAGGGTGACAGCATCTGGTTGAGCTTTGCTTGGTGTAGTGATTCGGTGCCACTCACAATTTGCCTCCACCAAGCTCCGTCGTCACAAAGAAGGAAATCTGAAATGCATTCAAGGTGTGCCTGAGTCATTTGCATTTTGATAATTTTCCCAGTTGTGGTTCTTGTTCCTGAATGGCAGTCTTTTCTTCTTGCCTCATTTCTGCATGCATTCTGATCATGCCTGGTGTGATACACTTGAGAAAGTGTTCAAATGTCGCTTTTGTTGTTCTTTGTTGGCTGACCTTGAGCATATGTTTCGACGTCGAATGGGTGCATGACATACAAGTGAGTAGAGGCAACGACCATCGAATTTTTTTCTACTTGAGTATTGTGGGTTCCCAATAACCTTCTCACATGCAATAGCATGTGAGGAGAAAGGTTTGATTGTGAAGCCGTAATACACTTTGTTGGCATTGGTCCTGTACCGTGGCATAGAATATTTGGGTGATTTCTGTCGTGGTGTCCAACAAGAGCTGCACCTTGTCATTGACAAAACCTGTTTAACAGAAAGAAATGGACATGAAAAAGACTTTGATTCGAAGAATAAAAGTGATCTTTGTAGCGACAGAAATGTCCTTGAGTTAGGAGTAAAGGAAAACTCAAGAATGTAAGTGCTAATATTGACTCGGGGGTGCATAAATTAAAATACTGTACATGTTTAATTTCCACGTGAAAACTGTAAACGATGTCTCAAGAAAGTTCACAAATTTGGAAAAACCTTCAAACATCTAGCCTGTAATGGTGCCATTTTGATGCACATTTTTTCTACCAACAGGAGATGAGGCCTGGGTAGTGGACTTTACCAGAAAAGCGAATCATTTCGTTCATGCGATACATCACGCCTGTGTTTTTTCTGAAAGTCTACAAAGCATGCTCCTTAGTGTCAGACTGCAAATGCAACATGGTGCAATCGGGAAGATTGAAAGGGCGTGTTGACCGTGTTGTGCTAAACAATTTTCTTCTGTGGCTATGGAAACTGTTAATGAAAGCAAAAGGGTAAAATTATATTAGCTTGAAAGACTTATTAGTTAGTGAAAATCGGTGACTGGTTTGAGTAGTATGTATTAAGTATAAATGCACATGAAAGTAATTTGATAAATGTTATGATCATTGCGAAGTGCTACGAAAAATAATGTTTGGGGTAGAAATGGCCTTTTTCAATTTCTGCATAACACAGGATGACAAGTACCTTGTGAGGTGGAAAGGGAGGTTAGCTTGGACATGTTTTGCCAAGTGGGAATAATGTACATAGTTTGTGCCATTTAAAGGAATGCAATAACATACCTTTACTTCAGACGTTATTCACCAACATTGAATGACTATTTCAATTAACAGTTCTCTGTGTACTTTGAGGATATACTTAGGACTTAAGAGCCGAAGCTTTTACTTTCGCGGGGAACCAAACATTTCTGCATGATTTTTGCTGTTGCATCATAAGCATCTGACCAGGACTGTTCGTTAACTGTTCTTGAATCTGTTCTTGCATCATGCTCTGCATTTCTGTCTGGTGCTGTTGGATGTGCAATTGCCAGTGCTCAACCTTAGCGGTAGTCGACTAGCCCAGGGCTGGTAAAAAATGGGTTTGGGCTAGTAAAATTTCAGAACAATTAGCCACTGGGTTAGTCAAAGCACATCAGGTTTTGGAAAGATAAGTAAAGAAAAAAACAATTTTAGCATAAGCTTATCAAAAGCTTCTGGTTTTAGTTGATCGGGACTAAGAAAAATAAAAGAAAGTTAATGATGTTTTCTCGCATTTTGCGATCAGTGACATCTGGGAACTGGTAAGGAGACTGAGCACTAGTGGGACCAAGTAATTCACAAACAGGGCGCCATCTTGTAATGTGGTGCACTGCCATCTTTGATTTTTGATCGGGGCCTCCATCAGTACGAAGAGGATAGACTCTTTCTTCAAGAAATGCGATACTCCCACGAAGAAGCAGCGTGATGACAAGGAAGTCAAGAAAGACAAAGCACAACCAAGCAACTCAGAACCGAAAAACCATTCGTGTGCAAGTGAAGCAAGTTCAGACCCTGTTACAGCGGTTAAAACATTCCGACACTTTCATCCCGAGTGGAAAAGCAACGTTTCCGTGGGTATATATCGCTGAAGGGAAAAAGTCTTGCGAGGTTCACAAGACATATCAAGCCCATATTGAGCCCAGGCTTGGCTACCAAGTGGTGCCTGTTGGCTAAACCGCACCAGCCCATGGACTAGTAAGTCAAAAAGGCAAGGTCAAGCACTGAATTGCTGTCAAGAACTGACTTCCGTTTCCTTTTTTCTCAAATTCGTACTGCTCTTTTTTCAGTTAATTTTCTCCTGTTTCACTTCGAAGTTGTAGTCAGCTCTGCGATAAATATATCATTTGCTCGCTCCCACATGGACATTGTCATTTACCGTTATTTTCTTCATTTTCACCTGCAGACTCTCTTTTTGTGGCCCTGATAGTTTTCACATGGCCTTCAGCCTTATGCCTTCTGCTTTTGCCCTGTCATTTTCAACTTTGTCTTTCTTTGCTGTATCCGTTTCATGAATTTCTGCACCTGCACTTTTTTCCAAAGCTATGATCGTATCCAAAGCGTTGTCTAATTCGGAGGGCTTGTCCTGGTGTTATCCCCGGAGCCTTTTCCTCACTTCTCAGCTTTTTCTTATGCTTGTTGACAAAAATTCCCACGTGGTTGCGAACCGATCGTTGCATGGGAGGCCATGCGCCCCTGGCAAAACCAGAGTAGTCAGTTTTCTCGTTGAAGCTCCTAGGAAATTACGTAAGACATTTTGAGCCTCCCTGCTGTGCTGAGTGTTCTTTGAATCCAAAAAGTTTCCATACAGCAGGAAGATCAGCTGAAACTAGGAGAAAAGCATATCAGTATGTCATTGGTCTCGAACTTTCGTTTGTTGAAACCTTGACACTTTTCCACAATGCTTTTAGTTCATCAACAAAAGGTGCCAAAAGTGAGTTCAGTGATTTGGATTATTTGCCCATTTCTGGAGCAATACCCACCACTGATGTTTTCCCACTTAAATCGTTGCTCTCTTGGAAGATTAAGAAGAACAAAGTAAATAACACCAATAGATCTGTCATTTCTTCCCTTGAAAGGTTGAAACCAATGAACATTTGTTGTATGAGTAGAGAAACGACACACTGTTGACAGTCTCAAAGTTAATTCAACTAGAGTACTTTTGCAGAATCACATGACCTGTTGCACAGGACAACCAACTAATCATGACGTAATGTTTGCATTATTGATAGTTACTGGGCCTGGAGCCACCAGAAACATTTCTTGTACCGATGGCAGCATTGTGTTCTGCACTGGCATTTGATCTTTTTATGACTAAGATTGTATATGCTATGTATAGAAAAGCAACAGCATGACTACACTAAAACTTCCCTCTTCGACACTCACAGTCCTTTGATTTAATTGTTAAATCCTCATCTAGAAGCATGTGAGTCATTAAAGGATAGCATCTGACGTTTCGTTCTTGACATTTATAAACTGGCAACGAAACTGTTCAAAGACTACCGATAAGCTTCTATGAACTGAAGAGGTCAAGACTTCACTTGTGAGAAACTGTCAGTCACGTTTCAGCAACAAATATATGTAGAACAAATCAAGTTTCCTTTGAAACGTGTTTACTGCAAACGTGTATTCTTAAAAACAAAACAACAATTAAAAACGTGAGAGAATGGCCATTGAAGTTTTAACAGCGTGATTGTGTTTAAACAGAGAAATGGTGTGTGCTCAACGACATCACTCACCATTACTTTATACACTTTAAGTAACACTTTATATGGTTAAATTTATAATGATTCTTGCCTCTCGTTCAAGATTTTACTCATCAGACAAAAAAGGAGCCAGTGATGAGATGGAGGGCAACGCCACTATGCATTTAGTCATTTTGTTTAGTCCCAAGTTTTTGGTTGCTACGCAACACGACATAATGGCTAATTTACTTTCATGTGCAATGTAGAACTAATGGCTAAAAAGCATTGACAATTTCTTTGCTCCTGTTGTGGTTGTTTTTAAACTTGCTCTAGCAGGTACAGTGCCGTTCTAAATGCACTTTTCACATGGTATCCAGTGCTCCAAGCTCAATTTTTTAAAAGGTCGCCTTTTGACGACCTATCGTTGTAAAAAGGTCGCCAGGCAAAAACATTTTTGGTCGCCAATCTAAAAAAAAATTGTGTTGCAATTCGTGGCATATTACATGAGGGGGAAAACCGCTGATCACATAGACCTGACGCAAAACGATCCATTTGCCTCTGATCAATTGTTTTTCACGCTTTTTAGTGTATTTTGTCGTGCAATGTGAAGTGTTTACTAGTTGAAAGACGATTTGCACACCGAAAGGAAGGACAACAGGTAATAGAGAAACCAGTATGAAGTGAAGACTAATGTTCAGGAAGAAGCGTGTGGTTAGCTTGCACATGGAGATTAACATTTTATCAAGCTAAGGACATTAAAACAAATACTTCAAGAACTCAGTTATTAAATATTTAATTACAACATATATCACTTAAGATTTTTTAAGCAATGTTTCTTTGTAAAACTTCATGCTTTCGTGCGGTACTGTATGTGTTAATCATTCTCGAAACTGATTCTTTGCTATGCACAAACTGTAACACCCTACAAATATCGCATGCTGCAGCTGAAAAACTATTCAACCAGACAAGTCAATGCTCTTTGACTGTTGCAACGAGTGCAAGAAAAAACAATAGTATCTTCAGACATTACAGTATGTTCAAAAACATGAAATAAATCCCGTTAATACGCTATGAAACGTTGCTGCTTAGTTCCTCCTAATGACAGTCTCTTCAAAAACAATTGCGTGGGAATTTAATAAATCTCGTGAAAAATTAAATGCTCTCAGAAAATGTGTATCTCCCTAGTTGTTTTGCACTGCTCATTACGAAAATTCACTGCTCAGTACCACGTATAACTTTTAGCTATTTACAGTGTCTTTAAAAACGTGAAAACAGAGCATTCAACGGTCTTGAAAACACACATTTTACTCCCATGTTGGTTTATATAACTCAACGTGAAAATTCACTGCTCAGTTCCACATAACTTTCACTCGGGAAAGCAGCCTTATTTAATGTTGTTAAGCATGCAGAGTTGCTTTCATGACTGATAGAATGGTCGCCAAGATCTCTGCACGCGCAAACCAAGCAGCTACGGCTGGAGTAGGATCAAACTCGCGCAGGGGAAGTCCTTCTGCTGAAATTCGTATCAAATCCTTGGTGGTCTGGGAGGCGAGAGAAGCGCGATGACAGTTGTTAATACGATTCTGTGCAGATATTGCTCGCTCACAGTGGGCAGCAGAAAGAGGAAGGACAAGAAGAATCTCGATCAAGAACAGGATATCCTTTAAGTCATCCTTGTAGGGAGCTTTTGTAAGAAGCGTGGCTTAAAGGTCATTGTACGATTTGTCCGTGAATTGGGAAGGCACAAGACTGCCGACAAAATGCGTCCGGATGAGGCCAGTGAAACTTGGAACCAATTAATTAGTCGATCAATCTTATCTTGGCCAAAATCAACAAGGTCTTGCATGTTAGAAGGCCAGGCATCATTGTTAAAGACGAGGAAGTCTGAGATGATTTGGTCAACATTGGCACTTGTTGCTGACGTCTTGATCTGGAACAATGGCCCAAATCTTTCCTTCATGCCCTTTAGGCAAAGTTCAACGGCTTGCTCCACGTTTTTCTGTACAGGACCAGACGATAGACTAGTTAGGGCTCTCCTACCAGTAGCCTTATTAAGGGTTATCCCTTGAAAATGTGGCGGATCGTGCTGTTGCTTTTTAAGGCTTTCAAGAATTGCTTCCATTTTTCCGCCTGGGACTGGGTGTTTTGGCAACATCTTGATACTCCCTGTGGCTTCCTTCAAAACAGTCGGGGCACTTGGTAGTACCAAGTCGTTCCATTGGAAGTGTAAGCTCATCTTGCTGAGAATTTGGAACATATCGGCAACGAAATGGCAAAACGCGACAATAGACTCGTCTTTCATGGTGCGGGCAACGTTTGTAGCTCTACCTTTTATTTCGGTTTTCGCAGATGTGGACGCCAAGTGTTCCATATGCTGTAATACGGCTGCGTACTGGGATTCATCAGTTCCCATATCACCATCCTTGACAGGCTTTATTAGAACTTCAAGTGCTCTGCTCACATGAGGTAGCCACCTTGAACCTTTCACTTGAGATGGCTGGGACACATCGATGCCTAGCTCAGTTCCCAAGGCTTTCAACTCACGCTTACTCTTGGGACTGTAGTGGTATGTTTTCCACACTAGATGCAAGACGTCGTAAACTTTCCTTTCAAGTTCGCAGTCCCATTGCATGGTTAGAAGCGCAAGTTCAAGGCGATGGGGGAAGCAGTGGATTTCTACCATATGGGGGACATCAACTTTCAACTTTGCAGACACGCCTGCATTGGAGCCCAAGTTGACTGACGCCTTCTCGGCCCCAAAACCAGTCATCTTCTTCCTCCAATCAGGGACATCCAAACAGGTGAAAGCTTCGTCTACAGCGTGAATAATTCCTATCAGATATAAAAACCCTGGCAGAAATCCTATACAGGATCCTACAGGATTTTCTAGGATCCTGTAGGATCCTGTAAGTTCACACAGGATCCTACCCAGGATCCTAAATGGCACCATGTTGTTTAGGATCAGGATCAGGATCCTGGTTAAGATCCTACAGGTTCCTGTTAGGATCCTATTAGGATCTTATTAGGATCTTGGGCAGAATTTTTACCAGGGAAGTGATATATTACAAACATTGTACCCATCCCAAGGTAACAGCCGTGTTTCAAATGAACAATTACAAGGGCTAATTTAAGTGGCATAGCGGAAATCGGCCAAAATATCCTTAATCGTGTCATTACACCAATATAGCCATCTTCATAATCAACTGCTTGGTAGTTGCGGCAAGTCGAGAACTGAAATGAGTAATACTAACAGCGACTAAACCAAAAGCTCATACTCTTGCAATTAAATAGTTTTCCATGTCTTTACACGCATAGTAACCAATTTTGACCACGCAAGTTGCTGATATTGTGTATTGCAATAAACCTAGAAGTCCTAGAACCAGCAAACTAGATAATCCTTACCGTCAGCATGGGCATGTTCCACAGGCTTGTGTCCAATTAATCGGCTGACTACTCGTCCATTTTCCACTAGTCTGCAATGGATGGTCTCATTTTCAATTCCAGCCACATCTGATGCACCATCTATTAGCAGAGAGAAGACGTGGGCTTCTTTTAGTGTTTGAGAGAGATCATCCGCCAGTAGCTTTGCGATGGTTTGGATCATTTCTGCACACTTCATATCATTAGCGTAGGTCACACTGACTTGTAAACCATTTTTCTGTTGCAGTTGCATTACCCTGCGTACTTGGTGAAAGGCAGCTCCTCCTTTGCTAAAAAATATGCAGTGTTAAGTTTTATGCTTGTTTCTCTGTTCGCGTCTTTCTTGTTTTGATGTTGCATTTTTCGAAGTGCTTTGCTGAGGGGCCCATTGGAGGCCGGTTGATTTTGCTTGTTAAGCACCCAGTCCCGTGAAAGCCTGTGACGAGCGCTTTTGTTATGAATGGCCAGTGTTTCCTTTTTAAAAGAAAAAGAGCCAGTAGCAAGATCTGTTTGACCTGCAATGGCAGGACCAGCCTCTTGGCAAAATGTACAGTACATAAGATTTTTCCCTGACTCAAATTTAAGCCAAGGGAATTCTTCTTTCCAGCTCGATTTAAATTTTCTTGCGTTACCACACCTTTTTATTTCATCCTCTGACTTCTTTTCATTCTCCGTGTTCATTTTGTCCGCCAAGTTCTTCTCTCATCCTGCATCTTCATTTCGTCTGTCATCTTTTCATCTTCCATCAACTTTTTTTCATCGCGCATCTTCATTTCACCAGTCATCTTCTTTTCATCCTGTATCTTCATTTGCCATTCATCTTCTTTTCATCTTGCATCTTCATTTTGTCCTTTATCTTCTTTTCATCCTCCATCTTCAATTTATCCTTCGTCTTCTTTTCATCCTGCATTCGTTTGCTTGTCTTAGCGGTGAAGGGAAACCAAAAGTCTTGCAAGCTGAAAGACCGTTTGCCCTTACGAGAGGTGGAAGGAGGCGCTTTTTTCTGTGGTCTGAGAGTAGTAGCATTAGGGTGATTTTGCTTTGATTTCACTGAATCCAGACCTGAGTTTCCCAGTTCCTTCGCAAAAAGTGGTACAAAGTGGTTGGGAACATACAGGGCGTTGGCGCGAGTGTCTAGATTACTATCTCTTGACCACAAAATATAAATTTTTTTTAATTAATGCACTTTAATTACAACCAACACTTGCAAGCTATTTACATGGTTACTCTGTAAAACAATACCTTACTACCTTAGTTACAGTACAATGTATACTTGACACTAAGCTACAATAACAATACATTCATTACAGTCCTGCTATTATCGCTAGTACGTTACATTTAAATGTATAATTAACACTACACTACGAGAAGAATACACTACAATCCTAAATTCTAACAATAACGCTATTACATTACTTACATTACAATATACATTACGATGATTACGGTACATTACATTATAGCAAACAAACATTAAAACACACATACATAAATAACTGGACTTAGCATGAACAAGCAATGATTTTTTGTTGTTTTGCTTTGCTGGAATTTGGAATAAATTATATCCCGCATTAGAGGTGATGTGTGGTAATATTTGACTTTTTATGCCATTCTCTTTTTTGGTAAAACTAGTACATGTAGCTTACCATACATAACAAAGTAAATAAAATAATTTTTTAAAGAAGTAATTTTTTTTTAGGATTGTTGGTGACAACATTGATTTAACTATCAATGCCTGCATCCAAACTAAAGAGCATACCAATCGTTCCTTGCACTGGACCCACCAGTTTGCCATTGTGGACAAAGTGTCGGACACAGCCCTTGAGTCAACAAAACCACAAAAGCCTGTAGAAGGCCTTCAGTACATAGATCTTCTGCCAGATGCAGCAGTCCAACAGAATTTCATCTGGCAATGGGCAGTTCTTGAAAGCCGAGTTGTTACAAAATATTTGACAGCATTTGCAGAATTCAGAAAGGATGTTATTTTCCACATTCCCCACAAGTGTTCAGAGGAGATGTCAACAAAGTCTGAAACTGTAAGTGTGATTAACTGAACAGGTACACACACGCCCTTTGAACCCAAAAAGCACAAGTTCATGATCACTCTATGTGGCACAATAAGAGTGCATGGGGGGAAGGGGGGAGGGAACTTTCTTGACAAGTGTTTACTTGAACATCCTGTAAATTTATCTGAAGTACATTTGGGGGTAGGGGGTGGGGCTTTTAAGAGTAATGAAGTGAAGCGGCTTAATAAAGAGGGGGGGATTTAATTGGATAATACTGTTAATTGAGGAATGACATACATGTATGATACAACCATAAAATGTTTTGCTTCCTTTCAGTGCTCACTTGGTATGGAATTTTTTAATCCTAATGTTGCTGCAGACATGGCCCAAATTCTTAAAGACTACCAGTCAAAGTATGTGCCATGCTTCACATCTGAGAACAAACAAACCACTTTGTCAGTGGTAGGGAAGGGCACCCCTCTTTCCCCAAATTCAGTGCCAACTTATTTGCAGGACTTGACTACAGAGAACTTCACAAGTGGATCAAAGACACACTTCAAACATGCAGTTCCATTTACAATAGAAAGTAACTTTCTCCAATTTACTATTTTAAAAACTACAATTCATATGGTTTACAGCAAGAGTGACACTCAGCCATGTGGACTTATGGCAGATAGTTAATTGCTTTTGGCCGCATAAGAAATCACATTATATGTTGACTGTTCAAGAAAAATTACAAGGACAATGAAAATTTTCAGAATTTCCTTGTTGTTATTTCAAAGGAGTACTAGTCAGTGTAGAAGTTGAACAAAATAATATCTCCATGTAGCTCTTCAGTACTTGTAAAATATTTTAGCAAACTTAAGCAAAGATACATTCAGCACAGCCATTTTTTGGGAGGGGGGGGGGGAGGGTCTAGGGAAGGTGGCTGGAGAAGTAGGCAGCAGACAATTCCTCAAAAAGTTCAATGTTTAAATCAAGCTCTTTGAATCCGTTGAGCAATACCTTTTTTTTACAATTAATTTCCCTGTTTTTAAGGCCAACAAGGCTGAGACAGTACCACAGAATTTAGAAATTTTTGGACAAGAAAGAGACACATTGCCACTCTAGCTGATATGGATTCCATCTTGTTTTGTAACGACATGACCATTTCCACAGACTGCTGACCATTTCCACAGACTATTTTCCGAGATGTTGAGAATGGCAAACTCTGTTATTATTTGGCTGAATTCACTAGAATCATCGGTAAATCATGTATATATTTTTGGGTTACAATTTAAACAAATGGATTTAATTGTAATGAAACGGGCAAAGGCGAGATATATCAGTGTATCCTGCCAATGTATTTTGACTAAGCTGGTTATCAAGGGAAAAAAGAAACATGTACAAAGCAGGCTGTCATTTCACAAATTTAAGAAGCCATAATAACCAGAGTAGTCTAAAAAGTGTTTAAGGTCTTAGCTAGTATATATGAAATGTAAAAACTAGTAAAATAAATACATTTTTGGTACCTTATCAAAGTCAACTGACATCATACAGTCAAAACTTCCATAAATTCTTCCTCATCTTCACTCTCAACACTGTCATCCAATGTTACATCTCTAAGTAGAATTTGTAAGTTCTGACATCTGGGAGACACTTCTAATCTGATGACGTCCATGAATTCATCAAAATTGGGAATGTCTAAAAATAATTCTTGTATAATTTCCAGAACTTTCAAAGCATGAGAAATAGAAAACACTGGGCACAACTCCAATAAATCATTGACAGTGAATATGCGATGACAATTTGAAACAACATCGTGAATTAGCTGGTCAGAAAATCCATGACTAGAAATATTGTCAAACACTGAATGTCTTTTCAGAAGACTGTCTCTTACTTCGTTTAGTGAGTCCCTCAAGTCAATTTTATCTTGGTTGCAAGCAGGTCGTGACAGACTAAATTGGCCTGTAGCTCCTTGATTACTTGGAGAAAATGTCTCAAATAAAGGTGCACTTGATGCACACTCATCATCACAATTGCATTTTAAGGCACAGTGGCTACAACAAGAGTGCGGTGGTTCCTGTGGCATTGAAATACAAGCCATTGTCTGGAGTTATCGAACACAACTTCTTCTTACTGGTCGTCGAAATCGCAATATTGTCCTTTGCAGAATACAACTAGTGTTCACAAATATCTATGGAAGCTTCATTTCATCACAAAAAGCCACGGTTCTTTTCTATTTCGTAGAATAACTCTAAAGTTTACAACGCAAGTCAAATAAATCTGTCAGCGCTGCACTCCACGACATCAGTTGCCAAGGAAAGGTGTCATTGTTTATGCTGGCGCTTCTCATTGGTTTCGCGGGAAAATAGACTCTCTTTATAAGGGCAGAAAGACCTTATATAGAGCAAAATTTTGGAATCTACGTATTGCTGGCTTGTAAAACATGGCGGTAAGGCGAAGATCACACTAGAATCGATCGGGGAAGGAATTACGAAAAATTATGGCGTGTTTTGAACAATTTGGGCGCTTGTGGCACAAATATTCCCTCATTGTAGACAGAATATCTCCTGTACAATTTATGTATTTGCTACCAAACTTGGCAGGCCTCAAATACGTGTAATTACGAAAGTTTTCACCGGAGTGCGTCATGAGATGTTCGATGCTGTTTGCATGACAAGGTAATGTATTCACTACAAATCAAAATTTCATTTTTTGTTCCTAAAATCCGTTACTTTTTAACTACCTGTGATGCGCTCCGGTGAAAAGTTTTGTTAGTGTTTTATGTCTTTGATCAAATTCTTGCTACAAATGTTTAAACCCCCTTTCAGTGACGTCTGATTTATGTTAAAATGGCAGTCTCAATAGCACCCTTAAACTCTTCAAATTCCACAAATTCCTTAAATTAAATGAATAAACTGTTTTTGTTCTCAGAATCCTGATAAAATTTTGCATAAGCTATGGTAATTACATAGTTTTTGGACTAATATAAGTCACATTTTAGTACCAATGAAAATGTCCTAAAAATCACTAAATTAGGGTCCAGGACCACCTTAAGTAGACAGTTTGACCATTTTCTCTGGCCCTCTTCAATTTCTTCATTTGCTGTTACCGACGTTCGATGATCTCGTATGGAAGGTCTTCATGAATTGCATACGAGGTGTCTTTTAAATTTCTTGCGTGCTTCAATACTCTTTTGCGGTCAGTAAAATGATGGTAATTGCCTATATAATGCGACCTCTGTATGCCTTGTGGGAACTAGTGAATTGACCGTAATTCTACGCATTCTTACTATCATAGAACTATTTGAAAATGCTAACTTTTACCAGAATCACCTCAAATTTGAAGAAGCTCGAAACCATGGCTGCCCCTTTGGAGAAAAGACTATTTTCACACTTGCACTTAAAGACAGCAGAACTAAGGAGTGGGAACTGAGCAGCAGCCACGTGTCAGCCATCCAAACTGAGGCGATTGCTGGCCAGGCGAGTTTGGCAACTGGGCCTGTTTAGTACACATTATGGCTCTGTCCTCGGTAATTTGCAGAGATATTTTTACTGTCTACCCTGACTGCACAAAAGCTATCCGCCCTGTGCCAAAGTATCTTCATATAAGTCTTGCGGTCTCTGGAAGGTCTGGTTGAGGTGTTACTGTGGAGCATATTTGCTTTTTAACGTGTTGACATTAAGTCTTGACACAAATACGGGGTTTCTGGCTTGCTGTTAACGAGCGCATTTTGCAACGACTCCAAGTTGCTGAGCTGAAGTAAAAAATTTCCCCATTTTAAAACTTGTCTTAAGTTGAGAGATACTGTAAACAAAGAAGGCCTAAAAAAGTAATAGGCTGGCCTCTAGTTTAAAAACTAAATAAATAAAGATCAGTGAGAAAAGTCATAAAATTTGTTCAAAAAAACAAAACTAATTCTAGATGAAGGTTAATACATCATGAAGGCATCGAAACATTGCCGTTGATCGTTAAACTTTGAGCTAAATAGTTTCCAGTTTGCTCTCTCATCAAGCCGCTTGTCTCTGAGGAACAACTCGAAATACTGTGTTAAGTCCGCCATTTTCCGCAAGGAAAGGTATTTCTGAAATAAACTTAAAGTCAAAGTACTTGAATTCCAAATGGATTCGTGCACATGTTGGAGGGTTGTAGATGCGCTAGGAATCACACAATCACTTATTGGCTTTTTGCTGTTTTGAACTAATTTTCCCGCAAGCTTAATAATAAACACGTGCATGGAAAATGCGAGAGAAGTCGCTTTCCAGTAATTCTCTGTTAGTATATTTCACCAGCAAAATATTCAATGGCATGTAATCAACCTTGACTAGATCCACTTTATTAATTATAGGGTGTGTATATCCCAAAATTAATTAGTCAATTTGTTAATAAAATTAATTTGACAGGAATTTTGCACACAAACAGAGCTGAGCTATTCACATGATGGTGCTTTGTGGTGGCTGAACGTGAAATAGTTTCCTTTCAAGTTCACAAATCTTTGCAATACCAGTACCATCACAATGGTGAAATTTTGTCCACAATTAAATACCTGTACAGCCTCCATTGTCGTTGAGTAAAATACGTTTTCCAACAAATCCGGTTTATAGTAATATCAAAGTAATCCACATAGGTGATCTTTGATAATAGGTTTGTGAGTTCAGACGAAGACAGTACGTCTTTGGTTTTAATGACGAAATAGATTGTCCCCCCAAAAAAATTAAAATAGCTTATAAAAATGCCTAAAAAACGTCTCCATGCAGATACAAAATAAAATAAATCATATGCTTACCTGTTCTGAAGGAAACTCCATGGCTGTGTCAGCCGAACAGCAAATGCTTGCAAAACCTTGGCAATTGTGCAAGAAAAAGAAATGAAACACGTGCAAAGCGCTGTTGGCCTTCGAACGCAGACGTATTTCGGAAAATGACAGCCAGAAATGCGTCTGCGTTCGCAGACTAAGCGCTGTACGTGCTGCAAAAAATTTGACCAACAAAGATTCACTCTTTTATTGCAAGCAAAACGACAACACCCTCCTGAGTTTTAAGTCTCATGGAAAAGACTGACTTAAGCTTTGCAGTCCTAATTTGCCAGTCAACTGTTCTTGGCGAAATGAACATTACTTGTCAATGTCACTGCGGTAAAATTTAAAAATTAAACGAGACTTACCTGTAAGGTGAAGTTTGATTGGAATTCTATGAGTCATTGGTCAGGAGCTAGGGAGTCACGTGAGATAGAGCGCGGGAACCTGAGCATTCAGTCTTTAAATCCTGTGAGTGGACACATACATCTATAGGGAGGACTGATAATATATGCCCAATACTGAGTATTTATAGGGTGGGCCGTGACTCCCTAGCTCCTCACCAATGACTCATAGAATTCCAATCAAACCTCACCTTACAGGTAAGTCTCATTTAATTTTTAAATTCTATTTCGTCATTGGCCTAAGTCGCTAGTGAGTCATGTGAGACTTTAAAGCAATGTGGCCATGAACAGATATAACAGGAAGACCATTTATTGCTTGTTTGAACAATCATGTGCTGAGACAAGTTCATCCCCAAAATTTACATTTGCTTGAACTGGTTTGTCATAAAACTTTCTAAAAGTACTGTCTCTGGACCATCCAGCTGCATCCATAATGGTATTTATTGAGACATTATTTGCATTTGCAGCTGAGGTAGCAGCAGCTCGGGTACTATGGGCAGAGAAAATCTTGGTGTCTATCCCAGCTTTCTCCATCACATTTTTTATCCATGGACTAACAGTGTCTCGACTGACTGGTTTGAAAGGTTTAGTAAAACTTAGCCAGAAAGGATCATGTCCGTCTCTAACTGGCTCCGTTAGTTCTACATACTGCTTGAGACAGGTCACAACACACAGACGATGGTCAGGTGGGTACGATTTAAACTCCAAGTGTCCCTGATGCTTGCCAGGTTTAGATGTCTTCAGTAGTTTAGTAATGTCAAAGTAAACAGTATCATTTGTGGTCCACATACCACTAATAAATTGTAAGTGCATGAACAGTTTGGCATAGCTGGCCAGATAACAATGCAAGTAACATAACAGTTTTATGTGAAATGTCCTTGTAACGTGGCAAAGAAGGCCTGGACTCAAAAACTCCTTTAAGGAAGCGGGAAACTAAAGGGTGATTTCCAAAAGAGCTACCATCTGGAAGGAAGATCACTGTTGATAAAGCACTTCTAGCTGTGTTAATACCACTGTACGGTAGACCATTTTCATACTGATGATGAAGGAATTCCAGACCATCCTCAAGAGAAACTGAAATGGGCTTAATACCCCTTGAACGACAGAACACTCTCCATCTCTGGTGGTAAGTGTGGTACTGTTTTTGTGTACCTGCTTGCCAGGATTGCATGATGATCGTTGCAGCGCCAGCCGAAACTCCTTTGCTCGTGAGGAGATCCCTGACAAGTGGCAGACCAGTAGTTGAAGTTTCTTGTGCAGTGGGTGCAGCAGCTGAGGATGTGCTGGTAGGTAGAGTGTCTTCCTTCCTAGGAAGGATCAGAGGAAAATCAATGAGCATATTCATTAAATATGGCCACCAAATTTGAGTTGGCCAATTTGGCACAACTAACAAGCCTGTAGCTTCCTCTTCAGAAACTTTTTGTAATACCTGTTGTAAAATGCTAAACGGTGGGAATGTGTGGTTCCAGAAAATATCCATACCCCCCCCCCCACGGAAGGTCACTGGAAATTCCGAGGGGGAGGGGGTTCAAAGGCAGAAATTTCCGAGGGGAGTGGGGGGTTCATAGGAAGCTCATTTTCCAGAGGGTGAAGAAACACGAAAAAACTGAAAGCAACGCACGATTGATGCCAAGCACGAAGTAATACTTACGTAGGCTGTTTTGACCTTCAAAACTACGCAAATATGTTGACCGAAATGCCAAATTTTGCGACTTTGATTTGTATAAAATTTCGGTAGACCTGATTTGCATATTCGCGTTTACGGAATATTGCGTGTCTCCTTGGCCTTCGGTGAATATTGCACCGTTTTCAATCCTTTCAATGGGAAAGTTTTTCGTTAAACACCAAAGTTGTTTAAACAAATATAAAAATATTTTTATCGCGCAATCCAGCAAAGGGTTTTCAGCCGCTTTTCACCCGCTTTTCACCGGATATCATCGAGATAGAATTGTTGCGTTACATAAACAGTGACGCTCATATTATTTGAAAAGGTCAGATTTCATGCGTTATGCAAATTTGATTCGTTTTTGAACTGAAACCAAAAGTTCAGCCTATATTAGCCATTTCTTACAAATTCTTTTACAGTTGTCATTATCTTTGAGTTTCCATTTGACCTTCATTTAGCATTTCAATTTTAAACAAAGGATAAAGTGCGGGAAGACAGGTTCGATTTGTTATCGCTCCGTGCAATTTATTTTTAGACTCACGGTATGCAAATTCACGTGTGCATAATCCCAGGAAAAAAGCTGCTTTTTTACTCTAATTCTCTTTCGAACATCATAACCGTCGACTTTTAGTGTAATTTACATTCAACAGTTTCGCTTTTGACGGCAGGTTTGAGTGTGGAAAACACAAAATCGATTCTGAAAGTTTGGCTTCGTTGTTAATGTTTACGTCGCATTCGGAACACAAATTATTCGCGGCAACCCTCGGCACCAACGTTAATAGAACGTTAAAACACTCGGTCGGTTTAAACAAATTTTCGTGAAAAACATAGAACATTTCAAACCGGATAGCAAACATGCAAATAGTATAGAACAATAACAAAGCGTTATATGTTGAAAATGGATGTTATAATAGTAACTGTTACAACAAAAACCATGTTCGCATAACGTGGAAATTCCTGGGGGGAGGGGGGGTCATCAAAGACCCCCTTGGAACGGAAATTCCGAAGGGGTGGGGGGATGCAAACCAAAAACCTTCCGTGGGAGGGGTATGGATATTTTCTGGAACCACACAATTGCATAAAACGTATAGCCCTTCCATGAGACATAAAATGCATTGATGAGATGTGCCTCATGGTCAGGTTTGTATGCAACATAGGGTTTAAGCTGGAAATTTAATCTAGAGGCAAATAAATCCACATCAGGTGTAACACCTAGTTTTTTAATGGCGGCATTGAAGAGTGGCTTCTGTAAAGTTCATTCTGTTTCTCTTCGGGAAAACCGCGACTCTGTATCTGCCTCAGTGTTTTCTTTCCCAGGGATATGTGTGACTGTTAGCCAAACTCTATGGTCTATGCACCACAACCAGATTTTGTGTGCGAGTTGATTGTTCAACCAGGAATGGCATGTGCCCATCTGGTTTATTGTGGTCACAGCAGTAGTGTTTTCAACCAGGAGTTTAACATGCTTCCCTGAGATTGTATTTGAAAAGGATTTTAAGGCAAGGAAAACAGCAAGCATTTCCAAATAATTAATGTCATGCTGGGCTTCTTCTGGAGTCCAGTTTCCTCCAGAAGTAACTGTTTCCATACAGCACCCCATCCAATCAGAGAGGCATCTGTTAATTGTCATAGTAATCTGGGGGTCCCCATGATTTATGAGGTTATTTGTTGTATCTAGCTCACTGACCCACCATTTAAGGTCAGTTGTGGCTTGCGGGGATAAAGACATATTCTTATCAAAATTCCCTGTATTTATTTTCGAAGCTTTTGTTTTGTCCATTTCAAGAAACTTGTGGTGCAGTGGACCATACATGACCCCTGGAAAGCTAGAGGTCATAAGCCCTAGTACCTGGGCCACATCCCTAATACATGGGGAGGCAGCTAGCAAATTCTCACAGGCATTTTTTTATTTAAGAGCCCTTTCTGGAGTTAGTGACACCTGCATCAAAACGGAATCAAGAACAAACCCCAAGAAAGTTATCCTTTGAGTTGGAAGTAGGACAGACTCTTCAGGATGGACAATAAAACCTACTTTGTCAAGCAAAGTGGTAGTATCAATGACATTTCGCAGACATAGGGTAAAATTCTCTGCTGTCAACCAAGAATCCTCTATATATGCAACTGATATGTGCCCTTGTTGCCTTAAGCATGAAAATATTGGCTTTAGCAGCTTTGTAAATTTTCGAGGGCAAAGTGCTAGCCCATTAGGAAAACACACAAATTGGTACAAGCTTCCTTTCCATTTAAATTTGAGAAATTTCTGGTGCTCCTTGCATATTGGTACTGTGTAATATACATCTTTCTAGTCTATGGATGCCATGTAACATCCAGGCTTCATTAGTCGGATAGCAGACCAAATATTGTCCATTTTGAAATGGTAGTGAGTTACATTTGCAATAAAAGACTTCAGATTTAAATCATACGATGGGAACCATCTTTCTGGGGTATTGTAAATATGGTTGATATGAATTCCCCGGCTTCATGTTTGCTGGGTTGAATAACACCTTTTTTAAGGAGTTGGGCTATTTCCAGGTCAACAGATTCTGTTTGTATGTCTGATAGCTTATTTTGCATCAAGGGTTTTCCCTGCATAGGCACTGTGTCAAGCCCAATATGCTGACCAGTAACCGTCTCTAAAATTTCAGGATCAGAAGTCAATTCACGCCATATGTGAGAATAAGCAGCTAAACTGCCCGCTTTGAACGTTCGTGTTCTCCCCTGAAAATATTCTAAAAGTGATGGCAAAATAGCTTCATACTCGCTTACCTGAGTGGTGCTAAGTTTCGTAATTATGTCACTGGCTATTTCCGGTCCGCTGTCTGTCCGCTGTCCGTTTCATCCGGTGAGGTTGGAATGGAGTCGACTTCTTGAATGACTGGTTGCCGAGGGCGTTTTGCCTAAAAAAGGCTTCCAGTGTTGATCACTAGTCACTGTATGCGATTTAGCGTATGATCGCTTATGAGCAAAGTTGGATGGGCTTGCCGTGCTGCTTATCTTGTTTGAGGCATGAATGTGATTTAGCTGCATTTGCATTTCGTCACCAAACAACATGGTGGGTATGGGCACGTGTGAAGCACACAACGTGGTATAATCTTTGTGCAGAGTCGGTCGAATAACATCCCGTCTCCATTGTGAAACTTGTGTGCCCAAGAAGTGCCAGTGCGTCAGTATTCATTCGTATCATGCTTTCGAGATGAAGTTTGCTGTTCTCAGCATGAGCCTTCAACAACAGATTCGTTGTTTGTGCAGTAATATTGCCAACTTTTGTAAGTGTGGCTTGCAAGCTGGACAACCTAAGGTCCTTGCCCCTTGTTTGTCGATTGAGGCATCCCCAAATTTCAGGGTTTACTTTCAGAGTGATTAGCCGATCACAGTTTAACGCCCGCAGATATTTCTCCGATTTTTCCTTGAGGTGTGTATCAGCTAGCTTATTAAGCCACCTCAAGTTGACAATTTTAGCAAGTTTCTCCGATACTTTCGGGGCAGTTTTCTCCGTGTCAGTGAGCGACCGCGCAATTTCATCTAGCAAGGAATCGCCTTCGTCATCTCCTGCACTGTCTTTGCACGTGGAGTCATTGCTCTCGTTGCTGGCAACTTATGGCCTTTTGTTTGCGGCCAGAAGTTTATCTGCATCTGATTCCTCTGTCTCAGAGTCATCCCTTGTTAATGGGGATTTTCGTTTCCTGGCAGATTCTGCCGTTGTGGGGGCCAGAGTTTCCCCTTTGGTGTGCAGTAATTTGAGCGATTTGCTTATGGCTGCCATGTTTGTATTCAGCTGGTTCAGCGACTGTAGGATAGAAGCAGTGACATTATCACTGCCACTCGTAGTTCCTGCAATTATATCTTCATGTTCGTCACTTGATAAAGCGTTTTCTTGAAGAGAAACATCTTCTCCGTTGTCTGTTTTTGACATTTTCTGTGGATCACTCAATCACACACCTGAGTGCTCAAAGGTCAATGCTCAAAACTGAATGCTCAGGTTCCCGTGCTCTATCTCACGTGACTCACTAGCGACTTAGACCAATGACGAAATAGAACTACAATATCCCCACCCCACCTTGGGCAAGTATTTTTCTTTCAGTCCCAGCTTTCCCTCTGCCTACGTATTAAAGATGGCTTAACGGCCAAAAGATGAGGTCTTCCTGACAATTTTAGTTGCCAAACATTTTTTCTATTTGCCATGGCGAACAAAACGGTCGCAGCTTGGAGCACTGGTGTCTCATTCAAATTACTAGAAAGTGTGGGCTTAGAAAGATGGGATGGACCTTTGAGTAACTCCACGGTGGGAGGTTCTGCCTTCATTCTAATTGTGGGCGCTATCTGCTTTGGATAAAAAATTTGTCGTCTGTTGGCAAAAAAAAGCTCCCATATAGAAGACAACGCTCCTTCAGCATCTTGGCCATTAGGAATGGGAAGTAGCTGTAGCTTTTCTTCTCCTTCACTATCTTAGCATGAAATTTGTTGGGTTTGCTTTGAAAATTTCCTGTGGCCACACTGATCACCAGCTGCAATTGGTCTGGTTCCCTATTGAGACATGAATGTTGTGATCTGTTGCTGGTTAACATTACTCTGAAATGAAGATGTGACCATCGCAATTGTAATCGCAATTTAAGCAATTGCAAATTATGTCCGATAAAAAATTTTCAGGGCTTTACATCACTTTCATTCTTTGTAACATTACTCTCAAAGGGCTATCTGACAGAGAG
This sequence comes from Siderastrea radians, assembly GCA_964017195.1. Classification (NCBI taxonomy): domain Eukaryota; kingdom Metazoa; phylum Cnidaria; class Anthozoa; order Scleractinia; family Rhizangiidae; genus Siderastrea; species Siderastrea radians. The sequence goes on along the minus strand of OZ024898.1, from coordinate 13,536,403 downwards.
AAAAAGGAAAGAAAGGCTTCTGAGTTATGAATGGGAGAACTGAACAATTGTTCGTTTTTTCCAATGAAATGTGAGAAATTATAACTATATGTGGCGCTGGTTTAACATGTTTTTTTGGACAAGATTTTCATTTGGATAACATGAAATGGAACATAGAAACTATAACCGTGTGTCGGGGTTGTACTGTGTAATGGTCGGGGACATAAATGCAGTAGTGAAGCCAAAAAAACATCCATTCTCCTCGACCTTGGCGTCATCTTCGTCATTGTCATCATCATCTTCAGGATTGCTCTGATCTACTCTTTAGTGTCTGAACTTAAGGCCGCGGGTGACAAGCTCCAACTGAATAAATTTATAAGGCAAAATTTTGGTGGAGGTCTTACGTTAAAAAACTTTAGATGTATAAACCAAAGTTTTATACTGCAGAGCTTACTCATGAATATTTCGTGCAGTGTCGCTATCATTCGTTGCACTTCATGCATGCGCTTTAAATAAATGAATACTATAATAATAATAATAATAAAAACAATCTTTAACGAGGAAGCGCCCGTCACGTAATACTGATGATCTAGTCTCTCACCCGCGGCCTTAATGGCTCCATTTTAACCAACAACTGGCTTCTGTAATGTTGCAGAGAGAGGGTCATAGCATGGGCCAAATTTTACCTCATTTCTGTCCTTAAAGGTAGTCATGGATGTATAAGTTGGAATCGAGACAAACCAGTTTACTATTAGTCATCTAGAGAAAAACAGGGAGGAATGAGAACATGCATGGGCTAATCAACACTGCTCAGGAATGACAGCGGGTCAGAGGGAAATGCCCTCAGTTTAACATTTTTTAACATGTAGAGTAAAAACTTAATTTGTACTTTGCTGGAAAGGGTGAGAAGTCATAGCACTGAAATGAGAAGAGCAAAGAGAAGACAGGTCTTGGATAAATACCGGCTGCAATGAATAACTTGATTGTTGTAACACATTGCACATGTGTGCATGGCACTGGTTTAGTAAATGTCATTTTATGTGAATTCAAACTCAACTTACCCTTTGTTGTTGTTATAATTGTTTGATCCAACAATTTCAGGTGGTAGTATTTTGAGGAGACTTTCTCGCTGACTCGCCTCTCATCCAGTTGCTTTGGTGTGAAGCAAACTCTAAGCAGTCTGCAGGCCAGGGCAGTCTGAGATGGCACAGTCCTACAGAGTGTCACCTGTGTCTTGAACAGGAAGACTCCACTTCCCTGTACTAGTTCTTGGGTATGTCAGTAGCAAACAAATCTCCTGAATATGAGTTGTTATAATAACAATAAAATATTATTATAAATTAAAATGTTTAGTGAAGTTGGGCGGATTATAATATGCATACATAAAAGTGTTTGATGTCTGCTGACTACACCTAATTAAGATAATGCCCAGATCCCTAAATGAAAACGGTGTACAATGAATCAGTGATTGTATTAAAAAAATATGCATCTTTTTGAGCTGGTAAACTTCTGAATAAGCTACCGTGATGCAGTGCATGTCTCAACGAATCACGACAGACCCACAGTGGGACAGATTTAACTGTTAACTTTATTTTCTGAACATCGAGAATGCCCAACTAACCACAATTACACAATAACAATCTCTCTCCAACTTGCAAATAATTGTACTCAAACAAAGACATGGACAATGATGCGGATTTGATCGTGGTGGTACATTTGAACATACCCTTGCATCAGGAGCCTGGCCAGACCGGGGTAGACCATACTTGTCCAGTACTCTGACAAATTTATGCATACCATTGTTAAATTTCTTATTGTTTTGCTTCATTCTTTATTGTTATGCTTCTGTACAATATTGTTATGTGAAGTGAATACAATACAATGCCATGCATAAATTTGTCAGAGTATTGGACAACCCTCGGGTAGACCGGGGCCAAAGCCTGGCCTGAAAGCCGAGGTGAGGCTGGCCACAAGCCAGGCTTTGGCTGGGGTGGCCAAGGGATAAAAAAAACTGGGGAAGGTGTCGTCAGGCGGCCAGCCTGGCCTGGCCTGGCCGTGGCAGACCGGGGCCAAAGCCAGGCTTGAAAAGTTTGTTGAGCCAGGTCACAGGCCAGACTGGCTGGGCATTAAACACCAAGGCCAGCCTGGCCAGTGACAAAAAAGGAAGACAACTGTGGCTGCCAAGATCAGCTGAATTAAATTAGTCAGTACTCAGACAAATGAAAGTAACCAGGAAATTAATTACTGGCAGGTTAGTTAATTGCCAGGCAAATTGCCCAGACATTACTATTAATAAAATTGAATGCCATTTCAAAAATACTATCAGAATAACATTTAATACAATGATTTATTATACATTGTTGCACATCAAACATTGAACGTTTTTCATTCAGTTGCATTATTTACAATAATTTTATAACAGCATCTTCTCATTTAAGTGGTTATATACAATGTATAATACAATATAATAAATAGAATCTCGTTCAGAAAGGAATAGTACCCAAGAATTTAGAAATAGTAAATTTAAAAAAATGGTTTGACTTATTTTTCTGACATACATGTATTTGTTCTTTTCATGACCTTCTAAAACAACAAGTAGTTTTAATTTCTAGACAGCTATGAAAAGTGTCTTGAATGTTTTTCCCCAAGTGACTAAACATATAATACATAAACATAGAGAGCATTAGAATTTAGACAGAAATACTCCCTAAATTTAAATTCCATTCAGTTAAAACAAGGTTTTACATTGTCTAGCAGACCAATGCAATCAGTAATCCGGTTCATCTCAGACTAAAACATCCAGGAAATTGCAATATTGGTAGATTACAAGCTAACACCATAAACTTCTATGTTTGTGTTATGGAAATACAGAGCTATGAGCTTTTGAGCTCATATTTATTTGAATGGAGCAATCAAATGCTGATCAATTTTTTGGTCCCAGTTTTAATCTCTCACTTTTTTCAGCTATTAGATTGCATTGAAAGTCTTGGTCACTTATTAATAATTTTAAATGTTTTAAATTTACATTTGAACATTGTGTTCTGTAATTATGAGTCAAATAATGCAAAAGAAAATGGCATCAACAGAATTTAGTGCCACGTTTAAGCAACTTAGCTTATTATGAACCAGGATTGGTGACTTGATATTGCTTTGCTGTTTGAGTCTCCCTCAGCTTGGTCAGCTGAAGTCACTGCGAACAATGTGTTGAATACAGCCAATATCTACAACAAAACATAAATGAGTGGTCAAATCCAGCTTATCTGAATGATGCTGCATTTAAAACATGCTTAAAGAGTAATATTATTTTAAATTATACTACTCTAACAGTCCACAAGCTGTAAGCTCGTTTGATTTACCCCAGACATTTTATAAATATTTAGGAAATCCTTTCAGCATTTAAACCAGACTCAAATCCTCTGTCATTCTTAGTTACGTTGAAAAAAGAAATGTACACAAGCCTGATAGAAAAAGAAGTATCCAGATTTAAGCTCAAGCTTTAATAGAGGACGCCAGTCTCCCTACTTCAGATCCTAAAACATTTGCAAACATTTCAGCTGCTTAACTCAGGAGCACATGGTCGAGCTTAACTTAAAATAATCATTAATTTTGAATACAATCTTTCAAAATTGTCATTTGGCTTCAACTTACCTCAGCCAAAAGGGTAGTTGATCTACGTTTTGCTGCTCTGTTTCTTCATTAAAAGCTCAAAAGAGGCAAACTTTTCAAGCCATGAACTGAACACAAAAAATCGCGCCAAAACCGAAAAAAAAGGTCACTATCTGAGCCCGCAGTCCTCTAGCTGCTGACCGAAACAACCCAATTTGTTTCCAGGCTCCTCAGAAATGTGTTGTGAATTTCAAGATGGCGGTTGCTCTAAGGGGCCACATCATCAACAAACTCCGCTTTCTTTCCGATTTTAAAAGCTAACATAATTCAAGAAAAGGATCAAAAATCATTTTTTGATTTTACAGTGGCTTAAAAGAAATTGACTTCTTGGAAAAGTTTGGAAACGGGACTGTTATTCTGTAAAAGGTGTTATGCAGTGTGTCATTGCAATTCAGACCACATCAAAAGTTACACGTGTTGTCTCCCATTGCAATCCTATGCAGACAATCAACAGGTCAACTGCTTTTTGGGTACAGGATTTTGATTTATTAATCTTTAACTAGTGCCTCAGTTTCACAATTTTGAAGCAGGAAAACAAATATCGCAACAGCTTTATTCTTGCACAATCAGTGTTCAAAACTGTGTTTGATTAGCTGTTTATACCTCATGATGCAATGTGTGACTGGACACGTTTTAAAAAGCACTGTCAGTGTAGGAAATTCAAGTTTACGACACATTCAAGACGATTAAAAATTTCTCAGTTCCAGTTCTTTTAAGGTGAAGTCAGTGACCTTGTTTGTGAATCTTTTTATTATATGACTGGCTGAAGAATCAGTTTTAATTGTAACTTCAGAGGCATTTAAAATGCTGGAAATAAAACATCTTAGTGATCTCTAGTAAAGTTTCTTTGAATTATCTTATGATGAGATTAAAGCAATAACAACCAATAACTTTCACTTCATGAGAAAAATGTAACATTAATTGAATAAGATACATCCATTAGCCAGGCCGTATTTTCCTGGTAAGCTTGGCCAAAAACCCGGGCTTTGACCAGGCTCCTGATGCAAGGGTGGTTTTCTACCAAAAAATTACAATTACCACTTGATGTTCCTAGAGACAATCGCCAACAGAAATAAAGGCCACTCGCTGAATTGTTCAGCTTCAAAATGCTGATAACACAGCTAAGTATACTCGCTCACGATCACAAAACTATCTGAGCACATGGTATAGTAGTATAGATCACACTTTAACTTCTCCCATTCCGCATGAAGCTGATCCTCTTTAGTGTCACCTGAATAGAAGTGCCTAGCCAAGATCTTAACTTCCTTGTCACCATACTCTTTAAAGCCAGGTGATCCAGGATTCAGAACATCCAATGGATCAAAGATGGAGAAACCATTCACTACTGGCAAAGCATTATCAAATCTGTGATGAATGTTTTCCAGCAGTGACCTTGCGTATTTGTGAAGTAAGTTCGAGAGCTGTTCCTCCACGGCAGGCTTTAGGCTAACTTCGGAGAGGTTCACGCGTCCTTCAGGGAGAAGGTTTTTCTTCAAATCAAGGATGGGAGACTTGGTGTGCATTACTGCACTCAGTTTGGCAAGAGTGTAGGTGATGGAGGGCTTGATGTGAGACAAGTTAATTGTCCCCTTCTGAAAGATCTTGCTGACAGAAGAGAGGATGGACAGGACAGCATTCAAGATACAGGTGGCTCCAATGAATTTTGCTGTCTTGCCCTTGCTTGGGCAACCACCAACCACTGCATCTTGATTCTTTAGTTGTCTCAACATCTGTAGGACTGCCAGGTAGTCATTGAAAATTGTGGAGGTAGCAGCATGAAATGATAGCTATCTCGTTTGACATGCTTTTGAGGCTTCTTACCCACAATTTTCTTACTCTTGTCTGACAGTTGAACTAACGTGAAGTTAGACTTCCATAGACAAAGCCATCCACAACCACAGTTCAATGTTCTTTATGTACTCAATGTCGCTGGTGGTGTCAGTGCAGGCAAGGGCTAGCTTACAGTGAAATGTAATGACTGATGTTGACCTGTTTGAGATGGGCAGCTACACCTGAACATTGACCTGTCATGACAGAAGCTCCATCCGAGGCCACTGACCTCAACTTCTGAAGCTGGAGACCATACTCGTCTAACTTCTCAGGTATATTAAGGCATGGGTCAAAAGAAAATTTTCGCTCCCAGCAAGGAGAGGAGAATTTGGGGAATTTGCGTGAACACTCGCACGTTTCTGTAGTTACAGTGGATCATGTTTTGTTGCTCAAGCTTCTGCTTCGCGTATTTCGTGGATAATGTCTGCCATTTTGAAACATTGACAGCGTACAGCAGGCTGTCCTATTTTGACCATGGATTTCAACGATGGAGCCGACCAAGAGTAAAGGTAAACACATGTTCTCCACCTTTTCTGTTTCCATATTTATTGCCTTTGAAGTCAGGAATTGAAATGCGAATATTACCGTTCTATTATATGTTACATTTATTATACCGCCGAAGGCTTGTTTGCTTATAGCTTGTGTCTTGAAAAGAAATCATCATTAAAATAAACCCATTTTAACCATCGCACCTTTTTATAAGAAAACATTTACGTGATCGATAGAAAAAGCGGACCAAAAGAACTGACGGCTTCGCGTGTGCTTTTTTAAAACTTACACTGGTCTTGAAATTTATTATTTGTTTACAGTGTCCTTTACATCGCTAGTTCGCGCCAAGTCTTTCAGTTTTACCCTAGTTTCACCCAGAGGGATACCAAATTGGAAGCAAACGTACCACACTATGTCACAGAAATGTGTTATATCTTAAAGATCATACTGTATATAAAAATTGATATTGATTTGGCGATATTTTTTTGTTTTCGTCTTATAAACTTAATGAAATCCTTTTGGTTTATTTATTTCTTTAAGAACTAAACATCCTGCAGCCTGTCGTTGAAAGGAAGGATGGGACATCTTGATAACAGGAAGAGACTTCAAATTTATCATTCCCAGGCCAAATGCTCCTGTATTTACGGTGTGTGGTGAAACTACAGTATGCCCCTGTTTTGCTGCAGCTGTTAGCTCACTGACAGTGGATGGGCCATCCAGACAGCCTGCTACTGAAAGATGAGGCATCTTAATAACAGGAAGAGCCTTCAACTGCACCATTCCTAAATGTTCCTATACCTACAGTGTGTGGTGGAAACTATGTTGCACAAGTTTTTGCAGTTGTTGTCCTCTCTGACAAATAACAAGACTTGCAGACAGCATCATACCCAGTCTTGACAAAAATAAAACATCCTTCAACTGCAACTGCAATGTTCTTCACTTTGTGATGATATGAAGTCTACTATTTCCTGTGGCAAGAAAAGTCAAAGATATTTATCTGGAATTGCTGGACAGAACTCATTGAAAGTTGCAACTGGGTCATTGGAAAGTGTCACTGTGAAAAGCCAAGAGACACATTTTTATCCCTGGAAACCTAAACGTATTGGTCCAGTAGCATTGAAATGGGTATTCCACTGCATGGAAACTATGATAAATATGTCTGGATAGGGATGGCCAGGATGGAAATGGCGTCCGACTTGAAAACGTCTGGCAGAAGTTTTCAAGTTTCTGCCCCTGTGTGTCAGATAAAATCTCTGAAAACTAATTTTGGCTTGTTTTTGTTTTGAAAATTCATTTAACATTGTCCTCTTGGTGGTCTAAAAGTAATTCATGTGTGAGCAAGGAACTTTGATATAAATTAATCAAACTTGTGACAAAGATGACAGGAGAATCGCTAGGATACTGGCTCTTTAAATACAATGCAACCAGTGCAAATGAGGCTTGATTAAAGAAGCCACCATTCCTCTCCCAACCCCTAAATTTGATATTAATGAAAAAGCAAACAGACCAGTAGACCCCAAAAGGGGCCCGTGGTTAACTATAAAATTTATTACCACTAAATATTAAGACCCAATTGCACGAAGTGTCCACTCTCAGTTGTCAGAGTCCCAAAAAATGTGCCACTCAATAGAGGATTGACTGTAGAATGATCAGCCAAGTGACATATGTAAATTGGTATCATGCACTAGCAAATCTTGGAAAATGTTGTTTTGAACTTTACATTAACTGTTTGGTACATTGTGACTGTAACTCAGCTACCAATTGCTGTGTCGTGGGTCTTTTCTTTGGAGTACCATTTATACAGGCAAATGCTAAATTACGAAGAGGCTCATATGGCTTATACTTGCATAGCAAAGGCAGTAGAAGCTAAAATGAATAAACATCACTAGCCTGAGACTGTGGGTAAGTTCCTCTTACAACTTCAGGGGTTATATGCTTGTGAAATTTCCTGTACCTTTCCTGATCTCTAAGAGATAGGTGGGAGACTTTGCCTTTGGCTAGGGTTGTAGATTTACCAAAATCTATAATTATGGGGTGTAAACTGTTATTGCCTTCATTTATAATTACATTGTCAGCCTTTAAATCATTGTGAAGGTATTCCTTAGAATGAATGAAGTATAAAGCATCTGCACACCCGTACATAATTCTGCACCATTTACTTTGGTGATAATAAATACTTTTGAGCACTAGGCACTTAAAGGTAACACAGTGACCCTCTATGCCATGGAATTGGGTAAAAAGAAGGTATGGTTTGGCCTCTGTACACAATCCAAATAACAGAGGCAAACCTGTATTTAAAAATAGAAAAGAAAGAAAATAAACATGAGCTTCTATTGGATTCTCGAAGACTGAACGTTAGTTTACTTTAAACAACAGCAGGAAAGTAAATCATTAAAATTGCTCTCCAACAACAGCTGAGAACAGCTGTCTGCCACTCTTGGCTGGAATACTGATAATTACCTGGGTGTTCCATTTCAGCAAGAACAGATGCCTCATGTTTAGCAAGAGAGAGGTGAACATTCTCTTTAAATTGCTTCACAGCTACCATAATTCCCCTGTAGGTCTTCTCTGAGCAAATGCCAAAAACACCCTTCTCCAAGAACTTCACCGTGGCTTGTATCATCTGTTAAGTGATGTTGATTGATAGTCTTTGGACTGATGATAATGGAAATAATAAATAACATCGCTAAGTGATTCAGTCGATAACACAATGTGACCTATGGTCTAATACATCGACCTTTTTCAAACCCTCTCACTGGAATGGTGACTAACTCCTTTGATTAGGGTGAAGATGAGAAAAAGTCCAAAAATTATGTGACTGACAGTTGACTGGCAGATTTTCTTTTCCAAGCATGGTATTAAATTAACTGATTGCACCATCTTACCTACGATGCACTTTTTAATGTTATGCTCGAGATGTTTCACTTGGGTGTCGGGTTGGGAGTGGGGGTGAGGGGGGGAGGGGAGTGAAGTAAATATGGGACATTTGATTTTTAAAGATTTTTTATTAATTTGTTACTGTTGCATCAATTTCCTCACCCTGGGGTCCAAAATGTAATCAATACAAAAAGAAAACGAAAATATGATGATTTTAACTATCTAGGAAAAGCATTAAAATTTTTCACCTTAGCTCAAATTATTACTGAAAAGTTTGACGTGGTACCACCTGCAACAGTCTCTGTGGGACTGTAATGGAAGCTGTGTTTCTTTCCATTTTTTCCAATAAAATACAGCTTTTCTTTTCGCATCGAGCTCAGAGTTCTTTAATTCTCTGATTTCTTGGCTGTCGGTTGCTTCCAGATGTTTCGCTATTTTAGACTTGATAAGTGCACGCTTTTCTTTTTTGTCATTTGGCGCATCTTATTTTTGCGAGAGATGTTTCGCTTGAGCTGCTTTCTGTGTAGTTCCTCTATTGTGTTCTTTCTGAATTTCCTTTTGGGATAACTACCGTAAACACCGGCGTAGAAGCCGCACTCGCAGATAAGCTGCACCCCGAGTTTAGAAGCTCAAGATTTGGAAAAAAATATTTTTTTGTCAAAAATTTCTAGCCGAGTCATTTCATTTAATGAACATATTGGCTGAAGTGAAGTCCTTTTCACTATGAATCGGAGATTCAATTTGTAGTCTGAGTAAGACACAAACACGCATTTTAATCGCTATAACAAGTATCAAAAAGGTATGTAAACGTATTTGAACACAAGACCGCTTTCCCCGATGAAGTTTTCCCCAGCATTTTTCCAGTCAAAGCTATTCATGTCCAAAAATTTGCAAGTTCGTTCGGCCGCTCGCTTGCGTAGCTTGGCTCAGTAGCCAGGCATTTGATGAGAAGAGAGAAAACTGGTGACAAGTGTTGTCGCTTCGTTCATTCGCCAAGCAAACTGAAATGGAGGTTTTGGCAATTTCTTCAGCTGGTCGTAGCTTGTTTACAAGGATATTTGGAAGCCATCCATCTGTGACAAACTCGCCTGTGAAAGGGAGTTCAATAATTGCTTTGACAAATTTGCCATCAAAGTTGTCAACAACGGAGAAACAGTGGGCCATTTACCACGCAAGTTCTCGAAGATAGCGTGGTACCGTTTTGACCTTATTTTGCTGTTTTGGGGATGATTCATGGAAAATTACAGATTTTTTTCCAGATGTTCTCGTAGATAAGCCGCATCCCTGATTTTGAGCGAAATTTTAGGGTAAAAAGGTGCAGCTTATATGCCAGTGTTTGCGGTAATTCCTGGCCTGTTTGAGCAATCTGGACCTTGTTTTGCTGACCGTTAGCAAGTGGGGCACTAGCATGATCAGCTACGGACTGAGGCAGTCAAGCAGCTTGACAAAACACGGGTCCATTTGCTTGATTTGTGGCCATTTCAAATAGAAATGTAGTTTTGAAATCTACGCGGCAATATTTCGCGCCTTTTTGCCCTTCTGTGGTAAAAGGTAACTATGGTCAAATATGGCTATGACGCTAGTTTCCAGAGCCTTGGTCCTCCAAATAAGAAAACCTGGCAACGAGATTGACAGGGTAGCAATCAGTGGTCTAATTGAGAAGCATGCGCAAAGAAGCTAAAATCTCAGTTGCCATGGCGGTTGTCATGGAAATCTCGATTGCGTGGATCCCAAGCTGAAGGAATGTGAGCATTTTACTCAAATCGCCCATCATGAAAGCTTACTAGTATTCCCCATGTTTTGAAAACAAGAAGACTTGAGTCCGATTTACAAGGTAAGGTTGTAAACAGCTGTTTGTTTTACTTTTCATGACAGTGACACTACAGATACTGTATAAATTTTAAAGCGTAGTGTCCAAAGAACGTCGCAGTGCATGAGCAACGTGGGGTCCTTGTTTTCATTTTCCTATGTTTCAAAGCAAGCAAAATAAAAAAGACAGCGTACATTTTATTACACAAGCCACATATTGCACCAACAAGTACACTGCAATAACTAACAACATTCTTTCATTCTCTCTTACTGTTAAGCTTTGTGATCAGCTTGCTACAAATACACACATTTCACTGACAAAAAAGTGAAATTTTGTCAAGTGAACATGAATGGAACCGCCTTGAAAGTCAGGTTCAAAATTGAGGCAGAATGCTTGATCTCTTGGTAAGTACAGTCTTTGAATTATGTTATCTCATCCAGCATGAATGAGGCTCCCCTGTTTGCATCATAGTTTAGAGGGTTTACTTGTTTCTATTCATGAACGTACTTGTGAATTTTTGCTATATTGTTTTTGGTACAATTGTGGAAAGATAGGCTGTTAATATTTGTACAATACTTACATGTACTTGATGCTTTGTACTGGAATCCTGTTGTTGTGGATAACTACATGTAGAACCACAATCTGCTATGGTGTTTGAGTTGATTTCCTGTAAAACTGTCCATCCCTTGGCCACAATTGAGATAGGGATATACATTTATCTGTAGACTGTGCATTTCTCGGGACAAGACATTTGTGATTAGATTTTTAAAGGCATTCAGATGCAAAATGAAATATTAGTGATCTTGACCGGGTTGTCTGGAGGTTGATCTACACTGACCCACACTGACTATCTTGCTTGAAAGGGTCTCCACTGCTAAATTTTAGAAGGAAGTATGCAAGCAGCTGAAGTCAGAGTGTTGGACTAGATGTATTTACAGGAATCCATGTCACTAAGCTATGAAAATAAATGAGCTTAATCTTCCATTATCCAATTAAGCTTCAGGCACTAATCTTATGAGTAGTAATATATAGACTTAGCCAAGCCTAAAAGCGGAGCCCCCTTTTTGTTTTGTCTGTTTTTTGCTTTTGTTTTGTTTTTGCTGGCAGTTATTAATTTGTGAAAATACTCTCATCCAAGTCGTTTATTAAAAAAAAAAACAAAGAAAAAAAGAAAAAAATTCTTGCTCCCGCTGAGGGTCAAACCCGGCTCATTGGCGTGAGATGCCGGTAACTAGTCCACTAGGCCATAGGCGTTTGACATTGTTTCGGCACTTAATTTTAATAATTTCTTTCTTCATGACAAGCTGCCTATCAGCATGAAAATGCTGGTGTTTTTCCTGGCAAAATGTGTTCGAAATGCCGTAAAAACCATGGTTGTGGACAGAAAAAACCAAAAAGCACTAGCTCTGCTATATTTGGCGTCGAAACCGCTGCGAAAAGCTGCGAACTCAAGCGATGAGCCGACTGAGTTCGAACAGAACCGACGAGGCAAATTTGAACTTTTTGCCTGAACTTTATCGCCGAATTTCTTTCGCCTAGATTGAACTTTTCCCCTTCCACCAAAAAGACAACTGAGTGTTCTTTTGAACTTTTTTTTTCCATTAACACGTTTGTTTTTTACTTTTGTTGCCTTTGCTTGTTTTGCTACAACGCGGGTCAACATGCGATTTCGCGCCGAAAACACACGGGATTCAGCACAGGGTTATATCCAGTGTAGGAAGTGTATTGGTAGGCCTGTGGTGCGGACAGACGGACGTACGGATGTACGGACGGACGGTCACGTGACTACTACGAGGCCCTGTTAGGGGGGGTACCCATGTCCCCCGTCTGAATTTTGCAAGCAGCTATGTCGACATTTCGCAAGGTTCGTATGTCGCCTGTCGGAATTTCATCTCAGAGGAGTTGTTACAAGTAATTTGACCTTGATTGATTAAAACATATTTTGGTGGATATCTTGTTATTATGTTAGACCACCGTATTTTGGGCCTGTGCTACAGCGTAATGTGTCATATTTTGTGCGTTCTCGAGACCTTATATTGTAAATCAGTGGCGCAATAGTACGTAGAAAAATAAAAGATAGTGATACCTTTATGTACTTGGGAAACAATACAAAGACAAACATCTGGATGTAAAAAAAAATTAAGTCTGAAAGACTGAAATTACACGTTAGTGTCGTTAGTAAAGGAGAAAATATTAAAACATCAGCTGAAGACACTACAGTCACTACAGCAAAAGGCTAAAAATTGTGTATATTTTAGCGCCTATCTACGGTTTTATTTGAAAAGTGCTGCTCAGCGGTGACGGGATCAGAGGTCCAAGCGGTCTGGACGTACAACATTCCTTCCAGATGAAGTGCGCAAGGGTATTCCGCCAAAGACCACATCTTCCAAGTCGAGGTCGCTGGATTCCTCGCAACTTTCTTTGTCGGGCAGAAGATCTTCGACATCATTTTGATGTCTCAGGAATGCTTCGTATGACATCTCTGTCAGTTTGACAAAGTTATCCCCTCTCTCGAAATGTCCTTCGTCTACTTTGCCTGCTATAGAATCTCGGTGAATTCTTTCTTTGCCGTAGAATGTGAAAAGGACACAATCTTCAAATGAGGGAACAAATAGCTGAACATCATAAAAAATATTTTGTTCCTCATCGCTTATATCAGCTTCAACAGTTCCAACAAAGAAGGGCCCTTGGTTGATAACTCTAGGAATGTAATCGCATTTCAATATTAAAACGCTATTGGCTTCGAATAAAACTGCTACGTTATGAGATTCACGGTGTGTGTCTGTGTTTCTTGAAGCAACAGATGCGAGGTCAGCGGTAATGGAGAAATCTAAAGGTCTTGGTGGAGGATCTGGCGTTGAGTATGCAAACAGTGGAAGAGTGCCGACATTGTCTTTGGTACTTTGGTTTCGGACAGTTAGTTGACGAACCGGTTTTCCAAAGCTGTCCCTCCAGTCTCTCATTAACTTCTGATCCTCTTTTGCCATTTCCTCTGATGATGGAACAGACAAAGATGGCAGTTCTCGAAACAGGAGTTTGATCTCATCTGGTACTTCATAATAGGAGTGTGGGGAAGTGTAGTAGACAAAGCCAGTGTCAGTGAGTTGTTTCAATGACTCGCGAATGGTGGGTGCAAATAGATATGCAATCTCGAGGGCAGTTGGCATATCATTCCTGGAGCGCATTTGGCTGAAAAAGTTCTCCACAACGAGTGTCAAAGTGGCGACCAATTTAAAAAAGCTGTGGAACCCTGGGTTGACGTCTTTCAGAAAATCTCTCAATGAACATAATGACTCTCTGAGAATCTCAACACTGCGTTTGCTTTTTGACGATATTGTTTCTTGAGGTCCCTGAGTTGCTGCTTTCCTTCCCATTTTCTCTTGAACCTCATCCACCCACAAGTCAACTACCAAACTCAGTTCACTCAACGAGGAAATAGCGTCTTCGATAGTATGGGATTCTGCTTGAACTCCGCGCAGATGTACTCCAAACATTCTGGATAATGAATCAAGTAGCTCGAGGAATTTGCACAGGGAATTTGTCGGAGTAACGACTTTTATAGCTCCTACCGCTGTATCTGCGACAAACATCATTTTCCCCTCGATGCATATTGTTGTTGGTTGACAAAAAGATGCTGCTAAGCTGGATCCACCCCTTGAACTGTTTGCACCAGATCCAGCAACCACTTGGATTTCTGAGGTTCTGGGTGAAAGAGTCCGCACCAAACGCGATCCCCGGTCTGTAAAGACAATACTTCCGCCGGTTGATACATCCACCCCGTGAACCATATGGCAATTTGGTGTACCATTTTTAACTAGAATGGAGCTTGCAGACGTTGCAAGATTGAATTTTGTGATTCCGCCATCGCTGCTCGAGTTAGCAACATTCACGCTGCTTCCATCAAACGCCAGTCCCAGGGGGTTTGCTGTTTCGGGGAGGTTGATGAGCAAGCTGACAGTGCCTTGCAGAAGTGCACCATTGTTGCTGATGCTTACTTGGTAGACAGAATGGGAATGGCTGTCAGACACCATTAGCAAATCTGTTGCAGCAGCAACAATTGCTAAAGGTTTCATGATTTCTTTATTCAATGGAAGCTTATTCAGATCAGATACTGAATAGTTGATTCCTCTTCTTTGTTCTTGAACCCACTTTGTCATTGCCTTTACAAGATCGTTCTTTTTAGCAGCAGCTTGAACTTGGATATGACGCGCATCTAACTGAGCCCGTAGGTCGACAACCTTCATCTTGTTGGGATTTATAAACACCGATGACCCAATTGCTTTGTACAACACTCGCCCGTTGCCTGTGTCTGCAACAAAAACGATGCCACTGGTATAGGCTACGCCATTGGGATTCTTTAGTGATTTTGAAACCTCGGTTACGTCCACTGGGTAGTGGAGGCGGGCTAGAAATAGTCGCGATTTTTTGTTGTCGGTGACAAACAAACTACCATGCTCACCAACGCAGATACCAGTGGGATTATCAATCACACCTTTAGCGTTTCCTTTATACAGGCAAAAGGTCTCCGGGATGATGGTCTGCACAAGGAATGGTACCTTACAGATGACATCTCTCACTGATGGTTTGGCAATCGTAAGCATTGATTCCACCGACATTCGGTCGCGATTTCTTACGTCACTGAGTGTGACTTCTTTGCGCATCCGACGTCTGATGTCATCATCTTCATCGTTGTAAAGTACGCGGAGATTTGAGAGGTTAAATCTCTCGCCATTAAGGAACAGAAACCAATTTGCAAATGAAGACTTAAGGCATTTTCCTAGATGGACTGCTTCCGGGATTGGTTTTAAAAATTTCATCTGCTCTTTCATCTGGTCGTCGGCTTCTTCTTTGGAAAGCTTAGCGATCTGCTCCATTGCCTGCTTGTTGCTTTCTTCGCAATCAGCTGTCCAAAGAAGAACCAAAAGCTTCACGCATTTAGAGCCAGATTCCAAGCAAGGTTGGCATGCTCGAAGTGGAGTGTCAACACTTTGATGTCCCAGGTCGCTGCAAGGCTGGCAGACTGAGCCACTCTCAAGACAAGCTGTAAGTAATGAATATGCTAATTAAAATAGAAAATATCTTTTGCAATATTTAAATTAAATCTATTTTTGTTTGCTGTCAACATATTGAATCATTGTTTAAAATGTTGCTCTTATTAGAGTTCATAAGATGCTTCTATGCTATGTAATATGTAGACATAGCGGCACTCGGAAGATGATGCTTTTAGAAACGAAACCTTTTGTTCAACTCTCCTTACAAAATTACAAAGGTAGGGAAGCTTATTATTTACAAGAGAGGTGAAGTCTATCTATCGACTTACCTTCACATCGGTTTCTACAGCATTCCCCAGAAGTATCAATAACATTCATCGTGGTTGTTGTATGTTGCATTAGACATCTGAGACAAATTTGCAACTGGGCAACACGCTTCATTATTCGCTCCGCTACGTCTTCGCCGGAAACGCGTTTCCCCGTAAACTCCAGGCCAACAGGAAGTGACAGATTGCTGTCCAACGAAGTGATTATTTCGCAGTTGACCTCAGTCACAAAGGAGACTTTCAAAGTTCCAGGATCAGGCGATGGGGTTGCCTTAACATACTCCAGATCAACTGGGAATAGAAGGCCAACTAACTCCTTTACACGTGTATCAAACTGGAGACCTGGTTTAATGCTCATACCATCAGTAGCTAAACACACTGGAATCACACGAAGATGTGGTTGGTCGATTAGGGGGTGAACTCCACTCTCCTCTAATTGAGCAAGTAATAGGTAAGAAATTAGAAGACTTTTTATTATACCATCCTTGGTGGTATAACCAGCCTTTTCCTTGCTTCTTGTTGATTTTGAAGGAACAAATGGAAGATTCCAGTTTTCCCATTTGAATTCAAATGTCCCACCTTTTTGCTGGCCATGAAAACCCGCACCACGTAAAAGATTCATAACTTTGTCTTTGCCGTGAAAGGCAAGAGTTTCAGAGAACAAGGTTACATCGTTATCGTGTGTGAACTGTTTTCTGGGATCGGAGGATTTCTGTGCAAACTCGAGGGCGTTTCGAAGAAATTTGTAAAAAATGTGTTGGCGTGGGAGGTTGCCACTTTGAATCTCCTGTTGTAAAGCCACCACAACTGGATCTAGCTCTTCCAAACATCTGTGAGCCAAAGACAGAGTTTATAATTATATATACCGTAGAACACCGGTAACTCAAACTCTGAAGGGAAACGAAAAACAGTTCGAGTAGCGGGGTTTTGAGATATCAGGGTTGATTGAATATTCAATTTGCCACGTTAATAATTGATAGTTAAAGGATTTTTCAGCACTTCAGTACACAATACAGTGCAAATTAAACTTATCTCGTCAGAATTTCTAACACGATCATACATTTTTTTATGATAAGAATGGTCAAGAATGGAAAATGACTGTCAGATACGTAATCTATTCGTTGCTCTAGTTAAATCAAATTGCTGAAGTGTCCGTTTTCGTGTTTAAATCTGATTACACGACAAGAAGAGCTAATGGGCATCCGTGGTGAGCTGCAAGAACCACAATACAAGTTATCGATGGAGTCGATTTAAATTTCACCCAAATTTCTATCAAGGGAAATGGAATTTAGTTCGAGTTAGCTGGGATTTCGAGCTATCCGAGTTCCAGTTAACCGAGTAAAAATGACTGAAAAGTAGGGTGAGATCCAAGGGAAATGGAAGTTTGTTTGAGTTAACGAGTTTGTTCGAGTTTTCCGAGTTCGAGTTACCGGGATTCTACTGCATAATTATACAAATGGGAATACACTTGAAGAATCTATCATCAGTTTCTCCAAAGATGTGTTTTATGAAAGAGGACATGAAATAAATAAGTAAACAGCGTAACCACAAGATTCTATGAATGAAACAAACTTACACAAATCCATCCCCCTCATCACTCTCGCTTTCAACAAGCTCATCCTCTGAATGGCTGACTGAATCATACTCCTCTATATCTTCGCTTTGTGGACAAAAAGATATCAAACAGCATTTTCAATCAGTTTGATCTTTATTTATTTCTGGAAAGCAGCTTAGCATTACAATGCATTTATACTGAAGCGAAAATACATTTTCTTCCTTCAAAGTTATTAGAGAACATTTTATGAGCACTTGGCTTACTTGGCAGTTTTATTTCTCATGCTTGCGAATATATCTCTCAGCTCGCTACTTTTCACGACCTTGCAGCTCTTCCAGTGACCTGTTTAGGAGCAAGTTAAAAACAGTGCATTAACACTACAAGAACATAAACACGGACCTTGACAAGGTAGCAAGGTCTACTACTTAATTTAATATTTTACCACTTATGCAGGACAGACCATCTCATCCCACCCAATTTCATTTTTTTAGTTAATTTTAACAATTCATACACCGAATGCAAATATGGCGGACCACTCGGACGGCCCGGGACGAGTTGCACGAAAGCGAGGCTACTGCGGCCTCGCTTTGTTTTGTTTTGACTGCGCGTCTCGAGAAATGCTTCGTTGTTCTGTCGTTGTCGATCTGCTCTGTTCTATTTCGACTCTATTTCACCATGCCTACTAGTTGTTCTGTACCAGAATGCCATCAGAAGGGACCGAAATCTACCACAGGAGAGAAAGTGTCGTTTTTTGACTTTCCCAGTTCACCTCTAAGGAGAAAACAGTGGATCCATGCAATTCGTCGAGACGAAGGAAAGGACTTCACGATCAGAAAAGGAACTAAAGTGTGTTCGCTACATTTCAGGCGAGAAGATGTTAGAAAATCTTTTAACGGACGAGCGTATGTGGTACCTGGCGGTGTTCCAACAAGATTTGCTTGGTCTGTTCCTTCCCCAAGGAAAAGAAAAGCTCCCCCAGAAAGACACCCTTTGCCTCAAAAGAAAAAATTGTTTTCGTCCGCGTCCACTCGCACTGAATCGCAAGAAACAAATACTGCGGTGGAAAGGGTATGCGAGTCAACTTCCAGTGTCCTCATCTCAGTCAAAATGCATGAGATAAATGAAAGTAACTTGGAGCCAGATGCAGTTGATTACAGAAAGAAGGTTATGGAGGAAATGGAACAGGAGCTAATAAACCTTCGACAAGAAAACATTGAACTCAAAAACAAATTGGCCGAAGGAGAGAGGCAACATGAGGCAATATCTTCCCAATTATTTTGCCTGGAACGCTTCAGTTCGGATGCTGACATTAACTTTTACACTGGCCTCCCCAATTTTGCCACTTTCATGGCAATATTTAATTTTCTGAATCCAGGTGAAGATGGAGAAAATATTCGCCCACGAAGTACCTTGACAGATGTCCCAGAGGGTTTCTATGACACTGACTCTGATGAGGACGAAAACGTAACACCTGCCAAGAAAGGACGCCGACGAAAACTTAAACCAATTGAGGAATTTTTTATTGTTTTGTGCCGCCTAAGAAGAGGCTTTTCTGAGCGCCATTTAGCTCACTTATATGGTGTGGCACAGTCCACTATCAGCAGGATTTTTGTGCCTTGGATCAATTTTATGTTTTTAAAATTTGGCCAGGTATGCATCTGGCCATCAAAGTCAATTGTGCAGGAAACCATGCCTGCAGATTTTAGAGCAAAATTTTCTTCAACAAGGGTTATTATTGACTGCACAGAAGTGTTCACTGAAATGCCTAGCAGTTTGCTCCTGAACTCCGAGTTATTCAGTTCTTATAAAAGCCATGTGACACTGAAAGCACTGGTTGGTATTGCCCCAAGTGGTGCAATTACGTTTATCAGCCAGTTATACACTGGCAGTATTTCAGACCGTGAAATTGTTTTACGAAGTGGCTTATTGTCACAGTCCTTTGACGATGGTGACTCTGTAATGGCAGACAAAGGCTTTCAGATTCAAGACATTTTGCCTCTGGGTGTTAGTCTCAACATCCCACCTTTCCTTGGTAGTAACCTCAGATGTCAGCAGAGGATGTCATCAGGACACAGCAAATTGCGAGTTTGAGGATTCACGTAGAGAGGGCCATAAACAAGATAAAGAACTTCCGGATTTGGAATGGAGTTGTTCCATTAAGTTTACTTGGTGTTGTTAACCAAATGTGGAGTGTGTGTGCTTTCCTGTGCAATACTCAGGATCCACTCATATCTAGTGTCACGTGATCTGTTTATTTACTTTCTTACAGTATACGTACAGTTTATAACACCATAAACACCAAAAATATTAGGGTAGTTATGTTCTTTGTAACCATTGACATGCAAGATCTTGTTACTTCAAGAAACCACTGAAGACCAAAACACTAACTGGAACTGGAACTGGAACTAACTTAAACTGACATGTTTAACTGCTCAGGGCTATAGTCAAGTAAACTGTCAAAGTTCATATTAATGATATAGCTTTATGATACAATATTCAGTTCCATGACATTATTTGAAACAAAGTCATTCAGAATTTTGTAAATAACAGCATCTTCATTCCCTTTTTGTTTTAATACAGCCCCCCCCCCCCATCACCTGACCGCACCCTTATGAATCATGCATGTTACAATAATTACGGTTTTAGCCTTACACTCTAGGTTCTCTTGCTGCTGCAGCTAAGAAGTCTTTGAAATAATACAATTTTAATGTTGCCTTCAAACTGTTCCAAAATTGAACATCAAATGGAATGCGCTCAATACTCATTCCTTTACTGGTGTAGACCACAAAATCACACCATGTGGCTCCAGTAACCCCCATCAGTCCCTGGACTTGAACATAATATTTATGAGTACGCTTAAGCTTAGGTTGCCCATTAACTTCTTCCAAAAAAAAGCTGCTGTCTAAACAAGCATCCAGGGGGGTCACTAAATATTTGGTCTCCGGGCACTTGACCTCAGAAAGCCCAAATGGTTCAGAGCATCCAGGATCAATTACTTTACCATCGGGTGAGGCACCCAAGTATGGGGCATCTAGGCTTATTACAAGTCCGGACTTCAAAACCTTTACAGGCTTGTGGATAGATAACATGTATTTCTGGTATTGTTCTAATGCAATTGGCTCATATTTGAGTCCATGATTGGTGTATCTTGATGTGAAAGGCTTTGGGTTTAAAAGATTCTTTACAAGATTCTCATGGTGTCTTTTCCTGTCCCTTATGAGACCAAAATTTGAGGCAGTGAATCGAAATTTTCTTTCTGCCTTCCATTCTGGACAGTCTGATTGACCCCGTGTTTTCCTCTCGATGTCATTCAGTTTGTCAGCATCAACTTGAAATGCCAAATGAAATTTCTGAGGCAGAGAAATCATTATTAGACAGTCTACAAAATGTTCATTTGAGGGCTTCAGGGGAAATCTGGGATATGTAGCAATCTGCTCACTGTGGTTGCTAGAGTCTACTCTTGTTACAGAAGTGATGTCACAGTACACTTTAAAATTATCTTCTGTCATGGACAGTTGATAACTGGCGTACGAACCTTGGGGACTTTTACCAAATTTTGTTTCCAGGAAGGGAGTCGTTTCAGACCTTGGAGTCAAAATTTGTGCTAAGGCCATTTTTGGGTTCAACCCTTTCAAAGTTGCCAACAATTTCTCTTCATCTGCCTGTTGGCCCCGGATATTTTTCCTTGCCTCATATAGCAAACACCTGACACCAGGATCTCGCGCTGATGACCTAGTTTGCTCCAGGTAAGTTTTAGTCACCAAGACCTCCATTACTGGTTGCGGAGTTATACAGTCTCCTCTTCCCTTCCGATGCCACTGTTGTAAAGTGGATGTGCAAGCCTGCTTTGGCTGCATGTCCTCTTCATTTTCAAGTTCATTGACATGTTTACATTCATACAATGTGAACTTGCACATTTTCATCAAAAGTGCTAAAATATGGTTGCAAAAACCAACCGTACCAGCAACACAGGAACAAGAAGCATGCTTTACCTCCCCACTTAAAATGCACAATGCAACTTTTAAATTATGCGGCACGTCGTTCTTCCTAAAGCTGTGATGGCATTGAGACCTGAAATAAAAGAAGTTCTCGTCACTCGTTGCAGATATGTCCTTTAAGTATTCATCGTTTAAGAACGTTGTCGCTTTTCGCACACTCGTTGGTACAGAGTGACTTTTGCTTGTAGAGTCGATATTTTTCCCAGAATTAGCGATATGAAGGTTCAGTTCAGCACGGGTAAAAAAGGGCATTCGTTTTAAGTCAGTAGACCAACCATCTGAGGGGAAGTTTGGTTGACGCTGGGTACCGGAAATGGCAGAGTTGGTGTCCTTGCTCGCCTCGTTGCGTTCCTTGCGCTTTGTATAAATAGAGTTGGGATCTGGATCTACTATATTTTGATCGCGGCCAGCTCTGATATATTCCTCGACCCTAAACAGAAGATAATATGTTTTTATATTAGCTCAACAAACGGTACAGGGCCTATGATTTTGTAGTAGGTTTGTAAAGGATGTTCGATCTTCGAAGGATTCTAGCCTTACCTCTTCACTAATAGTGCTTTCGTTTTCAATCCCTTCAAAGAATCTCCTCTACATTTTAACCAGAAACGAAGTTCTTCGTTTTTTAACGTCGCTGGTGATCTACCTGCAAGAGAAGCTCCGGGAATATCGTCCTCCGTAAGCGCACGTGAAGCGGCCATTGCGATCATAACACAGGGAAAAGCCGGGCCGCAGTAGCCTCGCTTTCGTGCAACTCGTCCCGGGCCGTCCGAGTGGTCCGCCATATTTGCATTCGGTGTATTTTCCTGGAATATCTTCATGATGCTCATACAGCATCGCACGCGCAATGTATATTTTTCAATGATAATGTATAGGTCCTACATTTTTACATTAATGTGATTTTCCAACAATTAAATGGCGTATACATACGGTCCTTGAAGTGCTGATGATATCGCAGTCTATTGACGGCCCTAGTTACTCCACATTTTCCACAGATAATGTGCAGTTCCGTGAGGGCGCGAGATCCAGGATAATGGGTTTCAATATCTGTAAAGGAAGAAAAATTACTGTGGTCACTTTATTGCAAGATAAAAATTGAGAATAAATGATTACAGTTAAGTCTGGATCTTAGAGAACAATTTTCTCACCCTTTTTAAACTTATCCAGAAGCTGTTCTTGGTCTTCTCCTCTTTGATATTTGAATTCTTCAACACGACCAGTGTAATTTCTCAGTTTTTGGAGCAGATCTTCGTCTTGTACAACACGCTCATCTCGCTTGTAAGGGCCCCTCGCCGTTTTCTTTTTGGTCTTCGTGCTCGTAGATGCAAGACCTTTATCTTTGCTATACTGGATTTCATGAAGGCGTACTGTGGCAACGGATAAACAACAGTTTTAATCCCAGGCGGGCCAAATGCTGAGAAATTGCCTAACCTTAGGCCTTTCGCGGAGGCTATTAAAATCCCAAAAAGACAGTAAGATATTGGGTGAAAATGAAAAAGGCCGCAGTTAGGTAAATTCTCTTTTCCATGTTACCGAAACTTAGCTTATTGGCGACCTCAGTGGAGAAAATGTTTATTTTCAGGTCTATTAAGGGGTATCTTAACGGCAACGAGTCATTGCCTACTTCAACATACTGTACTTATTCGAATAAGCGCCCACCCTGTAGGTAGGAAAAGGAACTAATCGCCCAGCCTCGAATAAGCGCCCACCCCCACCCCCTATAATGAAGACACGAGGAATTTTGCTTATTGTTGAAGTTGAGATTAAAATTCACTAAGTACTACTAAGAGACTATCCCGAAGACCGTTTTTTTTAGATTTTTACTGAAACTATCAATGAAAAAAAGTCAGCTTTCGTACATCTTCACGTTTAGTTATTATACATTATTTTCTTGCATAAATAAACGCATTACTTGCTAAAAATTGTAAAAATTTAATAAGCGCCCAGCCTCGAATAAGCGCCCACCCTCAAGGTCCAAAAATTTAATAAGCGCCCAGGGCGCGGTGGCTTTAAATTTACTTATAAATAATTGACATTCCCATGTTACTTACCTAGAAGACAACATTGTCCTGTACCACTGTTAAATCGGGTCATCAAATTCTGCCACTCCGTCTGCGTGTTGGCCATGTACGCTTTATCAGAACAAGTGACACCAATTTCAATGCTGAAATCGCCAATTTGGTACCTTTTGGCATCAGTTGCCACCCCATATTCTTTTCTGAGACTTTTTTTTCATAAAACTTAAATCACGGTGTTTGTCCGACAACACGAAAAGTGTATTTCGGAAGCCAGATTTCTTTGTGTGGCCGTATTGATAGACTTCTATTGTAGTATCGACCGTCAGTGTCAAGCCGCTATCTACAGTGGTGGATGTAGTTCCTTTGCCACTCTTGCCAGAATTGTCAGAATTTCTGTCAATAAAGTGAGTCATTGTAATCTGACTCTGCACTTTTGATGACTCCGGCGGCGATTCTTGTTTTCTTTTTTTCACTTCGTAGACATCTGACTCAGACTCGTGGTAGCTATTCTTTCTCTTTCTATCTTTTCTTTCTTTATCATAATCTTTTCCTAGAATAAAGAAAGACTTAAATTTTCAGTCAAAGCTCACAGGAGTGTTGCGTGACCACAAAAGAACGCGAATAGCAGAGGTGACCAGAGGAGTTAAGTCTGCTGTCACCAGAGGTCACGGTCATCAGACCTCAAGACCGACACAGTAAAACCTCGATTCAACCCCGGGATTTAACAAACCTTCTGAACCTTTATATACAGTACGAAGCCCAAGGCATAACGATCGATACTTTTCGCCCCGATAATAAAGAATCATATGGGAAAAAGAACCTCCATACAACAAAACCTCTTCCGGCGAACATATTTGCGTCATTTACCAGTCCCAACCCCATCGAGGTTCCACTGTGTTTCTGTTTGTAAAACAATTCCTAGAGAAAATTCCATCTTACGAAACGTTAACGAGTCGTTAATGTATGAAAGAGCTTTCCTTGTGAGTTACCCTACATGCTCTACATGGATTGAAGAGGAAAAATGCGTATGTCGAAGCCCGTTCACAGATGACGTGTGTTTTGAAACCATAAGTCTATAATTTATGGTTTAGAGCTGACTCGTGGTAAAGATTTTTCTCTCACTAGCCACATGTTTTAGATAACTGGGAATGATACAAAATGCGTGACATAAGAATTGCAACATCCCTCAAATTTTCACGAGTGCGAGTGCTGGCAATCTATAAACGACCATTCAATATTTATGGCGTCATTTATAAGATTTGCACTCACCTGATCGCTCCTTTCTAGATCTTTCTAGTCTTTCTAACTTGTCTTGTTTTTCTCGTTTTTTCTTTTCCTTCTTGTGCTTTTTGTGCTTTACCATGCTCTAAATGCCGTCAACGGCACTCTGATGTTTCTGATGACTCTGATAGTAATGTATTTCACTGGAACACTGAGGTTATAAACGCGATTGATAAAGAAAAAGATCTCTCCAACAGATATGACAGATAAATGGAGCGTGCACGTGGGTCATCGGCAGGGAGACGAACATGATACGAAAAGCGGCAAAGTAGTTATGCACTGAATGGGGTCCTGAATATGTCAATCAAATGAAATAACAATCAAACCAGAAGAAAAATGAGAAACTCGCTGTCGGTCTATCTTGATATTGGTGTCGCTTTCGCTAATTCGTTGGAATTGTCTGTCGGTCGTCGCCAGTTCGTGGCTCGCATGTCGCCAGTTCAAGGCCATGTCGCTTGTCGGAATTTAACCCTAACAGGGCCTCTACCACGTCACTACCAAAATTTTTTGGCTTGATAGATTACCAAATTTCCTTAGCAATGGAGCTCTGCTGACGCGCTAGCGCGCTGGCTCCGCTATAAGAGTTGGGGGTACCATAGCATTTTTGTAAAAAATTCTCTCTTACCTTCCAACTCTATACTACATTCCATATAATGGTACTCATTTTATAGAAATCTATATGTTTTTCATTTTATGAAATCTATGTTTATTTTATAGCCAGTAGTTGATTTTTTGCTTTATCATGGTTCACAAATGCTTTCATTACGTGACTCATCGGAAAACAGGAAGTTTATGATGTAATGGGACTTTCCCGAGGAAATGAGTCATCAGATTGCTATTGTTATCAGGTCATACGATTATCATGTAGATGAACTTGTTTTTAAAGTAAAGTTTGTTAGTGAAGTTTGTCAGTAAAGTTTGTAGTCCTGATCTAAGGTCGAAGATGCCGAAATCCATTTCTTCAATTAACAGTCAGATTGAGATCAGACTTTGGAGTCCATCAACAAGGTTAGTCAGGAGATGTTGGATAATTAGACTTTCATTGAACTGTGTTTCGTTGAGCTGATTAAAAATATAATCTTTACTGATAGTATAGAATGATTTGTAATGATGAATTACATAATGAACTGAAAGAATTAGGAGACATTTGTTGTCCTTTTTGTGATGAAAAACTACAAGATCGTTTAGTAAAATATTATTTATGTTGTGATATGCGAGATATAATTAGTGATAACGGAATGCGAGTTTGCCGAAGTTGCAGTGTTGTTCAAAGATATGAAACAGCGTTGGATTATGTTAATTTTTATGAAGATATGTATAAGATGAGGAGAAAATCAGTATATCATCGTGAGTATCACATTAATTATATTTTAAATGTAAAGAAGATCCTCGCAGTTATTAACGCAACTTACGCAGTTGCGAGAAGAAAGCCTGAAAAAATCAGGCTTGCCGGGATTCGAACCCTGACCTCTGCGATACCGGTGCAGCACTCTAACCAATTGAGCTAACAAGCCAACTTGGAGCTGGTCATTAAATTGGTTCGTAATATACCCGGGAAAGATGAAGATGAAATTATGAATATATGAAATTCGTAAGTTGCGTTAATAACTGCGAGGATCTTCTTTACATTTATTTCTTCATTCCGCAGTTCAAATATATGAATTTCATATATTCATAATTTCATCTTCATCTTTCCCGGGTATATTACGAACCAATTTAATGACCAGCTCCAAGTTGGCTTGTTAGCTCAATTGGTTAGAGTGCTGCACCGGTATCGCAGAGGTCAGGGTTCGAATCCCGGCAAGCCTGATTTTTTCAGGCTTTCTTCTCGCAACTGCGTAAGTTGCGTTAATAACTGCGAGGATCTTCTTTACATTTATTTCTTCATTCCGCAGTTCAAATATATGAATTTCATATATTCATAATTTCATCTTCATCTTTCCCGGGTATATTACGAACCAATTTAATGACCAGCTCCAAGTTGGCTTGTTAGCTCAATTGGTTAGAGTGCTGCACCGGTATCGCAGAGGTCAGGGTTCGAATCCCGGCAAGCCTGATTTTTTCAGGCTTTCTTCTCGCAACTGCGTAAGTTGCGTTAATAACTGCGAGGATCTTCTTTACATTTATTTCTTCATTCCGCAGTTCAAATATATGAATTTCATATATTCATAATTTAATTATATTTTAATGGATATTAGTACTAAACATAATATAACTTTTTCTGTTGAACAAATAAATAAAATTTATAGAGTATTTGTTGAAATTAGTAGGATTCTTCCCCAAGTGAATGGAAACCGGAAAAGAATGATTAGTATTAATTTCATTTTACGGAAGGTGTTAAGAATGATGAGATTACCATACAAGAATATCCAAACATCAAGGTCGAAAAAGACATTAGCTTCCTATGGAAGCACATCATATTGTTGATAGGTGATAAAATAAAAGATATTATTCAATGAATTTACTGTCGTATTTGTTGAAATATTTATCGATGCTAGGGCATAGATCAATAATTATATCATCTTGTAACTTTAAATCAGATAGGAAGAGAGAAATATCATATGGTAAGCCTCTCATAAAGCTTTTCAATTGACCCAATATTTTTTTTATAAGTCGTGTATGCAAAACAGCATCTGTCAACCCTATTGTCTAGATCGGTTTTTGTTAAATACCCTTGAATGATCACACCTGGGCCAGCGACACAAGCGATTATTATTGGGTTCAAAGTAATAGCGCCTACAATAGATCCAGCGGCGGTTAGACCTATTGATGTCATTTCAAGTGATAGTTTTAAATGCTTCAATTTTTTGTACTTCCACTGATAGCACTTAAATAAGCGATGATAATTCTTATATAACCCTTTTAGTTCATCAATTTGATCTTTAGAAAATGTTTGATCTATGTGATTCCAATCGAAAATATTTTTTCGACTAATAGTCATTCTATATATTAATGTTACATTTTTCTTTTTGATTGACTTTTTAATATCAGTGAATAATGTTCTGATGTTTTTGATTAACCTCTCTATGCTTTCGAGTATTTCACTAATTATTATGGTAGTATCTTTCATATATTATTGTGTTAGATTATTCATTATCTTCTTCATCGAATTCTCAATGCTTATTTCTTTTGGGATATGGTCAGCTTTGAATGTGTATATATCCCGCATTGTGTTATATAATGAAAAAATATTTATGGCACTATGTATTCCATAACTAGTAAGAATTCTTCTCCTGATGGAAATAAAGTATTCATTTCAATAGATATATAACTGAACGACAGGTCTGAATTGATATTTATTTTTTGTGTTCGAGTTGCATTATTTGAAGAGAATAATTGTGTCGAATCATTAAAATTTTGAGTGTGTTTTTTAATTTTTAATTTAACAAGTGGATATTTATTTTTGCGTTTGAGATAGAAAACTGTTATATTCATTATTTGAAGATCGTTTAAAAAGAATAATTTATCCAGATCATTTAATAAAAATGCGTATCCGTTATTCGTATTTAAATACCCATGTATATAATGAACGGAACCACTTAAATTATGTCCGTTTAAAGACAAATCTGTTTCCATAACCATTTTTCCATTTTCAATAACAAAGGTGGTGTCATAGACACTTGGATCTACGTTTGAAACGGTTTCTTTAACACCATAAACGATTAGATGACCAATTGACATTGATGATGGTTTACTAACTGTACCGTGGAGATCAAGATAAAGAAATTGTGGAGGTGAGCTATCCCATCTATGAAAATGGATAATTGTTTTTGTGTATTTTTCAAAAATTTTAGTTGTATGATTAGAAATTGAAATCGTCGTAGCTTGTGGTGTTAAAGTCACATGATTCATTTCTGGTGGGAACCATTCTACAACCATTGTGTAATGACCGATTGGGAGTTTGTATAACCTATTCGTGATTGGTACTGATTGGGCGATTCCAGAAAATATCCGTACCATACCACGGACGGCTTCCATATTTTAACCCCCCTTGCCTTCAGAATTTCCAAAATGCGTTATCCCCCCATGCCCTCGGATTTCCATAATCGTAAACCCCCCCTCCCGTTCGGATTTTGCCATTTTTTCGTCAGACCCTTAAGGCCACTAATTTGCCCAATTTCGGTTATTTTACGGAAAAATATTTCTAATTACTCTACCTCTGTTCCGTACAAGTACAACTGGTTATAGAGGGAGTCGTCCTGACTCTGAAAGCTCTGGAATGAAAATTTTTAAAAAAATTAAATATTTTCTCCTTACCGCTGTTCAACAGACTCAACCTTAGTTAACTTTACATTGCCTTAAACTGGTAAAGAACATTAAAATAAGAATATCGTGTGATGAACATGTGTCCTCGCGGAAGATATTACGATCGAGTATATTTTGTTTCCGCCATCTTGAATTTGAGCCATCGGGGTCAGCAGTCACTCCCAATCTCTTGGCGCGAAGTGCAAAACCCGACAGGCGCTGTCGCAGGCGCCCCTTAGAAAAGGACTGGCGCGAGTTTTCGACGTTCATACAACGGGAGTACAAGAAATGTACAAGCGGTAAGAAACATAGATTTTTCATATTTTATTAATCGATCAGACAAGAAATTAATCAACGTAAGGCCTCTGGAGCTCAAAATACAACCTATATTTTGTTGGTTTTCCTAATGAAAACAAACACATGCCTGTTGTTCGATGCTTGACTTGTATTCTGCTTCTGCGGCGCGGTCGTCTGCAATGTTGCCAGTTCGTGCTCTATTAACAAACTGATTTAAAACGTCCATAAAAAAGCGCTTTCAAGGAATACATTCTTGTCTGTCTCCTGTGTAAATCCCAGATCTAAACCCCCCCATGCCTTCAGAATTCCACCCGTAAGTATCCCCCCATGCCTTCGGATTTCCAGTTCTAAGAACCCCCCCCCCTTGCCCTCGGAATTCCGAGAAGCCGTCCGTGGTGTGGTACGGATATTTTCTGGAATCGCCCATTGGATGAGCCTTTTTGAAACAGGAGTTTGAGAGAGTAAGCTTTTTTATTTATTTGATGTGGAGACTCGGGAAAATCTACAATACCCTGAACTTGAATGTTGTTTTCACTCAATGATTCATCAGCGTCTTCCATCAAGTATCTGAAGGTGTCCTTCTGTGCAGAAGTAGTGATGTGTGATGTGTGAATTGATTGATTTACAAGATTTGACAACAGATTTATTTTATTTTGCAATAAATCAACATTAACTGCGGATTTCCGATCTTTTTCATCGGTTTCTAAGTTATAGTAATTTTATTGTTGTTTAAACTCAAGTCTCCAGTCATACTGTTAGTACCATCAAGTTTTAGACAATTTTTTTGTGTCATTAAGTCTTTTGTTGACAAACTCAACACTTGTGGCGTCTTTTTAGTTTGATGGAAATTTAAGATTTACAATCAATTTATTTTTCATATCAATATCAACCTCTTTATCCAATTTTTTCACAAGCTGATTATCGACATACTTTTTGTTTGTTGCTTGATCTACCTGTACTGGGTCTTTTACGTTGTAGATTGTATTATCATTCATATTAATATTTGCTTCCATTTTCCTGCCTTCCTTTTTGAAAGAAAGATATTTCTTGTGTCCTGATAGTTTATCACTTTTGTCAGATCACCGTGGATAGGTTAAGGATTGCTTTTCAATCTTAAAATATTGTACTTATTTTGCATGTCAATATCAGCAGAACCGCTTGCAGTACCCTGAGGTCCAGGATCACCTTTGTCTCCTTTATCACCTTTATCACTTTTATCTCCCTTATCACCTTTCATACCTCGTGGTCCCGCTGGGCCTTTGTCACCCTGAGGTCCAGGAGGACCCTCGGGGCCAGGAGGACCTTGGACACCAGATGAAGTTGTGCTGGTTGATGCAGCTTGTTCATTAAAAATTTCCATTATTTATAAATAGATTAGATATTATTAAATCTTCCTATAAAAGTTTCTCTTTATCAGCTTTTTTGGTTTGTCTACATACATGAACGAAAACGGTTTTTTGGTTGCTTTAATGTATTGTTGCTTATCAACACTCAATTCTCTAGATATTAAATTAAGTTCATTTGAGCTAGGGAATTCATAAACACAAAAAATACAGCAATTCAACCGTATATCCTTTGGTGTACCATAGAAAGATTGACTTAGATAAATAACTGAACAATTTTTATGCCTACCTGTAATGAAATAATCAATAAGAGGTTTTTGATTCTTTTCACATACAAAATCGTCAAAAATAACTATCTTCTGTGCTTCATTTTCCATATTTTCAACTGGTACTATTTCATTATTACTACAAACAAGTACATCATAACCAACCGATTGGCTAATTTCATTAAAATTATTTATCATATTCTGGTATTTTTCCTGTTCAAGATTTTTCGCATGTAAATGAATTTGATCATAATAGACCAATGGCTTCATCAACATATGATAAAGCAAATTGGTTTTACCCGATCCTGAACCGCCACAAATCAACATTCTGAAAGTATCATCTGGCATATATTGATACAATTGTTTGTAACTGTTTTTTTTTGTTACTCTTACTGTCGTAATTTGGTATTTCCATATATAATATATTAAATAACTTGAGATAACTCTTTTTAACTTAAGATAACTTTATCTAAGCAATATATATTATGGACATAGAAATAATTAAGAATATATCAGAGGCTAAAATCAAAGCTGTTAATGTTGTCAATAAGGTTCGAAACACGCTAAAAGAATTTGAACATGGAAGACAGGATATTCAGGAAGAATTATCTGAAGTATATATGCCGATTGTAAAAGCTCAAGAGGATGTGAAACAAAAGATTGATGAGAAACAGGACAAAATGCTTGAACAACTTCAAAAAAATCAGAAAGCATTAACATCAGGTCTTGAAGATCTTCTTATGGTACAGCAATTACCTGATACACAACCACAAGAGACAGCTCCACTACCTATTGATTATAAACCAGAAATGTTGAAACCTAAAATTAAGTCTGATATTGATGCTGGTTTTAATGTGGATGAAATACAAAAATTAACCAATTATGGATTATATGCTCCAAGTGACGTATTGAAGGCTTCAATTAACGGAACGATGGATGTTGATGAATATGATGAAGATATTGGTAAAAAATTGAATAAACTCGGTGCTAAAAAGGGTAATTTATCAAAGGGTAAAGGGAAAACAAAAAATAAAGACCAAATTGATGAATTAACTAAAGATATCAAGTTGATACAGAAATACAGAAATCGTATAAAAATTATACCAGAAGGTAAAAAAACAATTGGAACAGGTTATACACAACCAAAACGGAATGCTTACAAAATATCATCTGGCGGTCAATATGGTAATCTGATTATCGATGTTCCAAAATTAATGGGACAATTGCATTTAGTAGCAAAAAAGGATGGTAATAAAGTACTTGACAAGAAGGTTGATTTCGACACACTTGATCTGCTAACAAAGAGATTCAACAGCAAAAAGAAGTATAGTGATTTGTCAGAGATGGTTTTTAATCAATTGAACAAACTAAGTGAGATACCCATTCATAGAATTTCTAAAGAATTCTCTAAATTAGGATCAGGTGTTGTTTATTATAACGATACCAATGATCTCATCAATCGGATGGAATTACTTGGTGGGTCAATAATGGCAGGCAATGATGGTGCAAAGAGTGAATTTTCTGAGATAGTGCATAAATTATATCAAATTGGTAAAATTGATAACAATCAGCTTAATGATCTATTGAAAGGTTATGTCATCCAATTGTAATTTCAATTGTTTATCTAATCTAAATATATATGCAAGAACGAGCAATTAATATTTCTTCAATTAACAGGCAAAAAATAGGACGATCTCGCCCAGAGGATTTTGTAATCAAATTTGACCCCGTCATGCATCTGGATACTGAGATGCATCATGAATTAGCAGTAGATAGGGTTAGTATGACATATTCATGGCATAATATAAATAGCGAATGTGTGGTTCCAGAAAAAATCCATACCCCTCCCACGGAAGGTTTTTGGTTTGCATCCCCCCACCCCTTCGGAATTTCCGTTCCAAGGGGGGTCTTTGATGACCCCCCTCCCCCCGGGAATTTCCATGTTACGCGAACATGGTTTTTGTTGTAACAGTTACTATTATAACATCCATTTTCAACATATAACGCTTTGTTATTGTTCTATACTATTTGCATGTTTGCTATCCGGTTTGAAATGTTCTATGTTTTTCACGAAAATTTGTTTAAACCGAGTGTTTTAACGTTCTATTAACGTTGGTGCCGAGGGTTGCCGCGAATAATTTGTGTTCCGAATGCGACGTAAACATTAACAACGAAGCCAAACTTTCAGAATCGATTTTGTGTTTTCCACACTCAAACCTGCCGTCAAAAGCGAAACTGTTGAATGTAAATTACACTAAAAATCAACGGTTATCATGTTCGAAAGAGAATTAGAGTAAAATAGCAGCTTTTTTCCTGAGATTATGCACAAGTGAATTTGCATACAGTGAGTCTAAAAATAAATTGCACGGAGGGATAACAAATCGAACCTGTCTTCCCGCACTTTATCCTTTGTTTAAAATTGAAATGCTAAATGAAGGTCAAATGGAAACTCAAAGATAATGACAACTGTAAAAGAATTTGTAAGAAATAGCTAATATAGGCTGAACTTTTAGTTTCAGTTCAAAAACAGATCAAATTTGCATAACGCATGAAATCTGACCTTTTCAAATAATATGAGCGTCACTGTTTATGTAACGCAACAATTCTATCTCGATGATATCCAGTGAAAAGCGGCTGAAAACCCTTTGCTGGATTGCGCGATAAAAATATTTTTGTATTTGTTTAAACAACTTTGGTGTTTAACGAAAAACTTTCCCATTGAAAGGTTGCAATATTCAAACGGTGCAATATTCACCGAAGGCCAAGGAGACACGCAATTTTCCATAAACGCGAATATGCAAATCAGGTCTACCGAAATTTTATACAAATCAAAGTCGCAAAATTTGGCATTTCGGTCAACATATTTGCGTAGTTTTGAAGGTCAAAACAGCCTACGTAAGTATTACTTCGTGCTTGGCATCAATCGTGTGTTGCTTTCAATTTTTTCGTGTTTCTTCACCCTCTGGAAAATGAGCTTCCTATGAACCCCCACTCCCCTCGGAAATTTCTGCCTTTGAAACCCCCTCCCCCTCGGAATTTCCAGTGACCTTCCGTGGGGGGGTATGGATATTTTCTGGAACCACACAATATGGAAATAAAACAATTAAATATTCAAAAGATAATGGTTCTACTTGGA
The DNA here is from genome assembly GCA_964017195.1 of Siderastrea radians. NCBI lineage: Eukaryota > Metazoa > Cnidaria > Anthozoa > Scleractinia > Rhizangiidae > Siderastrea > Siderastrea radians. The sequence goes on along the minus strand of OZ024898.1, from coordinate 13,502,299 downwards.
AGACCATTACTTTTGTTGATGGAATGTATTCATATGATGATTTGAGTGATTTTATCAACAATGTGATTTCGGATAACGATGATCAGCCTAGTAATAATCGAGTTGGTATAAAAATCTATTTTGTATTGTCGTCATACCATGTCGTTGTTGAACTTGGAAACCAGTGGCAACTTGATTTAAGAAATTCAACATTTGGTGATTTAATTGCATTATAGGGTTCGATCCTAACATTTTAACAACAACTAGTTATAGTACAAAGCTACCAAATATCACGAATAGTGTAGACTCTCCACATACCGACTGACAATCTCATAAGAAGCTATCCATTCACATTTGAACCAAGAAGGGCTTTATTTAGTCCTGTATCAAAAACCATAATCTCTGAAATACGTATAAGACTGACAGATTCATTAGGTCGTCCAGTTGATTTAAATGGTGTGGACTGGTACATGAGTTTGATTCTAAGATCCAGTTTTATGTAATGTAATGATATATGACACGTCAAAGTGAATTTAAGATGAGATACGATCCAGAAATTGGTAAATATGTCAAAAAACATATTCATACTGGAGAAATACACGGTGAAGGATTAATGGATATTTTCAAATCAGTTGGAAGCAAGCTATTTGGTAAAACAGCTAAGGAAATGATAAAAAAGACAGCTAGCACAGCAGCAACAAAAGCAGCTACAAAAACAGGGGAGCATCTTGGTAACAAAGCAGGGGATAAAATCGTTCAATTACTAAGCAAGAAACAACCAGAACAACAAACTATTAGTAAAGCTACTGAAATACCGTTAACCGATTTTGAAATTGCTCAGAGTGAATCAACTCATTTCAGGAGGTAAAATCAGAAAAAGGTAATTTTATCTAATCTAATGATATATGCAATCTTATAGGAACCCAAAATATGTTGAGAGATACGAAGATGTTGTATTCGAGCTAGAAACACCACTGAATACAGAAGTTGCAAACAATAGTTCTCAAAAGAAAAACGGATATCGTTTTGTTGTTGATAACAGTGGAGAAGTGACTCCTTTTGATTGGTATGATGCACGTTTAAGTATTAGTTTCAAAGTGAACAAACTAGCAGATGGTGCCAACATAGGTGCTAATGATCATAATGGCATCGTCAATAGTATTCATAGTTTCATCAGGAATTTTGATATCAAGCTGAATGGGAAAAAGGTATACGATTGTAACGATGCTAACCACACAGTCAATATAAAGAATCTTCTTGAATACTCACCAAGTTATGCTAATTCAACTGCGACTAATGAGTTCTTTCATTTAGATACTAGTAGGGTAGCTGAAGAACGTCCAGCCCAGGCTAATTATAACAAAGGATTTGCCACACGCAAACTGCTTTTAGGTGTGTCTGCTACTGTTACAAGAGAATTACCTCTTAATAGATATTCATTTTTTGAAGCTCTTGGAAAAAATCTACTGCCATCAGGTAAATTGGAATTAAATATTGAATTTGAATCAGATGCTAATCTAATCTGGCAGGGAGCAGATGATTGTAGAGTTGTGATGACAAAGCTACAACTGATTGTGCCTAGAATAACCTTTAACAGCGAAGGACAAAGCTTATATATATGAGCAAATATTTGAAACCATATAAATGGTCATACCTTCGTGAAAACATTGAGAGGAGTAATTCAACAAAACAAAGAGCTGGTCATTTTAGAATAAGTACTGGTATTTCAAAACCAAGACATGTATTTGTTTTCATAATCAATGATGCCGATATTGATTCACAGACGAGTAACCCATTTCTATATAATACTTTCAGCGTCTCAACTGACCCAAGGACCCTTCAGAATTGTCATCTTGAAGTTGGTAATGGCCAGGAGTATCCTGAGGTTCATTATACACCATCAACAGATCTAAGTCGTGTGTATAGAGACGTCCTGAAATACGTTCATAAAAATAATGAATACACTGAGGGATCGCTTCTTAATATCAGTAATTTTCAGACACTGTTTCCATTTTTGTATTTCGATCTAACTAAACAAAAAGAAGATATAAAAGACGGTACAACAAAACTGACTTTTCATTATGAGCTTTCTGGAACAACAGCTACAGATTACAGTGTTTGTGCTCTAATCCTGTATGAACAGGAAGCTGAACTCATTCAACAGAACGGTAAATTGCTTTTCCGATAAATGGAATAATTTTTATCAAAAGAATAGTAAATGGAATAAATTTTATCAACTAACTAAAGTTTTTAATCTCAAAAAATATTTAATCTAACATATATATACAAGATATGACATATATTCAATATGCTGTAAATTTATCTGCTGGACAGAAAGAGAAATTAACAAAAGCTTTGTTAAATAAATCAGCTATAACGATACGATTAACAAAAAGTGATTTGACTGGTTCTGATGAATTGATGCTTACCAAAACACAATTGAAACGTATACAAAAAGCCATGAATAATGGTACTGGTGTTGATTTGAAAATTAGTAAGACTCAGATCAACCATCTCGTACAAAAGGGCGGTTCTTTGTGGAGTTCATTAATTACACTTGGCACTAAAGCGCTCCCTTATGCAACAAAAGCAGTAACAAAGGTAGCACCAGCCCTAGCTACTGGAGCTTTACAGGCTTTAGGTTCATTAGGTATTGATAAAATATTTGGAAAGGGTCAATCAGGTGGTTTTTTGGTTCCACAAGACAAAATCGATCAACTTATCAAGTATAAGGTCTATTGACGAAAAAACAGAAAGAACAGATTGTTTCAGCTATTCATACCGGTGGTCAACTAGTTGTTCAACCAACCAAAACACAGTCTGGAGGCTTTCTTGGTTCTCTTTTGGCTTCTATCGGTGTTCCACTGTTGTTGAATGCTTTGACAGGAAAGGGATTACAGATTGATAAAAAAAGGTCAAGACGATCTGCTAATGTTCATGTACCAAAAATACAAAACAATGAAAGCATATCATCAGATGGAGGAATGGTTCTTCCAATGGATTACAGGAGTCCTCCCTTCATTGGTACATGGAAAAATCCTATCGGGATGGGTGTTAAACCAAAAAAAAAGGCACCAAAAAAAAGCTCAAAAAAAAGGCAAAGGTCTAATTCTAGGAAAAAACAGTCCGTTCAACGGGATTCCATTACTGGGAGCAATTCTATAAATTTTGTGAACAAACCCTTGAGTAATTTCGACTTATTTAATTGGGTTGAAAAACTGGGAATAAAACATTTCAGAGGTGTTTATAGTAGAGATGATTTACCAAAACAGATTAAAAAGCATGAATGTGGTATAATTAATTTAGATAGTCAAATAGGCCCTGGAACACATTGGGTTGCATACAGAAACGTAGAATCTACCTATGGTGAATACTTTGATTCTTTCGGGTTAATAATGCCAAATGAAGTGATGAAATATTTAATGACAAGTGGAAAACAAATATTTTATTCAGGAGGTGAGATCCAAGAGAGGGATAGTGTATTATGTGGATATTGGTGTTTATAGTATTTATCAGAAAGACAAGGAGGAGTTTCTATGCTAAGTGTCATCCATAATGCAAAATTTGACATGAATGATCGATCTGTCAATCATCGTTTTATAATCGATTACTTCAAAAAACAGCAAGGAGCTGGTAACCAGCCTCTTGATGCGGCAAAACATGCTGAAAAAGCTCTCCGGAAATTAATTCCATCAACCAACCATGTATTCGACAGATATTGGTCTGGTGATATTATGAAAAATGCTTTCACGGGACCAACTGGTGTTACAAGTGAAAAGTTTTGGACTCATCCTAAAAAAGGTACTGTCATGCATATGATTAAAAATCCAAAAACTGGTAAATATGAAAACGTATACATTGAACCTTAAGCTAATCTAATGTATATATATGAGATCATTGCGTGAAACAAAAAAAGGTCACAGAATGTGTACCCGGGAGTGAACGATATGAAAAGGCTAAAAATGGGAGACTTATGCTTAAATGCAAATGCTCTGAATGTGGAATCACTAAGACAAAATTCGTTAAAGGGAACCAGTGATGTTATAGCATATTTACCTCAAACTGCTCTAAATCTCCCCCAGAATCCAGTGAAATATGTAAAATCTTGTAGATCGCAAACATTTTCCAGAAAATACACTTCAAATTTCGCGCTTTTACCCCTGCGAGTTCGCCTGTGGCCGCCATCTTGGGACAAGCAATGACCTATGGGATTGATGACGTTTCACGGCTCCTAGTTGGCGTGAGCTTTAAATTTTCGCAACAATTTGTTGTTTTCTTTTTGGCGTAAACATGCCGAAGTTAGCGCATTTGGCTGTAATTACACTACAAAAAGTAAGAAAAGTGAGCTAAACCCAAATATTAGTCTTCATAGTTTTCCTAAAGATGAAAACTGAGGGAAAGGTGGATCAAGGCCACGCGGTGTATCAGATTATCAAAAGACCCAAGATTGTGTTCGCAACATTTTCTGCCAGATGACTTTGAAATTAGTGTCCTTCTGCAAAAGAAACTGCTTGGGCATAGCAGATGGAAAAGAAAACTGAAAGACAATGCTGTGCCAACCATATTTGCTTTCACGCTAGTAACGAAACCGAGATTGCAGAGCGAGCAACGTGCCGAGCGACGGCAACGGCAACAGGTAAATATTTCTAAGTTTTTAAAATTACTTTACTTCGAGTACACTCTTTTTTAATAACAACGCGTACTATTTGGCTGAGCCTGAGGATGTTCTTATTTTAGCCCACACATTTTCTTAAATTTTGGGGCAAATCTCAGCCTGAGTGTACGTTGTTTTATTTTCCGACAGTCGTTAAATTAAGCCGCTTACCTTCTTGCTTCTCATCGAGAAGTGAAAAGTAGAGAAGAGCAGGAGGAGGTCATTGATATCACGGAAACTCGGCGTGAAGTGAGTACGCAAACAGAACCCTTACCTGAACCAATATCATGTGGAGTGCAAGTTCAACAGTTACCGGTACCTGCAATAACTAGAGATTTCGCGAATCAGTTTCCACAAGATGCTTCAGTCGAGGTAAGAAACGACCACTCTTATGCTAGAGGTGAAGAGCCACTGTGTCAGCTACTTGTACGGCAGGAAAGGGAGGACCAAAGCGAAACTGAGGAAACTGTGAACGAGGATTCCTCGCGGTTAGTTGACTCTACTGAACAAGTGGAGGAATTGTGCAGCTCACAACATAGCGAAACAACAAATTCAGTCGCAAGCCAATCCGAATATTACCCTAGTGATTCTGAAGACGAGTGTTTTAATTGTCAACAATCATCACAGAACGAGTCAGAAGAAAATTCAGTTAATTTCGAATGCAGGCTATTTCTTATATACGAGGAGCAACTTAAAGAACTGTATCGTTTTCGTCCAAAATGCGGTTTCTTTACAGTTGACGTGCATGAGATTCAAAATGAGGGTTCGCAGCGTGCCATACATTTGACTTGCCAAAATGGCTGTAGTTACAAGTGGCAGTCTCAACCCCCATTATCTACCACTAAAGGCATAATACAGGGCAACTATTGAAACATTAAGCTTAGCTGATCTTAGGGACATTGTTAGAGATCTGTTGATAAGTATAAGTCAAAATTAAGCTTACGTATTGAGAGTATTAACTGGGTAGTTTTGTTCATTATTTATGTCGATTTGATTGACCAATAATTTCTGTCATGTAGTGATAACTTCTTTCTTACCCTGCGACGAGAATAACAAATGAGAACAGTACGAGTAAAAAACTAAAGAATATGAGCCTGCTGTGAAGTTCACTATTTATTGTGTCAAAACATGACAATATAATTGTTCCAAACAAAAACCCCTGACAGTTGGGCTTAAAGAATATCACAGATATCTCCAATAAATATCCCCTCAGTCGTGTAAAACTTACTTTCGATCATCTTTTCAATATTTTTCATTTCCCGGCAGCAAACACATTCCATTTCTGTCGGCATTTCACTACATTCCCCACACTTGCACCGCGAAGAATTACGCAAGCGACCGGCATTAACATTCACTGGCAAGTCTAACTGATCTACTTCATCCTCGAGAAGCTCCTCCGTGGAAGAATACTCTGGTTCCAGTATCAAAGCAACAACAACCACAACAACATCAAACAAGCTGAGGGAGCCGTGAAACGTCATCAATCCCATAGGTCATTGCGTGTTCCAAGATGGCGGCCACAGGCGAACTCGCAGGGGTAAAAGTGCGAAATTTGAAGTGTATTTTCTGGAAAATGTTTGCGATCTACAAGATTTTACATATTTCACTGGATTCTGGGGGAGATTTAGAGCAGTTTGAGGTCAATATGTTATAACATCACTGGTTCCCTTTAAACAGGTGGGAAACGGGTTAGCCTGTCGTCGGGGGCGGGCATATTAGATACAGTAGCATCAACTGGTACTGATTTATTGATCAATCATGGTATTCCTTGGCTCGGACATAAAGCCGTTGAAATGGGGAGATATTATGGATCAGAAGCCTTGAGAAACCGAAATATACAAAAGAAGGCAATCGATTATGCTGTGGATAAACTTAATCTGATGATTCAAAATGTTGGTTCACAAGCATTAAATCAATTGTCTACTAAAATCAGACCCCCAAAAAATTATAAAACCAACAGAAAAGATTTGGATGGTGGAAGTTTAGATATACACAAAGCCATTGCAGGAAAGCTACCAAAACCAAAGTCTGGTTGGACATTACCTGGTCATAAATACACTGGGCCTTACAACGATTTAGATTCACAGGTGAAGTATGATCCAGTGACAGGTGAAATATTAGAAATATATGACCAACCGACTGGTAAAACCGATGCAATAGCAATGCAACATGATGTAGATTATTCGGTTTGTAAAGATGACAAAAAATGCAAAAATAAGGCAGACAAGAAAATGGTTGAAGCTTTAGACAGTGTGCCTTACAATGAAAGACAATGGGGACATTGGCTGGCTAGAAATATGATTAACACAAACCAAAAACTCGGTCTTGGTGTAAAAAAAAGTAAGCCAAAAAACGGGAAAGGCCGTCGAGTGAAGTAAGATGGCAACAGCAACTAGCTGATGAATTATATAAACCCATAAAACGTAACTTTACTCGACGGCGTGTTATCGCAAATCATGTTGATGAAATATGGGCTGCTGATTTGGTTGATATGCAGAAATTCAGCAAATGGAACAAAGGTTATAAATATCTTCTAATGGTTATTGATGTATTCAGTAAATACGGTTGGATTATAACATTGAAGGAAAAGAAAGGCGAATCCGTTACGAATGCCTTTAAAACAATATTCAAGGAAGGTAGAAAACCAGAGTATCTATGGATTGATAAAGGTAAAGAGTTCTATAACAAACATGTTAAGGAACTACTTAATAAGAATAAAATAACCCTGTATTCGACTGAGAATGAGGAAAAGTCATCTGTTTGTGAAAGATGGAACAGAACGATTAAAACCAAAATGTGGAAGCAGTTCACTGTTCAAGGTAATACACAGTATTTAGACATGTTACCCAAATTAGTGAAAGAATACAATAAGACAAAACATTCAAGCATAAAGATGACGCCTACGGAAGCAAGCAAAAAGAAGAATGAAGGTTTGGTTTATTTTAACCTATATGGCAATATGGAGCAATTGTCATCTAAGCCCAAATTCAAGGTTGGTGATAAGGTTAGGATAAGCAATTACAAGAGAAACGTGTTTGATAAGGGCTATACACCAAATTGGTCTGAGGAGATTTTTACGGTTGATAAAATCCAATATACGAATCCAATAACTTACAAAATAAAGGACTTGAATAATGAAGAGATAAAGGGATCATTTTATGAACCCGAATTATTGAAAGCAAAACAAGAGGTATTTAGAATTGATAAAGTAATCCGTAGAGATTATAAGAAGAAACAAGCTTTAGTAAAGTGGAAGGGACATAGTGATGACTTTAACAGTTGGATATCGTTTAAGGATTTACAAACAATATAATAATATATATATGATCGCAGCTGGTAAGGATTTTGACTTATTAAAACATAGAGCTAAAGTTACATACGATGCAAGAGATCTTAGTTATTCAGACCGTAAAAATAAAAAATATATGGTTACTACTAAGGATAATAAAAAAATTCATTTTGGAGATTCAAGATATGAAGATTTTTTATCACATCAAGACAAAGAGACGTGACAGATATCGTAAGAGAGCGTCGAAAATAAAAGATAAGCATGGTAACTTAACATACAAAGATAAAAGGTTACCTAATTTCTGGTCTTATCATCTCTTGTGGTAACTTAAAACGTACAAAGATAAGAATTCAGCAAATTACTGGAGCTATCATCTCTTATGGTGAAGTGGTTTAAACATAAATTGAAAATATATCAAAATAATATAGCATTAATATATATATATATATATGGAAAATCATAATGTTAAAAGGGGTCGGGGTAGACCACCAAAGTATTCAACTGAAGAAGAGAGGAAGGATGCTTTAAGACGACAAAAATCGAAGTACATGCTCGACAAAGAATGGTATTGTGATATTTGTAAAACAGGTCGTAATTATACTCTTGCAGGTAAACATTGCCATCCAAACACATTGAGACATAAAATGATTGCTGAGGCTATTAATAAACAGTGATTCTGAAATAATTTCTTTCAATACAGTTTAAAGGATCCATCAATTGGATCATTTGAATTGAACCTATTTAAACGCAGCTCTAAGTGACTTAAAAAAATAATACCTATAGTTATAATATATAGAATGAAATCAGAAAAAAATCTAACCTTATAGATATGAACAAGAGAGATCTCAAGAAACTAAGCAAATCAAAGCTTATCAAATTGCTATTAAAGCAAGAGAAAAAGAAGCCTGAAATAATCATTATAGATGACCACAAACCAATTCCAGAACTGAGGACCTACAAACCAGTCCCAACACATAGGAGGCCTATACCCACACCTCGTAAGAGTGTCAAACAAATGGTTCAAGAATATCAAGAAAACATAATACCACCACCTACTCAATTCAGAGATGACTATAAACCGGTTGCAGTACCACGAACTAAACAAAATGCAGTCAAAAAACCGGTTCCAACACCAAGGACTAAAAAAGAACAAACCAAAAATGCTTTAAAAGGCTACACTAAATCGTACGAAATCAGCATCAAAAACAATAAAGACCCTTTAGCCCAAATGCAAAACACTAGAAAGGCTATCGAAATAGTAATCAATTCACGGTTGAACGAAATGAAAGGTTTGAAATATGTTGAAACACTTAAGGTTACATTAAAAAAACCGTCCGGTGATGAAATAGTATATAAGTCAGCATATTTCAACAGTTCAGCTCAAACAATAATAAACAAACAATAAACAACCAAACGGAAATCGCTGACAACTGATACTAAATGAGGTATCGCAGTGGATATCAGAAGGATCTGGATGGATTATAGAATCAGTTGATAGCCACTATTCGAATCTTGTTAAATACAAACCTCTCAAAGGATCGGCCTATATTCAACTACCACAAGAACTACGAAACAGTGCAAAAGGATTGATCAACATGAAAAATAAGGATAATGAATGTTTTAGATGGTGTCACATCAGACATTTGAACCCCCAAGACAAGGATCCTCAAAGAATCAAAAAGACTGACAAGCAATACATTGAAAAGTTGGATTACTCAGGTATTGAATTCCCAGTCAATGTTAAACAGTATAACAAAATCGAGAAGCAAAACAGCATCAATATAAACGTTTGGATATGAAGAAAAGCAACCATACCCTGTCTATGTATCAAAAGAAAAGTTCGAAGATACTATGAATCTACTATTGATAACGAAAGATGAAAACAAACATGTATTAATAAAGGATTTCAACAAGTTTATGTACAACCAAACAAAGCATAAAGAAAGGAAACACTTCTGCATGTATTGTCTTCAATGTTTCAGTTCTGAACGAATATTGATAAACCATAAAGACAACTGCATTCAAGTAAATGGTGAACAAGCCGTAAAAATGCCTGATAAAGACAATAACATATCAAAATTTAATAACTTTCACAAACAGCAAGCTGTACCGTTTGTTATATCTGCTGACTTTGAAGCTATAACAGAGAAAGTGCAAGGATGCATACCTATAGTGATGATAAATCATACACTGAAGCCTATCAAAGACACACTGATTGTGGTTATAGTCCATGGGCCGGACTCTCTTAAATGTACCACTCAGAGGGACCAGCTTGGAGTATTATAGAATTAAAGCTTGGTTGGGGGTGATAACAAAAAGTTATGATAGCAAAGCCAAATGAGTAGCTTATTTTGCGGATTTTGGTGATATTTTGGCGGATTTTGGTGATATAGCGGATTTTGGTGATATTTGTATATTTCTTTAGCTAAAATATCACCAAAATCCGCTTCTGCATGAAAACGAGGCCTGTTTTCAAAACAATATTAAAAACTTATTGCTGGACCAAAAATAGTCTTCACAGCTTCATTTTTAAAAAGGAAGCACTAAGATTATTTACAATGAACCAAATTCCGAATTTCACTTGTTTAAAAGCGAAAAAAGCAAGTTGAACGGCTTATTGAAACTTTGCGTTGCATTGTGGGAAAATCCAAGATGGCGGCCTTCATGGCAGGTGAGTGCATATAACTTGTTGCTTGATTTTCATCGTTTTAAAGTAGAAATCTGTTTAAAATTGGACAAAGTTTGTGAAAAATTACAAGATAACTAAGTAGCAAGCATTTTGATTAAGACTTTTATAAATTTCAACCACAAATTATACAAAAACTTACAGTCATTCGAGATGTGTATGGACACCAAAATCCATGATTTTTTTCTTAACCACCGTGTGGACTTTTTCACAAGTTTTACTTTTCAAATCTATTTTATCCTGAATAACAGTAATAATAAACAGCTTCATAACCAAACAACAAGAATTTTTATAATGGTATCGTAGTTATTTAACCACAAATTTAACTTAAACTTTCAGGCCTTCGAGATCTGTATGGACTCGATAATCTAAGATTTATTTATAAAACCGCTTTTAAAACGAGTTCCAAATTTTAACTTTGTTCTAACATATGAACCTTTAAAACTTCTTATGAAAAAAATCAATGTTTTTAAAAGCGACTTTGTATGCTTTACTTTTTATAAAAAATATAAGGAGGAAAACGAAGAACGTTAGAAAAAAATGGTGAAAATAACAAGAGACAAAGGAAAGAAAACTGTGAATGCATAATCCACTGTTGTGACGAAACTGGAGATTTGGCCTCTTTAAAAGATGTCGACTCGTGGAAAACGCTCCATAATGCTGCTGTTATTCGTAACCATGAGGGGATTCTTGATATTGCGAAAACTTTAAAGGAAGGAGAAGTACCACAGATATCATATCACAGGAAATGCCGCAGTATCTTTACGTTGAAGAGGGATCTACAAAAACTGGCTCAGTCTGATAACAAGGTTGAAGAACAAGATGACACAAGTAGCCGTAGGTCTTCCGGCCGACAACCGGCGAACACCCAAAGTAGGGTCTATGAGCGAATTTGTGTATTTTGCGAGAAGGCCAAGTACCTCAAGGGAATCAAAACAAGAGAGGCTCTGATACAGTGTGTTGACTTGCGTGCTGATAACACAGTCAGGAGAGCAGCTATGAGCAAAAACGATTCAAGGATACTGGCTATTGTCTCCAGAGAGCTTGTAGCGGCAGAAGCATGCTACCATAAATCGTGCTACCGTGACTACACTCGAAACGTTCCAGGACCTTTAAACATCAGGGAAACAAAAGAAGAAGTGTGTGATGAGTATATCAGGGCAGAAACACATGCCTATGAGATGCTGTTTAATCATATAAGAACAAACCTACTTCAGAACCCAAGGGTTGTTAGAATGTCGGAGTTGTATACCCTATTTACATCATTCTTCAAGTCTCAAGACATAGAGATCAAAGAATCTACGAGAACCCATTTCAGAAGAAAACTTGAAGGAGAATTTGGAGACATGCTGGAGTTTGAAGATCTTTTTGGCAACAAAAGAGTTTTTGTCATTCCACGTGGTCTTTCCAGACTTCATTTAGCCAAGCTAGCTGTGGAGAACTCTAATATTTCCAAGCCTTTTAAGGGTACAGAAGAAATATCCAAAACCGCTCTCCACCTTAGAAAAGCAATCCAGGAGCAAGAAATCATAGAATCGTGGCCTCCAAAACCTTGCGAACTAACTGAAAATGCCGTGATCATTCCAGATGTTCTGAAAGAGTTTTTGTACACTTTGCTCACCGGTAGTACTGAATTTCCAGGTTTGCAGTCTTGTTCTCCAAAGATTCAGCGTCTCATTACATCGTTTGGACAGGACTTGGTCTTTGGTACGAGTGGTGGACGACAGAAGCCCCCAAAGCATGTTTTACTTCCATATGCCGTAAAATCTCTTTCCAACAACGTTGAATTAATTCAAATTATAAACCGCTGTGGTCACGGAATTGCCTACTCCCAACTTGAAGAGATAAATACTGCATTGTGCCTTCAAAAGTTAGCAGCAACCTCATGCAACGAAGTCCCCCTCCCCGAAAACATCCGTCCGTTTATCAGTACAACGCTGGCCTGGGATAATATAGATCGTCTTGAGGAGACTTTGTCTGGCGAGGGCACTTCCCACCGAGTCAATGGAATCGCAGTTCAAGCTAATCATTTTGGCCCTCACCCTCCGTCAGCTTCACTTCCAGTCATCATGAAATCAAAGAAGAGAAGTATCGAGTCTGTGGGTGACGAAGCTATCCCTATCTACAATGCAGGGGAGCGCTGTGGGCCCCATTCTAGAGGATATGTGGAAGTCAAGTTAAATGAAATCATGGAATGCGCATGGAAAAAGAACTTGCTGTGGGTTTTAGCACGAATTCATGCAAGTGAAAAGCAATCCGTTCCTAGTTGGACTGGCTTTAACATTTTAGTGCGAAATGACCAAGAAGTTACTAAGGATAACGTGGGTTACCTTCCGACAATCAATGCCCCAGCAACAAACATGTCTACTGTGTACCAAATCCTTTTGAAGTCTCTACAGATCAAAGAAACCTTGAAACTTCACAGCATGGTAGTTGTGTTTGATCAGGCACTTTATGCGAAAGCTGCAGAGATAAAGTGGAAACACAGAGCGCAGTTTAATGATCTTGTGTTGAGGATGGGAGTGTTCCATACCATTTGCACGTTCTTGTCGGTGATAGGGAAGCGTTTCCAGGATGCTGGTTTACGAGATGTGATTATCGAGTCTGGAGTAATTGCTGAAGGATCCACGTCTGGTGTCCTTGAAGGCCGTGCATATAATCGCGCCATAAGATTTCACAAGCTAATGTTTGAAGCACTTAACAGGCTGGCATGGATTGGTTTCATTTCTTGGGTGGAGGAGCATCACGAAGAGAAGAAGCCTCTTGTCGATGAGTTCTTCAAAGGTCTAAAAACGCTTTGTGATAGAACATGTGAGCGAGAATTCAATGCCACAATTACAAGTCCCTCATTTCAAGAAGTGTCGCAACTATTCAGCATGTATATGCACTATCTCCGGCATGGGAACGGGAAGCTCTCCAAGTTCTGGATGTCATATGTTGACATGGTTGAAATACTTCTTGAGCTGTTAAGAGCGTCTCGGGAAGGGGACTGGGAACTTCACCTTTCATCTATCAGCGAAATAGTCCCTTGGTGTTTCGCATATGACAAGCCTAACTATGCCAGGTACCTTTCTGCATATCTGCATGAAATGTCACATCTACCAGAAGAACACCCTGACACCCTTGAATACCTTCGATCGGGAGGATTTTCCGTTCAGATTGGAGAAGACAACCCTTTCGGGAGAATCCCCGTTGATCAGACGTGTGAGGAAACCGTCAACAAAGACACTCAAACGTCAGGAGGAACCAAAGGTTTCAGCCTGAAGCCGAATGCAGTTAGCAAATTCTATTTAGTCGCTGAATACCGAAGCACATTCCTGAGGCAACTCAAAGATATGTTACACATCAGTCCATCGTCTTCCCAACACAATGATCTACAACCTTCAAGAATCGCCAGGGATGAAGCTGATGTTAAGTCCATTGTGTCAATTCTTCAAGACACTTGGCTCAACCCATTCAACCCTGATCTTCAAGATCTTGTCTGTCTTTCCACAGGAAAGGTAGCCACTCCTGATGTAGAGCGTGACTTGCTAGGAGCTAAAGATATTGGTGAGGAAGCCTATAAGGCATTCAGAGAGCAACGCCTTCAATGTAATACACCTAAAGTCAAGTTCCATGATGCAATCACCAAAGCCAAGTTGATGACCTTTACTCACCTGACCAAAAAGGTAACGATAAAGGCTGGTAAGAACCAAGAGGTAATCCTCAAAGCCGACAGAAGATTGTTTGCGCAAATGATCGTCATTGCAGAGAGCAGAAACCTACAGATGAGAGACGTGTTATCCCATCCTCTCGGACCACTCCCATGGTCATTAGCTACCCCAGATGGCTTGCTCCGTAAAACAAACAAGGCGTCCCTGGCAAAAGAACTCCAGAAAAATGTCCAAGCCTCAGATGCTATTCCCCATCCTTCTGCATGTGTTATAGACGGGATGGCTCTAGTCCAGCGCCTCAAAGGTGATCAGAAGACGTTCGCAGCAGTTGCTGAAGCTTTGCTTGGCAGAGTTCTAAATGAAGGTGGAACGAGTGACAGGATTGATGTCGTCTTTGATGATTACAGGGAGGAATCCATAAAGAATGCTGAAAGAATAAACAGAGGTGAAGGATCAGGAAGCGAATACCGCAATATTCAAGCCGATCACAAGGTCAAACAATGGAGAAGATTCCTGTGTAGCTCAAAGAACAAACAAGCACTCATTGTGTTTGTGACAAGCGAGTGGAAGAAAGACAAGTACAAAGAGAAGCTTTTAGGAAAGACACTTGTTATCACCTGTGGCGACAAATGTTATCAGTTATCCTCTGGAATGGTGCAACCTATTAGTGAGCTCGAATCTACTCAAGAGGAGGCCGATACCAGAGTCATCTTACATGCAGTCCATGCAGCTCGATCAAGATTCGCTTCCGTCGTTGTGGTATCAGAAGATACTGATGTCTTAATACTTCTTCTAGCCTTCAAGAGTTCCATTTCTTCCTCGCTGTTTATCAAATGTGGTTCACAGACCAGAGTCAAGTACATTGATGTTTCCAGAGTAGTTGAGAGCATTGGAGCAAATATATGCAGATCACTACCAGGCTTTCACGCGTTCACTGGTTGTGATACGGTTAGTGCCTTTGCTGGACGAGGCAAGGTATCAGGATATCGAATTGTGTCACGAAGTGCAGAATTTCAAGGAATCTTCCAGCAGCTGGGTACAGAATGGGACCTTTCCGATCACCTTTACTGTAGTCTTGAGAAATTTACTTGCTCCGTGTACTGCAGCAACCCGGGAACAAGTGACATAAACGAGCTTCGATACCGACTGTTCTGCTTGAAGAGAGGAGACGTTGAATCTAATCAGCTGCCACCATGCAGAGACACGCTGCGAAAACACTCTCAAAGGGCAAACTATCAAGCTGCAGTATGGAAACGGTGCTTAGAAAGATGTCCAGTCATCCCACCACCAGAAGGAGCTGGCTGGTGCACCGAGGATGAAAAACTGGTTGTAGACTGGATGGGTGGCCAGCCAGCTCCACAAGCAGTCCTGGAGCTTCTTTCATGTCAGTGCAGTAGGGCGTGCAAACCATCATGCTCTTGCATCGCCAATGGTCTCAAATGCACTGACATGTGCCGACTTCAAGAATGTACCAACAGGTCTGATGAAGACAACGATGTTGTCCCTGCTGGAGACGATGACGATGATGATGACGATGAAGAAAGGTAATAAACTCGTAGCCATTAGCCAACATCAAATAACTTCCCTTTTACAGTACTCTTCTTAGAAATTTCAAAGTTCCTTGCACTTGACTGTTAGCATGACAATTGGTTTAAATTTTGAACAGCGCACCTTATTACTTACATTTAATAACTGTTGTTGTCATGGCAACTGCTTAACATTTAAAGCATAAATCAACTGCTACTTTTGTCTAAAATTGAACATGACCCTTTGTTTACATTTCAGTGAAAATGATATTTGAACAAAGCGATGTATGAAAAGCTATGAAAGTTTCAAGACTCCAGTGTGTTAAGTGGGGGATTTTACTGCCGAAGAGGAGTCATAGAGGAAGCTCTCACGTTTTCCTTTGCTGGATTATTAATCCCAGAGTGTGCTTAATTGATCTGCAAATGAGTGAACTCTAGTGGTGATATGTATTTTTATCCCAATTTTTAAAATTAGGAAGCGGAAAACAATATTGAACATTTTCAGTGAGTTTTACTTCATTCGTGGGCTAAATGAACATTTCCGTTGCCATGGCAACGGGAACTTTAATTTTTAACTTGTTAATTACAGTACAATTGAATCCAACATCATACTCTGTTTGGTTATGTACAAAATGTGGTTTCAAAACCAATTGCACAAAAGTTATAAGTCAGAAGTTAATGCTATTAAGTACATCTAAGGCGAAAAGGCAGTTGGAATGACGTCATTTGATCACATGGCTACAGCAAGAAAGCTACTCGTAGAGGCTTGCTATCATACCTTAAAATAAACTTTAGATATTGAAGATTTAAAAAATACATGATAGCACTGGTCCTTTCACATGGTACAAAAAACCTTATTTTGGGGGTCTTGGCCCATGGACTATTATGGCTATAAGGTCGTGTGCTGTTATGATGAAAAATATACCAAAAAAGAGCAGATATATAGAGGTGAAAATGCTGTTTATCAATTCATGGAATCTATGCTAAATGAGGTCAAGTATTGCAGAAAAGTAATGAAAAGACGTTTCAACAAACCATTGAGAATGACTGAAAAGGATGAAGAAGCATTCAAAAAAGCCGAGGAATGTCATATATGTGAGAAAAAAATATACAAATAAAGACATACGTGTCAGAGATCATTGCCATATCACAGGAAAATACAGAGGATCAGCTCACCAAGAATGCAATGTAAAACTAAAAATTGAACCAGATAATATTAAAATTCCTGTTATATTTCACAATTTAAGAGGATATGACAGCCATTTCATAATGCAACAGATTGGTGAAATAGTTAAGAAAAATAAATAAAAACAAAAAAGGAGAAGAGATACAGATGAACATCAACGCTATTCCAAACAACATGGAGAAATACATGGCTTTTATGCTTGGTAATCATCTGACATTCATCGATAGTTTTCAATTTATGAGTTCCAGTCTTGATAAATTGGTTAGCAACTTACCCACAGAAGCTTTCAAATACACATGCAATAGATTCAAACAAGAACAATTTGAATTGATGAAGCAAAAGGGAGTCTATCCTTATGATTACATGGATACCTTTGACAAATTCAATAAAACAGAATTACCAACAAAAGAAGAATTTTTCAGCATATTGAGTAATGAACACATAACAGATGAAGATTATCAACATGCCCAAAACGTGTGGAAAACATTCAAATTAAAAAATATGGGTGAATACCATAATCTATATCGAAAGTCTGATATCCTTCTATTAGCTGATGTGTTCGAAAACTTCCGTAAGACCTGTCTTCAGTATTACAAACTTGACCCATGTCACTATTTCACATCTCCAGGCTTATCATGGGATGCTATGTTGAAAATGACAAATATCAAATTGGAATTGATGACTGATGTTGACATGTTTCAATTCATTGAAAAAGGAATGAGAGGAGGTATCAGTTTATAGCTAATCGATATGGTAAAGCAAACAACAAGTACATGAGAGAATACAACGATAAGGAGCAGTCAAAATATACAATGTACTTAGATGCGAACAATTTATACGGTTGGGCTATGAGTAAATACCTCCCCACAGGTGGTTTTAAATGGTTAACAGAAAAACAAATCAACAAAATAAACTTAGCTGATTATAAAGATGATAGTAAGAAAGGATTGATACTAGAAGTCGATCTAGAATATCCTGAAGAACTACATGATATACATAATGACTATCCTCTAGGTCCAGACAAAGTGAAAGTAACAGACAATATGCTATCAAACTATTGCAAAAATATACAGAAAAAGTTCAATATTTCAACAGGTCTCGTTCACAAACTAATCCCCACATTAAACTATAAAGATAAATACATCCTACACTATAGAAATCTACAGTATATCGATCTAGGTTTGAAATTGAAAAAAGTACATAGAGTATTAGAATTCAATCAGTCTCCATGGCTTAAGCAATATATAGACTTCAACACACAAAAAAGAACTCAAGCAAAAAATTCATTTGAAAAAGATTTTTTTAAACTTATGAACAATAGCATGTTCGGCAAAACAATGGAAAACATCCGGAAGCGAGTCGATGTCAGACTGGTAACTGATGAAAATAAACTATTAAAAATGACGTCTAAACCGACTTATGTTAGTAGTAAGATCTTCAATGAAAATCTAGTAGCAGTGCATAAGATCAAAGAAACACTAACTCTCAACAGGCCGGCATACATAGGAATGTGTATTCTCGATCTCAGCAAGACATTGATGTATGGTTTTCATTATAACTACATCAAAAGTAAGTATGGAGACAAGGCTAAGCTTCTTTTTACTGACACAGACAGTTCAACTTATGAGATCGAAACTGAAGACGTGTACAAAGACTTTTGGAATGACAAAGATCGATTTGATAACAGTGATTATCCAGAAAGCTCTCAATATTTCAATAAAACAAATAAAAAGGTGATTGGTAAATTCAAGAATGAAGCAGCTGGAATGCCAATCACGGAATTCGTTGGTTTGCGATCAAAATGTATAGTTATATAAGAGACAACCAAAAAGGAGGAAAAACAGCCAAAGGTATTAAAAAGAATATAATAAAGAACGAAATCAAACATGAAGATTATAAATCTGTTTTATTAGAAAATAAACAAATACATCATACCATGAAAACGATTCGAAGCAGTAAACATCAACTTGGAAGCTATGAGCTCAATAAAGTGTCATTATCCTGTTTCGACGACAAAAGATACATATCAAACGACGGAATAACAAGCTATGCCTATGGGCATTATGCAATTCAAAAATAGAAATCACGTCCACTTTTTAAACCAATCATTACAGCTCATTTCTATACACTCATGGATCAGATATTATTTTTTATACGCCAAGTGAAACTCCAAGGCTACACAACTGTTCATTGTTCAATCACTTGAACTGGAGGTATTTGTATCATTACCAGATTGCAGTGGTCGTTGATAAGGATTAAAAGTAAGACGTTGAGCACGTCCTACGAAACTTCAAATTGGCCTTCAAGTTATCAACTTTCATTTTTCCATCAATGATTTCACGTAGGGCTCTTCTCTTTTTTACAAAACTGATGATCTTCTTGTACTCCTCTAGTGCTTTAATATATGATGAAACATCACGTTCTTCCTTCGTTGTGTCCACCTTGTCGAGGTTTCCAATAGCTTGTGGTAGATTAAACGTAAATGCTTTTAAATCCCCCATGTACGATTCCATAGTCAAAATCGCATCTTGTATATTTTGAGAGTGGCTCTCATAGCGTTTAGTAGCTTCATCAATACTCAGAGGCATGCTTAACAAGACGTAGAAAGTTCTGATATTTTTATCAAAATGTAGAAACCTCTGATATTTTTCTCAGAAAAATAATTTATGGGTACGTTTTTAATTGGTTGAAATAAATCATACGATCATCTTGTAATCTCAAACAATAGCTATTAATGAGGTCACTGCTTTTCCGAGAAGTTTAAGACTTCCTGTTTTCCGATGAGTCACGTAATGAAAGCATTTGTGAACCATGATAAAGCAAAAAATCAACTACTGGCAATAAAATAAATATAGATTTCATAAAATGAAAAACATATGGATTTCTATAAAATGAGTACCATTATATGGAATGTAGTATAGAGTTGGAAGGTAAGAGAGAATTTTTTACAAAAATGCTATGGTACCCCCAACTCTTATACTACTCTTATGAGACTATTTTTTGCTAAATCTACCACGTTCTAACAACCATCATACCTGATGAAAAGGCTCCTTGTTGTTTATCTGTGGCTGAGGGTGAGTCCAGCAGGTTGTCCTCTTCAAAGCTTATCGTCTCCTCTTCTTCAATGAGCCTAAAGGCCACTGGTTCATGGTCACAGCTTGGCTCTTGAAGAGCATCACTTGATGGAGACTCATTTGTTCTTGTGCAGTTGTCCTCTACTGATTTTTCACTGGCAACTGTTGACTGCTCACTGTCATCTTGCATTGCACTGTCCACAGATGCTGGCTCTTCTGTCTGGGCAGGGAATTCAAACAAGGGGCCAGTCAAGTAGTCTGTGTAAATTCTGTGAACAGTACCATCCTCGTCTTCATCACGAATTAGGTGTGCTGGGATAATGATTTCCCTCCTTAAGCACTCCTGCCAACACTTCATCAGATACTCGTCTTCATTCTTTAAGTTGCTAGACCTCAAGTGGTGCAGTGTGGGACCCCCCTCAGGAAAACTAGCTTCACCATTGGCATAAAAAAACTCAACAAAGTCATTATCCTGTGACCACCACACACCTTCTCCTGGTAATAGAAAGTCACTTGTCTTCTCTAAATGTGCCTGTCATTTACTAGAATGTTTTTTTTAATGTGTCTTTGGAAATCTTGTATTTCTTTGGAGTGGAAGTGAATGTGCCAGACGTGAAACTACTGACTGCTGCTTTTCCACACTGTATTCCGACCTTCCTGGTTGTTCTTCAGCCTGTAAGCGAATGAATATGTTCCTAATGATATGGCCTGGGCGATAGGATGATGTGGTGTCTGTGATGGATTTAACAGTGTTGAACGTGCGCTTCTCTTCAGCATTTGAATAACGTCCAGAAACAATGCACAGCTGGACAGGGGCATGAGCTGTTAAGGCATGCAGGTAAGTTCCATAAAATTTCCTCATTGTCATTTTCTCAGGTTTAAAGCCAACAAGGTTTTCACAGAGTATGTGGTGGTACCGGCTAGAGTTGTGATAGCGTAGAATCAACCGTGGGGATCTACTTTCATCTCCCTTGTAGAGTATATCCTGCATGTCAACTGGAGTGTCCAGTAGATTTTGCGCTCCTGCGCTTGCAGTTCCCCTCACATAACTTGAAGTTATTATTAGTGAGCATCAAAAATTAACGGCCGTTTAGTTTCTTTCCTCCCAATTGTTAGGTCAACAGCTTCAAACAGTTTCTTTTTACATTCTTCTTCCTCAATGTGAGCTGGTAGTTCCGTCAACAGGTTTTCAATGTCGTGCATTGGCTCACATGGAAGTACCTCATAGCTTCCAAGATTTAAGGACTCGTGTGTTTTGCTAGGGTTAGTGAAAAGGAGTGCTGGGACACGGCTTACTCCATGCAAATCCTCATCTAAGAGATTTTGCAATTCTGGTTTTGTGCTTCCTTCGTATATCCCTCTTCCACCAAGCTCTTCTTCCAGTTCTTTCTTTTTCATTCACTAAATGGCTTTGACTTTTGGAGAAGAGAGTTTTTTCTTCCTAATGGCCCTCTCATAACTAGTTTGTGTCTGTCTTTTAGAGACACATGCTTGCAGCGAAAGCAGTAATCTGCTTCATGCACTCTACCTGCATGTGCTCCACAACCAGAGCAGTAATAGTGCCCACCTTTCTGTTGTCCACTTTCAAATGCTCCTGATGGTGAGTCATCATGAAAAAACCTCATTATGTCCTTTATTTCAGTACCATTCTTTGTCTCCAAATTCTTTTGTAGGTGCTGTAGACAGCAGAGGCGTGTGTCTGTGTAGGCAAGTTGCTCTATCTACATCACAGCTCTTGTATCTTGCTACGATGTAAACGTGAGGCTTTTCTACTTCTGCCTGCACATCAGCACTCTTTCCTTTGGCTTCTCTATATTCTTCGTTGGTTATGTGAAATGCTGGATCATATAGGCAATTGACTCTAAATATAATGTGGCCAGTAAGGTTGAGTGATCATGTCATATCTGAAGGTGTCTTGTTCTTGACATTTTCATAAATTTGTTCCTCATTTTAGTGAGCCCATCCTCTTCGCTGTATTCATTTAGGTTCTTTAGTTGCCTAGTGACCTCTTCTCTTGACATTTCGGAGTAATATTCATGAGGTTTAACGTTCATGTACTTTTCATGCATCTACACTGTTTTCTTTCTAATTTCTTCCACAGGCTGCTTCCTTCCTTCCACAGTAAAGGTTGTTGTTTGAATTTGGCCATCTGTGCCAATGATCAGCTTTTCGTACTATGATGAGAAAGAACGAAATGTCAGTTGTTTTGCTCAGTATTTAACTAAAACAGGAGAAATCACTAATATTTCAAAGCTTAAATAGTATAGTTTACAACAAAAGTTTAAATTAATTCAGTGCAAATTAATCATTAGAGCATTAGTCTAATTTAATTTTTTCACATTTACTTCTATTCATATTTGTTCTATAAATTCATACCACAGCATGGATTATAATAAAATTTCAGTTGTTTTCCAGAAATACTGTCTGATGATTGAACAGCTTACTTGTTTGAGGGACCAGAGCATTAGCAAGAATGTGAGGGATATGTCCCACTTTCACTTATCCTAGAGATGATGGCAGGTGATAATGTTTACCTTCTTTTACACAGATTTAATGGCTATTGCTTCAGAGAGAGCTATTGGCTCACCTGGATCTTTAACGTTTGTGTCACATTTACCAGGATTTGTACTTTTAAAATCCCAAAACTGTTAAAAGGGAAGCCATCCTCACCTCTCTAGGAACTATGAGCTCGCCAACTGTAATTTCCCCTTGCTGTATCTTTGGCTTGAGTTTTTGTTTTAATCCTTCGTTTGTTTCTGGTGTGGGGAGGCTAATTTCACCTCCCAATCCTTTGAGTTTCTTCCTTCCGGGCTGCCAGTCATTTTCAGATGGGGGTTTGAATCTGTGCAGGTTGACACTTTGAGAGAGAAGTCATTCCTGGGCAATCTGACCACCATTGTTTGTGATTTGGTATCGTCTTGCAAGGTCAGACCAGTTTACATTGGTGTCATCTTCATATGATTCCACTTCTGCCTTTAGTCTGTTCTTGTCCCATGACACTTTGTCAAAATTCCCAGCATGGCGCTTCTTTTTTGAAGGTGGTACCTCATTCTGTAAGTTGGTGGTCTCTTTTCTTTTCTCCACAGATTGTTTCATCTCGAAGGAAGAGTCAAGGCGCTCTCATTGTCTTGCTGCATATGATTGCCGCTCTCCAAGGCACCTTGACAATAAGCAAAATACAAAAAGGAATTTGTTTTCCCATTGACAAATGTTATTGTACATGTATTTTTATGGCTTACAAAATTAATCGTGGGAATAAATAATAAAGCAAATAAAGAGCCTATTAACTTGTGAATGTTGAATTTTCTTTGTTAATTATTGTGCAAATTGTGCAAATGCGAAAACCTTGAACACTTTTCATTTTGAAATACGTAACTATTGAGAAAATAGACAAACAAATTGCCCTTTTGTTTACACATGCTGAATTTTACGCGCACATGCTATGTGTAGATTCGAAAATTGACATAGCAAAGCCAAAAGAGTCAGTAAAAAAATTGTTAATGTGGCGTGTGGGTGAAGAAATTGATATTTCAAGTTTTGATTTCAAGGGTTTTTTTCCTTTCAAAACAATTACCTCAAAAGGTAAGTTTTTTCGCAATCATCTTCTACTTTCTGCTTGTAATTTCTATACATTGCTCTCCTTTCTCTTTTCGCTTCAGTTGGGGACTTTTTCTTCTGAATCTGGAGTTCTGGAAGTTTGGTGAGGGTCTCCCCAAACGAGGTGTTGCAGACTTTCTGAAAGGTGGCATCTATTTTGTTATAGAGAGCTCTTGCTATGTCTTGTACTTCTGTTGCCTTGAGTGGCTTGATCTTCTGCTCCTGCTTACCAGCAACAAAAAATGGATTTTCTTTTGCCATCTCCACGAACTGATTTGACTTGGCTGGTAGCAAGGCCTGTACGTCGGCATAGCGATGATAGCACCCTTTGCAGTTGGCAAAGGAATGTTCGCTTTTTTTTTCGCTGGCGCCATTTTTTTCCAGTTTTGAATGCTGAATGTTTCTAGGTATTTCTCCTTTTCGTCTTTTTTTTCCGGGATTCCAGTTACTAAACATTGCTCGGAGGGGTGATGTTTTCTTTTGCAACTTCAAAAACTCAATTGAAAACTCCTCAGCTCTGTCCTTGAAAGCTTCTTCGAACTGTTTGTAACACTCTTGCATCAAGCGCGCCCTAAGTTTGGTTGTTCCTTCTCCATTTTCCCGCTGAAGGGTTCGTGTTGTTTCTCTTACTATCTCAAAAGCAGCCACTCGAGCAAAACCACAACTTGTTGGGCAAATAAGCGTAGCAACCATGTCGACTGCTGAGAATAATATCGAAGCTAATGTTCTCGAACCACTTTTGCAACTGTGATTGAAGTCCGCGTTCTTTTAACTGAGCGGGACATTATATTAGCGAATAAATTAAGATGAGATCATCTGTCGAGTATTTTGTTACTACAATACTGTATCATAAGATCAAGAGAGCACATTTTGGAACCAGAATTTAATTTGACATTAGTAATAACAATACCTTCGATAATGGTAAGCGGTCATAAATTGCCAGCTTTTCTCATGTTACTCCGTCGATTGAACTTGCAAAACTAAAAAACATTTCGTTTGAGTGCTACCCTTTTTATTGGTAAAAGAAAGCATTTAAGGCAAAACGTTGGTGGAAGCGAGGAGGTTTTCTCTGCAGAAAAGAACTCTGCAGATTCGTCCGCCATCTTGCCTTCCCTTTAAATTGTCATAGCAACAGTAATACTCCGCTGTTTCTTAGTACCGTAGGTGCAGGAACACAACGGCACTTTTAGTCAAACCTTGCACGACTTCGCGAAACCTCACCGCAGGAGAGCTTAAATGCAAGTTTACCACTAAAAAGTTTTGTTGGTTCTTATTTAACATATCTGTAACTGGAATGGTTGCATTAGTGTAGCGAAAAAAGATCAGTTAATACAGAATCATTCATGAACCACCAAAAAGTGGTTTTTTCCATTGTAGCATTTTAACCAGAAAGTTGAGACATCCTTGTCAGTAAGTTTCGTATTCTTCATGTCATGAACTATTCTCCTGCCAAAAATTACGTTTAAGGCAAACGCAAGGTACTCCTGCAAGGCAAGGGAATAATATTGGCGGGAAAACGTTCGTTAATATGTCACGTGACACTTGCCTGCTGACATCAAACATCGAAAAAAAAGGGGGAAATATTTTAAAGCATTCTAGCCCATAATGAACCCAACACACGAGTTTTCACTTTTTAAAATAATTTTTATTTTATTTTTGCTTATTTTTTAATTCACACCCAGGCCCTAACATACCTGGGTTGTTTGTTAAGATATTGAAAATGGTTTTGACATTGGCAGAGGTGGAATGTTTCAAGATATCTTCAAGAAACAAGAAGCATGTTTCCACTATCTCTGTTTGGCGTTAAAAAACTGGACTTCAATTACAGAGTTATCTGAAACTTAGTCACTCAGTATACCACAATAACCCGGCATCTTTACATCCTTCAAAAGCCTCTCCTTGAGAGCTGTCCAAATTGCGAGAAAAATGAAAATGGATCCAACTGTCTCCTACCCTGAATAGCTGAAGAACTTAATGTTTCCTGGGCTTACGATTTTCAAAAGGCCAAGCAAACAAGAAGCTTTCCAATTGGCAATTTCCTCCTTAGCAAGCCAGTATGCCGCCAGAAAAGCATTCAACAAGACTGCATCCTTCACCTCCTCTGCCTAAGGATCTCTACGTCAATGGCATCTTTGTGTTGGTTGCTGAGATGAGGAGTGATATTTGATTGCCGATTTTTTAAAGTGCGTGCTCGGAGTGGAATTGAAAACCCTTGATTTGTTCTTGCGTTTTCAGTGTTTTTTCTTACAAAGAAAACAGAACATGCCCTGTCCTTCATACGCCAGCCAAAGAACACCTGTTGTTTGGCAGAAGAAAGGCTTTTGTCTCCCAACCAGCTATGAACAAATCTGTCACGGCTACCTTTTGAAACAAAACGAGAGCTTTTTACAATTTTTTCCACACATGCATAATAGTGGTGAAAGTGTTAATTAACACCAGAAGCAAAAACCTTTTGCATCTTGTCTAACACTACATGTCTTGTTTGTTCTTTGGGAGCGTCATCTTCCCCACGGTTTGGTTGCTCTGAGGGACAGACCTCTGAAAGGTCTACTTGGGGAACAGCTGGAGCCGTAGAGTTTAAACTACTGGTTGATACCTCTCAGTAGGCCACAAAAAGGATGACCTTAGAAATAGTCCAGTCAATATATTTATTTGACCCATCACTAATTGCAACAGAAGGTTTTTCTTCGCCATTCATCTCAGCAAGGTACACAAATCGTTATATCAAAAGTCTAGAGAAATCTAAGAAGGGGAAGATATAAAATTTCTACCGGGAAAAATATAGGTGCACTAGTACAGCATGAAAACGAGGCTGTGTACAGTAACCTTTTTACATGGATCATTTTGACCAAAAGTCCACTATTGTTCAAAGTTCTGGGTCAAAAGGAAACGACAGCTAAATTGTATGCTGTAATCCTCTTAATCGATACTTTTCTGATTGATACAAATACGTTTTTCTTACTTTAGCATGAAAACGAGGCTAAATACAAAACAGCCTGTTTGGTCACTTCTCATTCATAAGAAACTTTCTGAGATCACTAAAAAAAGACTCTTGTCTCTGAGACATCTCAGAACCTACAATTTCAGATAGAACAGGTGCACAAGTTATGAATCATCGTCATTGTCACTACTACTTTCAGAGTCATCCGGCTGTATAGAGTTGGTACAACCTGAGCCCCTACACTGACCACAAGCGGCTGAACATTCGAGGTTGTGTTTTCTGCAAGAACACTTTAGGCTGCTGCAATCTGTGGAGCAGTTACACCTGATTATGCGGAGGATGGCTTCAGGTGCTGGAGGAAGATGAGTCAAAACGGGAAGAAACAATCCATCACAGGCCTTCCATCCCCATTCTTCTGTTGACATGGTTTCATCAGCACCCTTCCACGGTTGGACTTGAAAGTAACCGCGTAAGCTGTAACACATTGCTGCAGCTGATGCAGGAGGCAGGCTCTGTGGCTGAACTCGTGAGGTGTTGGTGGCTACTTTTTCACGGTATCGTTGGTATCTAAGGGAATCCAGGCCTTCGTCAGATTTCCCATTGTAAAGACAAACGAGTGCCTTTTCACCTGCTGCCGCAACATCCTCCTTGGAGGCTGATATGTTGTTGAACACTTGTGCCTGGGCGCGGAAGTGATGGGTGAAAAGGAACTTCTTCAGAGAGGCCCCTTTGCCAATTCTATGGATGCGAGATGGGGTATCACACCCAAGAATTGCGTGGATAAACAAAATATTGTTGCACACGTCTTCACCAAACTTCTCCTTCAGCACTTGTGTTCCAGACCTGCCATCTCGTTGAATTAGCTCTTGGCTCCGGCTGAAAAACCAGATCATGGGCGTCCATTTCTGTGTGAAAGCACAGTAAAACGAGGAGGTTGGTGTTATCCCCAACAAGCACAGTGTTCACGTTTCTTGTACTCACCACAGCTTTCTGAACTATAAGGAGGTCAGCATCTGCCTGTGAGTGGTATGTTTGGCAATTTACTTTCTGTAGATAACTGCTCAGCATATTGATAAATGATTACTTGTTGGTAGTGTTGGGTAAGAAGTGGTCTTTCTTCATGGTCAGTTTCATGTCATCAGAAAATGTAACGGTTGTCGCAGCTTTCCCACCAGTTCTTCTCTGGTGCGTCATATCTTTTGTGGAACTGCGGTTGTAACCATCAAAGATGACAATTGCAGGACCATACTTCTGCATCACGTACTGGCAATACATCTCAGAGATTTCCTTATAGGTGGGAAATCCTTTTGGCCACGGGATCCGATGAAGGAGTGCCCCACCATCCAGCATATATTGCACTTCACCATTTGGCCCAGTGGGATCTGATGGTAGCTTAGCCCAGATAGCATCTGCCAATGCTGGCTTTTGTGGCTTGAGAAGCATAAAGGAAGAATCAAAGAGTGATGCTGGATAGCTGCAAAGCTCATATTGAAACATGGCGCCCATGTCATCCAGTGAGTGGCAAGCAATGGTGAGACGCTGAAATAACAACTGCGGATCAACCTGAATCTTCTCTCCGTCAAATTTGATTGACGACTTAGCACTAAATGTAATAACCTGATTACTTCTTTTGAAGGAGAATTCTGCAGCTGATTTTCCTGTCATGGAATCCAAGATGTTCTGTCCCATTTCTTTGGCCTTCTCCACATTTACAGATTCCTCGGCATGAACACCTGTCATGATGTTCATCAGATGGTCATGAGGTGCGAAAGGGCTTTTTTCTCCTAAAGTAACAAGCAATGTCTGCGTGTCTTTCATATCTCGGGCCTGCCTGGACGTTGACATGTCTTTGTTTTGTTCCACTTGTGCTGTAATGAACGCCTGTGAGCTCAAGCATGGCACGATTTATCTCCGCACTCGCTGGCAAGGAGAGCAGCCAAATTACACGTTGCCTTTCAGTCATTCCGCATCCTCTCATCAAACTACCACTTGTCTTCAGGCTTCTCATTAACACCTGCTCTATGACAAGTTCTGTTGATAGTCCTGCCCATAAGCGGTTGGTTCTCTGAACTACATGAAATCCAGCCTCAAATTCCCTGTATACATCAGGATGGTCGGTCTCCAGACTGCTCATGAACTGCAAGTATAGTCGGACAGATTTGGCATACAGGTTGTGTCCTGCAGCAGCCAGATAGGGAAGCATTTCTGACAAAGCTTGAAGATGAAGTCTCCAGTTGCCAGTTCTTTCTGCCTTTATGAACAAGCGGAGGATGTTTACCATATCCATGTATTGCAACCAGAGTAAAGCAGTCCGGTCGTCCTTCATGAGATCCCTGTGCTCTTGGAGAAGGCATTTTATTCGGCTTAGAACATCAGCTGCACTGACTTCTTTGGCGGTTTTGCATTTTTTCGTCAAATCCTCATACAGGGAGCACGCCTCCCATAGGTTATGATTTTCAATTTCTTCAATAGATTGTGGTTGTTCTTCGGTTGAAGCTGGATCGTTTGCTGTATCTTGCATACCCGGAATGGGCACTTTCAGAGATTTTGCAAGCATGAGTGTGTTGAGAGCTGCATCAACAAGGAGGTGTGCTCGCACTGCCCGAGCAATTGCTTTACCAGTAAAGATGTGCTCAACTGCATTTGGTGCATAAACCGTTTCCAAAAGTTCTTTCAATCCAGATCCAGCCATGAGATTTCCAATACAGCTAAGAAAACTCATTTCGGTGTGAAAGCCACCCAGGCACAAAACTATTTTGCGTAGATCGCTTCCGAGAGGTTCAGACATAATGGTCATCAGTGCCTTCCACCACAGTGGTTGATCGAAAGTAATAATTGGTGTTACATTGTGCTGTTGAGCATGTTCAGAAACAAACTTCAGTGTTGAGAAGATACACGTAGGGTCATTTGAGCTCATGTCAATCATTGGAAGAAATGTCACCGAAGACTGACCGGGGTGGTTACCACGATGAGAAAGCTGCATCATGCCAGACCATGCTGGTCGAGATAAACCAAATAATAGCGATGTCTTCCAAAGGATGTCAAGATTTGCTGTCGGATCCTGGACCTCCTTGATTACTATGCTATTGTACTTGATCTCAACTGCTTGGCTTGGTGAGCCCTGATGCTGTATTTGGATGCGTCCTGTTGTGCAAAGATCATCTGAATTAACTTTCCTCCTTGGAACAAGTTGGCTGTGCTTTGTTCCTGGTGTAACTGAGGCTATGATCCCCATGCCATGGAATGTATCATGGCCATCCAAGGTTCTTATGTTGTGATCAACATTATCTGCAACATATTGAACAAACTCAGTAGTATGGTTTGGTATTTCAGTTCCTTGATCCACAGCGGCATTTTGTCCAAACCTCTGCACTTCTTGATAGGAACAGCAGAATCCGTGGCAGTGAAGGGAGTCGATGAGGAAACGTGATGCAAAATGGTGATGCAGCTGCATGCCCAATCCAACTTGCAGTGGTACAAGTAGAACTCAAGGGTGGACTGCTTGCATAATGGCTTGTCCAGTGTATGCTAGCTTTGTGCTTATATCTTTTCCTGTCAGGATCCCCTGTAACAAAAGCTTGAGAGTATCAGGAAGGAAATCAAGTCATCTCTCTTCAGTTTCAATTTCATCTACTGGGGGATAGTGCTCAGTTGAAGTTTCTACCAATGAATGTCATTCTTGATAAGCTTGGAAGCAGCTTGGATGATGTACTTCTTTTCCTGTTCAGGATGATCCTTTTGATGAGCATGAAACTCTTGTAGTATTGTCTCTGCAGTGCTTCTGAATGTGACTACATTAGCCTTTCCATTTATTTCAGTGATTAAAATTTGATCACCAAAGTGTTCCAAGAGCTTTGCTTTCATATGCGTATGGCCGTATGCTGTGCTTTCAGAGTCTGCCATATAATCACTCATTAAGGCAATTAGATCATTTACCGTAATCTGTTCATCATCATTCTCTTGAAGAAACTTTGCTACTTTCACAAACGCATCAGTTTTTTCTTCATCCTGTGGTCGTCCAACCCTTTTCTTCTTCTGTGGGGGTTCATCAGTTACAAACATCTTCGGTATTTGTTTTCCTGTGCGAAAATTGACACTACATTTTTGGTGGTACATAGCGTCAGCCGCGGGTAGATCATGTACGTGCATGATTCTTGTTTGCACCACTTCACTCCATGCATCTCTTCTTTCAGAGCATGTTGCCATTATGGTATCCTTCATGTCAAGGGTTGTAACTTTAAAGACGTCTCCTTTTTTCTTTTGTTCCCCATCACTGACTGGTGTCCCACAGAAGAAACAATCACGGTTGAAACTAAAGCCCTTTTCCGTTGAACGGAGTACAGGGTGGCTAGTGCTTGTGTCTGAATTTTGTATGGATTACCTTTTAGCCTGAGCTATTTTGATGGGGTTGCAATGGATTTTACGGCAGTATTGGTGGACCTGTTGACCTGGCACAGTGGAGACAGTGCTATCATTGCACTCTACGCTTGCCCGGTTTACACTTGCGCTACTTTTTTCTCCAAGTGAAACGATTACCCCATTTTCAAGAGGCTCTTTACAAATTATACAGTCAGTCATCACTGATTGATTACATTGAAAAATTACCTGATACCATAAAATTGCAGACAGTTGTTCAACCAACATTTGTAATCACACGTCTGGATTTAACTTGCCATCGGAGATTTGCTTGTCCATGCAATTAGTTTTTAAATTATGCGTGCTTTTTTTCAGTAGCATATTTAATTGATTTGTAAAATTTGACTATTATTTACTTGTAAATAATAATTTACTAATAATTAATAATTTACTTTAGTATTCCAGCTAAATCGCCAACCAATAGTTAGATTGTAAAAAACTAAGAGAAATCAAGCCAAGAAACCACCCACCTTAACATGGCAAATCCCACGTGGAGGCAGCCATTTTGAAGAATTGCATCACCTTTTAACTTGAGCCTGCAGTTATAACTGATCAGCGGCTATTTTACAAAAAGTTTCAGAATTGAAAGAATAAATGTTTTCAAACAGAAAAATCGCTCTCCTTGGCCTGACTATATGTTTATCACCGTGTATAGGAGGTTACCTTCCTATAGCCTCGTTTCCATGTTGCGTATGGGGTCCCCATATGAGTAATAAATTTTAAGCCTCTTATTTTATTTCGATTCTTCTAGACTTTTGATCTGTTGTAAGGCGCACATTTCGGTTTGTGAAAACACCGAGATACCTTCTGTTGTAATTAGTGATAGGTTTCCCTTTTTTCTAATCGCTAAAATGCTTGGACTAAAATGAAATATTGATGGCATGTTATAATAGAAATTGAAATGTGCTTTTCACTTTCTTTTTAATTGTTCCCGTAATTGAGTGTCTTTTACTACCTTCAAATCCTTAAATAATGCTTGAAAAATGTGCTTTTTAAAATTTTTTTGGGTTCCAATTTGTCATCTTCCTCGCTGATACTGGGTGTGGTAGATTTTGCACTGTCAAACTGAATTGTGTATGGACTTCCATATTGGTATCAACACCCTTGAGGCAGGTCAGTTATAACCCATTCGATTTCACAAACCACAGTGCCACTTCTGCTTTATGTTTAAGTTCTTTTAGTCTGCTGGACCTCTGCCTTGGGCTATCACCCCGTTTATTCCCTGTGCACCTCACTTGCCCTAGTCTGTCCTCTAAGTCATTGGTGTGTTAAATTAACTCTTGATTTTGCTCTCTTAACATGGTTAATTCCTTCAGGGACATACATACATACCTGAACTTTATTTCGACACGAATTTTAGAGTAGCCAGAAAGGCTAATATCTCCGTGTAACAAAATAAGTGTAAACAAAGAAAACAAAGTAAAAACTTATTTACATTACAAATATCTAAAAATGTACATTGTTCATTGAAATGAGACTGTTTCAGGACGTCTTGCATCTCTGTCATTAGCTTTATTTTCTGATCTCCCAGGTCTTCAAACCCTCTCCTCCACTCCTGAATTTCCTACACTTAAGGTTACTCCGGACCTTCATAGATGTCCTCCGGAAAAAAATTCGTACCCACGCCGTTTTAAAGGAAAACACGGCAAACTATATATCGTTGGAAAGCTTTATAAATGAAGATTTTGGGAAAAAATATGAATTGCCTTTTTCTTCAATTCAACAAAAGAAAATCGCAAACAACCACGAAAATGGCCATGTGTCATTCATTCAATAGGGTATCAAATCCAAGCGCATTCGCAAAATAACTGCACAGTGTTAATCACAAAGGATCAATCATCAAAGGTGTGTCAGCATTTTTCAATATTCTGACTGGTTATTTTTTAATTAATCTGTCAAGTTCGAGCAGCAAAGAATATGCGATGCGCATTACATTAAAGATCGCCACGGGTGAAATATTATAAATTTCAAAAACCCCAACACACTTTTGTTTCACAACATCTAAGGAGTGTCCAGGCCAAATTTCACAGATATCCGCCGAATTTTGATACCCTATTTATCCTTTTGTCTGATGCAATGACGCACGGTCATTTTCGTGGTCATTTTTGCAATTTTCTTTTGCAGAATTGAAGAAACCGGCAATTTATATTTTTTCCAAAATCTACATTTATTAAGCTTTCCAACGATATATAGTTTGCCGTGTTTTCCTTTAAAATGGCGCGCACACGAATTTTTTCCCGGAGGACACGGGAGGACACCCGAGAAGGTCCGGAGTAACCTTAAGTCCATCTTCAACTCTTTCTATCAAGACAAGCTCATGTTAAAAAATGCTTACTTTCAGGGTTTTCTGATTAAGATGATGCCCTTTTCTGCTGTTCTTTGCCTTTCTGTACTTGTTTCTCATAGTTCCTGCATATTATGCCTAGTTGGTACTGACATGTGTCAAGACACTTGGCTTATGTGGGCAAAGTGGCTGGGAATAAAGTCATTGCAAAGACTGATTTAATAGAGGTTGTTTCTTCAGGACTGCTTCTGTCAACTGCCGCATACCATTCTTTCAAAACGTAATACGTGCAGCACAACATTGGTACATCTTTTCGAGTGTGTTTAGTTTAGTTTAGTTTAGTTTTTAGATACCATTGTTCTTCATGAAATTCACTACAAAGTTTCTTATTTTGGCGAAAATTTGTTGTCTTCCATTTGCGCTAGCTTACTTGTAAATCATCTGCCATTTTGTGCACAAAAACGCCATTTCAGAAATAGCCAGTATCCCAGGCATTTTTGCCACAAAATAGCCGGTGGTGAAAGGGATAAGGTTGCTTGACAAGGTTGCTTGCCCTTAGTATTTAAGGGCAAATGTCGCTAAGGTTTGAGCAAAATTAGAAATGGTCCAAATGAACTTCTCTTCATAAAACATTGTTATAACATTTACAGTAGATACCTAAATGGAGATTCTCTATGCTTCTTTCTGGTTTTCAACATTATTGCTGGTACCTTCTGTACTCCACCAAGTTATTCCTTTAACAGTTCGCAGGTCTTTCTTGCAGACTTCATCAGATAATCCCTGACCTCTACATTCCCCTGGTCAGCAACTGTCAGGTCCTTAAATGGTCTAATTCCACCATTCCTTTTTCACCTTCCAGTACTATGTCTTGGTGATCAGCCAATGAGAGTAAAGGGTGATGAAAGCTGTATGTCAAGTCACCATACCATCTTGAGTCTCCACTACCCGCATTACAACC
>OZ024898.1:13260556-13463056 GCA_964017195.1 Siderastrea radians | reverse complement strand
AGATTTCTGAGGCATCTGGAAATTCTCTCTCGTTTTAGCTATCCTCAGCATGACAAAACGTGGCCATGTCGGGTGATGGTTTGTCGCCAAGGGTCACTCTTGATAAGACGTACGTGGCTGGCTGTTCCTGTGTTTGGAGATTTTGCCAGAGAAATCAGTGGACATGTGTCCTTTTCTGGTAAGAGGATCTGCTGGAACATCTTTGAAATGTCCCCAGTGAAAGCCACAGGATCTTCGTGGAAGTGCAACGGGACACCCAACAAATTTCCTATGAGACAAGGTCCCTTGCAAAGGAATGAGTTAAGGGAAACTCCTTGGTATTTGCAGGCAGGATCGAAAACCACTCTGAGTGACGTTCCTGGTTTATCCGGGCAGTAAACACCATGATGTGGAAGGTAAAAGACAGGCTTAATATCTCTCTTTAATTCTCCTTCTGTTAAAGGGCGAGCCCAGCCATTTGCTAAGTACTCTCCTATCGCATCATTGTACATTTTGGCTTTGGACTCATTCTTGGACAAGCTTTGTTCCAAAGACTCTAGTCGTTTCTTTGCCAGTGTGCAATTGTTTGGAAGAAGGCTAGGATCCTTTTTCCATGGGAGGCCTATGACGTAATGGTGTTCTTCTTTAGTACAGGAGGCTTCAAGTAACTCCATTGCCATTGGATCTTCTTTGGACATTGTTACCTTCGGACATGAATAGTAAGGCGCTTGCACTCCTAAAGTTTCAAATTCGTAGAATTGCTCCATGTTAATCTTCTGGACGAAGCAGATCGAGCAGATCAGAGGGGGTCCCTTTGTGTTGTCCACTCCAATAACGTGCCATCCTAGGTCTGTGTGCTTCCCCACTGGCTGGAATGGCAAACCTTGACGCACCTCTTCTTCTGCGTGAAGACGGCTGTACTGGACTCCCAGGATTAAACATTTGGTCCTGCTTTATGTGGAAACTCAACATCTTGAAGGTGAGAATGAATTTAGCCACTTTCTGTCAAGGGCGGGAACGCTCAGGATCATGTTGTCAAAATCGTGTGCTTGAATGATAAATTGTTCTTTGTCTAAAGGGGAAATCCAAAATTTTAGTCTCCTGCTTTTATTTTGCTGTACTCTCTCACCTCTGACTACAGCCAGGTCAATTTGCTCTGCTCTTTCTTGAAGACTGAGGGCTTTAGCGAAATCCTTTCTGATGACTGTGGTGCTTGCTCCGCTATCGATAAGGACATTACCTTCATGGACTCTTCCATTTGCTGATTTAAAGTTGACTCGAACCACTGGCATGATGCTTCCCTTGTCTAGGATCGAAGCCATTCCATTGTGCGCATTGTTTGTAGGAGGGTCGGTGTGAAGCATGCGATGATGTATTCGGTTACCTCCATTCTTTCCGCATTTGTTTTTCGTTCAACATTCTCTAGTCGGATGTCCCCTCACTAGACACGAAAAACAGAGTCTGTTGTCCATGGCAAGTTTCATTCTTTCATCTACCTTGCAGTCCCCATGGTGGGGCACTCTATGCCCTTGCTGACAGATGAAGCACCTGGGCAGTCTTCTAATGTTTGTCTGATTCGAATGAATTCCCTTTCTCTCTTTGAAGCCGCTGTTCCTGGGGCTGTGGTTCTTAAAGACGTTGCCGAAATCAGGATCGAACTCGGCCTTGACTCTTTTTGTTACGAAATTGCTGATATGCTGAATTTGAGGAACTTCTCCCTTTTCTCTGATTTCAGTGGCCCCAGTTTTCCATTTTTCGATTAGGTGATCTGGGAAACATCTTACGATCTTTTGGAGATTATCGTTTGCGTTTACATCAGCAAAGTAATTAATCTGTCGGAGCATTGCCAAGCAATTACTCATGTCGAGGGAAAACTGACGAAGGGCTTGCCGGTCATTTGACTGAATTTTTCGCCTCTCTGTCGTCTTGCTGATAAATGCCCTGGCGATAACACTGGGTTGACCAAAATGTTCTTTAAGAGTTTTGGGGGCAGTGGCATGCATGATTCCTTGCAATCCAAGACCAGATATTGTGCGTGCAGCATCGCCTGTGACGTGCATCCTTAACTGCACCATTCGCGTGTCGTCTGTCAAATGCAGTTTGTCATGAATGTGCATTTTGAACTGTTCGATAAATTCCACATAATGTAATAGACTTCTGTTGAATGCCATGAGTGTGATGATTGAAATATCTTTGCTTGCTTCAAGTATGTACGAAGCATCTGCAATGGACATTTCACGCAGAGCAGAAGGTAATTGCATTTCTTCAAATTCCACCAGATCGTCTATCCACGCATCAAATGAGCGGGCGACAATTCGTGATTCCATGTCAGCACGTGTTTCTCTAGATGGCGTGACACATTGTTGAGACGAGTAACTCATGTTTGCGACATCTTGCTGTTGATGTGGCTGTTCCGATAAATTTTGCGGTGCAGAACTTGAGCTGAAGTTGGTCAATCCGTTTGGCTCCGAATTGTTCCCACTTCCAATGGATGAATTAGTGCCTTTGTTTTGGAGTTGGAGGCGTCTCATCCTCTAAGTGGTGGGTTCCTTGCATAACTAAAGGGGACTCTTGTTCTTGAATAATCGATTGTTGTAGATTCTCTTGTGTGATAGGCATAACAAGGGATTCTTGTTGTTCAACAATGGGTGGTTGAGGTTGAGCTACACTGGCACTTTCCAATGTTCTAAGATAATTCTCGACTTCTTCTTGAACAATTCTTTGATCTCCTTCTTGAGACGTCTCTTTGTCTGATTTCCATCGGCAATGAAGTTTCGAATCGTTTAATGGAACGGGTGATTCCCCTCTGAGTACCTTTTGTTTATTTTTTGTCATCTTCATTACACCGTCCTTGGATCCCACTGAAGAGCTTCCGATGTTTTCAGTGGCATGGGTGACGCGATTTCTTCTTCGTTGTCACTCACAGTTCATCAGTCCGTTTGCTCCTAATTACCAAAGCGAATAAATCCTCGTTTCTGCCTATAGGTCGGCACAAGCGCACTGCTGTATGGATGAGGCAGAAATTTTAGTACAGAAGGTGGCAAACGCTTCAAGCTTTCAAGATTTCTTTAATACTTTACAAAGGATTCTGCAAAAGAAAGGTTGCTTACATTGTGCTAAAATTGCTGCTAAAGTCTAAGCTTGACAAATTTATAAGTATGGAAAATATATAACAAAATTACAAACAAATGATAGGAAAAAACGAAAAAAAATAACATTGTACCTGAAGAGTGGATCCCTCTAGCTTGGAAGAAGTATTATTTGGTCGTGTCGATGTTCGTGAGAACGGTGCTAATTGCAACGGAAATTTAAACCTAAAAATTTCACTCTTAAAACACGAAAAAGAGGTATTCATAAAGTGTCATTGAAAGAAAACCACAATCGAAAGATAATTGACTCATAATTGAAACGTAAAGTAAACAAATCAGTTCAATAGTCATCGCATTGTCTCACATTGTCACACATTCTTCTTGAATCAGGCAAATGGAAAAACTGGAACTGTTTGGACCAGGGGTCATTTGGACCAAATACAGGTGTGTGCAGCATGTGTTGCACCAAGACAATAAACACATGCTAGGAATTATGCTCTACATATGTGCAGCAGGCACCTTTAGAAAAAGGGTCTAGTTTTGCAAGGTGTTGCCTTCTCTCTTCTGAGTTTAATGAACTCCATTTCTGCATTTGTGACATTTCATGATGTTCAGCTTCTGGCGAAAGCCTGTAATGCCCTATTCCTATCAATGCCAAATGACCATTTTCCCTGACCTCATCCATCATCAACACAATCCTGTTAGAAAAGGAAAGAATTGTGATTATTTCTTTTTTGTTGACACAACTGTTTTCGAAAACGGAAGAACCTGAGATTAAATGTTTGACATACCAGTGCTTCCTCGATATCCAATTCTGAATAGCAATTGTAACCCCAGTCCTCTTAGCTTAGTTTAAGATATATTGTATTTCTCTACGTTGTGTTTTCTATTTTGAAATTGTAAACGTGTATTAATTCACACTTTGTGCAACAACATGTATTTAATTAATCTTCATTATTATCATTATAATTGTAAAGAATTAAAATACGAATTTTGGTGATCATCGTGTGGGAGTTTGTGCTGGCACGCTGTGCGAGATTGTAAAAAGGATGGTCAATAATTCTGAACTCGAAATCTTTAAAGTTTGTAATCTTCAAACGGGACTAAAGTGACAATTAACACAGTGCTTTATCCGTGAACAATGGTTGTCTGGTTTTATAACTTTGCCACTACGTGCGACATTTAGCAAAATAACAACGATCAGAAACGCTGCCAGCTCTGATCAGTTCTGTTTTTAAAGTCATTTTATTTTATCAGACCACTGATGTCTATTTGTGGTCACTTAAGCTTACCTTTTATGCAAAGGACTTCGTTTTTGTATCCCTGTATTTTAAATGACTATTTCTGTCTGGGAATTGTCATGTCATCTCTTCGTTGAACTTTCTTTATGAGCTACCATGAAGAGTTAAGCAAGGGTTTTTAAATACAGTTTCTTGACACTAATATGGTGTCGGTTGGAGTAGACGGTGGACTCAGTCACGGAAACAAAGGCTTTCGAAAGACTACTGCTTTCAGTCATGCCATCTCTTGGGGCTGCAAATAATCTCTCCACACGATGGTTTTCGTCTTTTTCTTCTGGCAGTACAACCCCTCTAAATCACTGCTTTGATCAATGGTGGCTTTTTACTTCCACTCTGCACAAACACTATCGTAAACTCTCTTTGGATCCTCTTTGCAAAGAAAAGGGTTGCACTTAACTTTTTCCGTGGTGCAAGATATAGTGCTTTCCTGTGCTGAATGTTCTTTAAATAAAGCTTGCATATTTTTAACTGAATTCTCACTCCATGGAGACATAGCAGCTGTTGCACTTATATGATGAAGATCTTCAAATGTCCTTGAATATGTGCTAGCATGTCTTTCCTTCAGTGGAACAGCAAGCGGCCAACCCAGCTAAATCACTTAGGTAAATAGCACAGAAGCCCCAAAACATGTACTAACAAAGGGCCTGAAACTAGGTTGACCAAAATGTTCTTTAAGAGTTTTGGGGGCAGTGGCATGCATGATTCCTTGCAATCCAAGACCAGATATTGTGCGTGCAGCATCGCCTGTGACGTGCATCCTTAACTGCACCATTCGCGTGTCGTCTGTCAAATGCAGTTTGTCATGAATGTGCATTTTGAACTGTTCGATAAATTCCACATAATGTAATAGACTTCTGTTGAATGCCATGAGTGTGATGATTGAAATATCTTTGCTTGCTTCAAGTATGTACGAAGCATCTGCAATGGACATTTCACGCAGAGCAGAAGGTAATTGCATTTCTTCAAATTCCACCAGATCGTCTATCCACGCATCAAATGAGCGGGCGACAATTCGTGATTCCATGTCAGCACGTGTTTCTCTAGATGGCGTGACACATTGTTGAGACGAGTAACTCATGTTTGCGACATCTTGCTGTTGATGTGGCTGTTCCGATAAATTTTGCGGTGCAGAACTTGAGCTGAAGTTGGTCAATCCGTTTGGCTCCGAATTGTTCCCACTTCCAATGGATGAATTAATGCCTTTGTTTTGGAGTTGGAGGCGTCTCGTCCTCTAAGTGGTGGGTTCCTTGCATAACTAAAGGGGACTCTTGTTCTTGAATAATCGATTGTTGTAGATTCTCTTGTGTGATAGGCATAACAAGGGATTCTTGTTGTTCAACAATGGGTGGTTGAGGTTGAGCTACACTGGCACTTTCCAATGTTCTAAGATAATTCTCGACTTCTTCTTGAACAATTCTTTGATCTCCTTCTTGAGACGTCTCTTTGTCTGATTTCCATCGGCAATGAAGTTTCGAATCGTTTAATGGAACGGGTGATTCCCCTCTGAGTACCTTTTGTTTATTTTTTGTCATCTTCATTACACCATCCTTGGATCCCACTGAAGAGCTTCCGATGTTTTCAGTGGCATGGGTGACGCGATTTCTTCTTCGTTGTCACTCACAGTTCATCAGTCCGTTTGCTCCTAATTACCAAAGCGAATAAATCCTCGTTTCTGCCTATAGGTCGGCACAAGCGCACTGCTGTATGGATGAGGCAGAAATTTTAGTACAGAAGGTGGCAAACGCTTCAAGCTTTCAAGATTTCTTTAATACTTTACAAAGGATTCTGCAAAAGAAAGGTTGCTTACATTGTGCTAAAATTGCTGCTAAAGTCTAAGCTTGACAAATTTATAAGTATGGAATATATATAACAAAATTACAAACAAATGATAGGAAAAAACGAAAAAAAATAACATTGTACCTGAAGAGTGGATCCCTCTAGCTTGGAAGAAGTATTATTTGGTCGTGTCGATGTTCGTGAGAACGGTGCTAATTGCAACGGAAATTTAAACCTAAAAATTTCACTCTTAAAACACGAAAAAGAGGTATTCATAAAGTGTCATTGAAAGAAAACCATAATTGAAACGTAAAGTAAACAAATCAGTTCAATAGTCATCGCATTGTCTCACATTGTCACACATTCTTCTTGAATCAGGCAAATGGAAAAACTGGAACTGTTTGGACCAGGGGTCATTTGGACCAAATACAGGTGTGTGCAGCATGTGTTGCACCAAGACAATAAACACATGCTAGGAATTATGCTCTACATATGTGCAGCAGGCACCTTTAGAAAAAGGGTCTAGTTTTGCAAGGTGTTGCCTTCTCTCTTCTGAGTTTAATGAACTCCATTTCTGCATTTGTGACATTTCATGATGTTCAGCTTCTGGCGAAAGCCTGTAATGCCCTATTCCTATCAATGCCAAATGAACATTTTCCCTGACCTCATCCATCATCAACACAATCCTGTTAGAAAAGGAAAGAATTGTGATTATTTCTTTTTTGTTGACACAACTGTTTTCGAAAACGGAAGAACCTGAGATTAAATGTTTGACATACCAGTGCTTCCTCGATATCCAATTCTGAATAGCAATTGTAACCCCAGTCCTCTTAGCTTAGTTTAAGATATATTGTATTTCTCTACGTTGTGTTTTCTATTTTGAAATTGTAAACGTGTATTAATTCACACTTTGTGCAACAACATGTATTTAATTAATCTTCATTATTATCATTATAATTGTAAAGAATTAAAATACGAATTTTGGTGATCATCGTGTGGGAGTTTGTGCTGGCACGCTGTGCGAGATTGTAAAAAGGATGGTCAATAATTCTGAACTCGAAATCTTTAAAGTTTGTAATCTTCAAACGGGACTAAAGTGGCAATTAACACAGTGCTTTATCCGTGAACAATGGTTGTCTGGTTTTATAACTTTGCCACTACGTGCGACATTTAGCAAAATAACAACGATCAGAAACGCTGCCAGCTCTGATCAGTTCTGTTTTTAAAGTCATTTTATTTTATCAGACCACTGATGTCTATTTGTGGTCACTTAAGCTTACCTTTTATGCAAAGGACTTCGTTTTTGTATCCCTGTATTTTAAATGACTATTTCTGTCTGGGAATTGTCATGTCATCTCTTCGTTGAACTTTCTTTATGAGCTACCATGAAGAGTTAAGCAAGGGTTTTTAAATACAGTTTCTTGACACTAATATGGTGTCGGTTGGAGTAGACGGTGGACTCAGTCACGGAAACAAAGGCTTTCGAAAGACTACTGCTTTCAGTCATGCCATCTCTTGGGGCTGCAAATAATCTCTCCACACGATGGTTTTCGTCTTTTTCTTCTGGCAGTACAACCCCTCTAAATCACTGCTTTGATCAATGGTGGCTTTTTACTGCCACTCTGCACAAACACTATCGTAAACTCTCTTTGGATCCTCTTTGCAAAGAAAAGGGTTGCACTTAACTTTTTCCGTGGTGCAAGATATAGTGCTTTCCTGTGCTGAATGTTCTTTAAATAAAGCTTGCATATTTTTAACTGAATTCTCACTCCATGGAGACATAGCAGCTGTTGCACTTATATGATGAAGATCTTCAAATGTCCTTGAATATGTGCTAGCATGTCTTTCCTTCAGTGGAACAGCAAGCGGCCAACCCAGCTAAATCACTTAGGTAAATAGCACAGAAGCCCCAAAACATGTACTAACAAAGGGCCTGAAACTAATTCTCCAAAGCCATTTGCAACATATAAATTTGACAAAATTTTCTCATCTACACGAACAAATACAGTTTGCAGTGGTATTTGCTAGCATGCATGGGGCTTTGGGCTCTACAACTTCCTGAACCTGTGAGCATCTCAATTAGTCTATACAAAATTGCTGGAATCAATTCAACTATAAACCCTTCGGTGGCTTGTGCACGACTTACATCAACCAATTTGGAGGTGACATGTTTTAAAAATGACCATCAAGATAATAATGCATTAGTATCAAGGAGCATTTTGATGCCTCAATTGACAAATGGACATGTCTCATGTCAAAAATAACACAGCTGGGCTGTTTCGTGTCTCAACAAATGTCCTAACAGAAGTGTCCACTTTTATCCTGCATTTAAAGTTATAAATGATATTTATTACATTCAGCCTTCCTGTCAGTCTTTATCGTCATGACTTACAATAACATGACCAGTTTCTGGCTCTGAAAGTCGGCAGAAGTCACTCTCAAAATTTCCTAAATTCAGCAACAAGGAATAATTTAGAACAAAATCTCTGTACGAATTAGTGATGTTTTTTCGAGCGTTGTACATCCTACCTCCACCGCTTGTGTTTGTATGAGCGCTTCAAACTGTGTCTTGCCAAACAACTTGAAAAATTTCCTGGAAAGATCTTGTGAAGGCCTTTGTGGTACTCGACAGAAATTACACTCAAACTGTTCTCAAATTCTTCAAATTCAGCAATTGCAACAGGTGTAGCAGTCCAAGTCTATGTGAATAATCGACCTTTTTTCGAACGCTAATACATCCTAGGTGCATCGCTTGTGTCTATAAGTGAACTTCAAACTGTGCCTTGTCGGCAAACTCGAAAACTTTTCTAAAAATCTTGAAGAAAATAACCAAAATATCTTAACCAGAATCCAGATTCACCTGGACTTGGTGCACTCGTGTGTTTATACACTAAATTGACCGTTTGGGGCCTGGGCATCATGAAAGTGAGGCCGAAGTCCATTCCAGTTTCTGGCGGAGCGTAGGCCCCTGCGAAATTGTCATCAACGATGACTGACCGACCCATTACAGAAAAAATCTTGAATTTTTTTTTTGCCTGTAAGACACAGGACACCCAACACACGAGCATTTAAAAGAAATACCAAACTGTTTTTTAAGCTTCCGGTTACCAGTATAATTTGTGCAGGAAATGACAAAAAAAACCATGAACTTTATTTTAACACAAATTTTAGAGTAGCCAGAAAGGCTAATGCCTCCGTGTAACAAATATACAAAATAAATATCTAGAAAGAAATATCAAACTGAAAATAACAAGTAAGAATCCGAACTGCCGGAGGCAGACCAGTTGCCT
Organism: Siderastrea radians; assembly: GCA_964017195.1. NCBI lineage: Eukaryota > Metazoa > Cnidaria > Anthozoa > Scleractinia > Rhizangiidae > Siderastrea > Siderastrea radians. The sequence goes on along the minus strand of OZ024898.1, from coordinate 13,453,621 downwards.
AGGTACAAGCATGGACGAGGAGTTGAACTCGGACGACAGACAAACAATTCCTAAAAGTGTTGTGGATTCACTCGCCTTCAATTTGTTTTTTATATTACTGATTTTCAAATGAAGAAAACAAATACAAGAATCATTACAAGATGTAAACGTTTTAAAAGTTCGTACAAAAAATTCGAATTGTTAGGAGCCTTGTGTACTGTAATAACAAACTCCTCTAGTTAAAAAAGAGGGGGTCTTCGTTTTCATAATTACGAAAACAAAGACTCCCTCTTCTTTAACTAGAGGAGTTTGTTATTACAGTACACACGGCTTCTAGTGTACTTCTGTGTTCATTTTGACGTCATCTGTGTGTCCATTATAGTACACACGCACTGCCAAATGGAATCCATTTGTTAGTACAAGTCATTTTGGTACACTATTAAGAAGTTACAACACTTTGTACCAACTATGTGACTAATAATGGTTTTGTGGAATTTGTGCATGTCACTGACCTCACTTGTCTTCGCTAAAATTCATGGTTCGAACTGTAACAAATGTATGGTAAAGGAATGTACATTTTTTAGTCAAACTTTCTTTCTTCTTTTAATGGGCAGCTAAAAATTGGTTTATTATATCACTAGATTGTTAGTGAAAAGAGATTCTTTAAATAGACTGTGCGAGTTGCGAAGAGAATTGTGAACCTGGCTTGGGATCTCAATACAGTCTTTAGTAAAGTGAGGGAACCATGGCGTGATACGATTTGGGTCTCCATGGAAGAACCCAGTTGCCTCCTTCCCAGTTGATGCTTGCTTCATTACGAAAAAGAAGCCATTGCAACCTTAACCCATTGACTCCTGGGACTTTTGCGCGTGACACCATGGCAATTCCCTGGCTTTTTTCGAGTTAACACTGCGTTACGCGAATGCTTGAAATAAACCATATGCGCAGTAGAACCAAGGACGAGATCGGGTTTCCAACTGAACTTTATCTTCAAGTGTAATAAATTAGCCGCCAGAATATGTAAAAATGACAGCAACTAGCGCACAAAAAACACTGGAAAGGGACGAGAGAAGGATGAAAATCAAATCATTTCTTCACCGCGCGTCAGACAACAAAAAAAATGATATTCCACAGGTTGAACAACACCGCAGCAAAGTTACACAAACAAGGCGTAAATGGGTAAAAATCAGCTGTATTTACACTGTAGCTGATATTAACCAGTGTTTATTCAAGTTTTCTTTCAGATCAGTCAGACTCAAGGCCCCTGAGGATTGGGAAAGAAAAAAAAGTTGAAGCTGCATGACAGCGTGCACGAAAACTCGCAAAGGCAAAGTCAAAGCGCTTTCGCTTCAAGAAAGGAAAAGCACATGCAATCGGAGCAATGACAACACACACATAAAGGGTTTCCAAACAACGTTTATTTGAAATTCGAAAAGACAAATGGCAGCCAAACGTAGCTGAAATGTCACCAAATAAAGCCCAAAACCTTTTCGGAGAAGTGAGAAAATCCAAATGCGTAATATGAGCCACGCGGAAACCGAATTAGCATAATGAAAAGCTAAACCGCGGCCAAACAAATTACCTAAACAAAGAGCTCAAAAAGGGCAAAAAAAGCCAAATAATCACAACAAACATTTCATAAAATTCAGAACTCATCGACGTTTCGCAAATATACCACTTGTTTCGCGTCAGATCGGATGCTGAGGACTCGAGATATGAAGAAAGCTTCAACCCGCGTGGTAATCGTGGAAGCAAGTTTTGCAAAGCGCTACATCACACTGCAAACACTTAAAACTACTCTGCACTTTATGCCCGTCCTCGGTTCTCCTACCTACCCTCCTACACTGAACACAAACTTTCTTTCTCCCATTAATTCTCTCGATGAAATGCCTATTCGCGTTTTCTACCTGGAGCGACAGATTTTCAATCTTGCGGCGCTTAGTTGAATGAGCTGCCGAAGCGGCAGAAGAAAATCCCCCGATCAATTGTTTAGCTAAATTAGTCCTAAAAAGTAGTTGCTTTACTTTTCCCTGCCCTTGCCCAGCCCGGTAACTATTATACAAAATAAAAGAATTACAGATTGAAATATCAATCAAAAACCAAAACAGATACCTATACCATTTATACGAGGAACGACCTACAGAATAATATTGCCGAATTTGATCTGCACGATCAACACCCCCCATGTGCTTGTTATACAAATCAACTACTGCTGGCTTCGAGACATTCTGATTTCGCCTACTTACAACTACATCTACTGCTAAAGGACTACAATTACTGGCGATTAAACTAACATCTCTCTTATCATGCCATTTGGTGAAAACTACACATCCTTTCTGGCTAACTACCTTTTCTCCTGGACGCAATTTTTCTTTAGCGCATTGCGGTAAGTCTCTACGATTACATCTTACGGTGGTACAAGCGTAAGTACCGTTTGTCTCTAAGTGTTCTAATAAAGTTACCGAACTAAAAAAATTATCAAAATAGATATGATGATTCTTATTCATGTAGGGTCGTATTAATTTAGTTTAATGTCACCGTTCCTACGAAGTTTTACTTTAAAATACTTAAAATAATCAGACACAAAACCACACTGTCTATGGCGTAAAGGGGGGAACACCGCTCCGCAATCGGCGTGACAGACGAACTTCCGTTGCGTGACCAAAAGCCAAACTTATCTCCCCAGCGGTAAAACCCGCGCTGGATCGGACAAGTCGGCAAGGCCAAAAGCTTACGCGCCCTAGAAGTCTAACTCTAAACGGCACTACGAGCTGACCTCCGGTCAGCATCGTGCTAGAGTGTAGACAGTTGTCAAGCCTTACTTATCTCCCCAGCACTACGAGCCGACTCCGCCGGCACGTGCTGGATCGGACAAGAAGAGGCATAAGAGCGTAAAATAGCGCCACTAAAATAGCGAAAACGAAGCTTGGGGAAGTCGCTGCGAGACTTAACCGCCACTGATAGCTGCGAAGCAGGTATCCCCCCAAGCAAACAGAGCACAAACTTAACAGAAAGAAACGCTGGCCATTCGCGGCGCAGCGGAAAGTAAAACGTTTTGAGGTGTTCTAATATACAGTTGATAGCAGTCTGAAGACCATCTACCAAGAACTTTAATTAACCAATCTGGCAAGCCGGCAGCAGCTGCTGTAGAGGCCGCGCCGATCCGAAAACTGTGCCCCTTAAGGGATTTGTAAGGGAGACCGGCGTAACGGGCTGCGTCCCTAAGAAGGTTAACGACCGCTGACCTAGTAAGGTAGCGGCCTGACTGAAAAGCAAATAGTGGACCCTGAGGGCGCGCAGATAGAAAATAGGAACGCATGGCGGACACCGCGCACACCGGTGATGGTGAGCATGCAAGTAAGAGCCGGTGACCTTCCCGAAAATTGTCGGTCTTGGATGACTTAAGAAGAATAGACATCCGCTGCGGGCTGGCCAGAGAGGGGGAGAATGACACACAGTCGGCTGATAGGTCAAATAAAGGGCGAAACTTAGATACCCCTGGACAGGTAAACTCGCTACAACGAAGGAAACAAAAGAATGCAAGTGTAAAAGCTGCCCAAATCATAGAAAAATCCCGTTCCCCTAACCAAGAACGCAAAATGGGACGTATAGCGAGTAAAACCCCCGGGGTAACCGGCTGGCGGAGGATACGGGAGCGGCCCTGGAAGCCTAAGAACTTTTTTCAATAACTAAGAACTAAGAACTTTTTTCAATAATAATTTTCCCTGGAGGGGGTCGCCATACCCGCAGGAAATGTGAAGATTCCGTACCGCCGCCAAATAAAGCCTTCTGGTGCTGTGTTTAACTTTTCTCGCCAGATAAGAGGAAAAATATATAAGGGTGCCCTCAGATGCTGGAAGAATGTCCCCCTCACTAGAGACTAATCTGTTCATGAGACAAAATTGAAGAAAGTGTCTTTCCCCAGAGGCGTACGTACGGTTAGTAGTCCATGCCAGGCCCCAGTTCGCATACATCATGACTTCGTCTTTTAGAGGGTCATGAGCGAAGGCGGGATGGTGCAGGGGGTGTGCTCGGCTGTTGGAGCTGCTGCCCGGAAACGAGAAACCTGAAAACGTGAGAGAGCATCAGCAATCTCATTGGAGACCCCTGGGACATGGCGGGCCCTGACATAGAAGTTATGCTTCATAGATATAAGGACAAGGAACCGAAGAAGGTCCATGACCCGGGGGGCTTTGGAGCGACCCGAGTTCAAAATGGCAACGACTGATTCGTTGTCGCACCAGAACTGAATCCGCTTCCCGGAAAAATATGGGAACCATATCGCGCATGCCACGACTATGGGGAAAAGTTCCTGCCATTCGATGCTTATGCCCCGGTCTTTGTTAAGTTGCATATGGGGGAGCCACTTTCCTTGGAACCATTTCCCATTGAAATATCCCCCAAAGCCAACAGTACCCGAAGCATCGGTATATAAGTTCATGTCTGGGGACGGGGTGACTGTGGAGTCTAAGAAAAAAGAGCAACCATTCCATCCCGCAAGGAAGGCTTTCCACATAATAAGGTCCTTGAAGAATTCCTTGTTTAGACGAATATGATGAAAACGGTTGTGTACACCCCTAGTAAGGTCTATTATACGTTGCAAGAAAGTTCTCCCTGGGACAACCGCTTTACAGGCGAATTGAAGGGTTCCAATGAGTGATTGGAGCTCAATCAAGCGCACAGAGCGGCGACTATCAAAAGAATTTAACAATTCCCGGGCGCGGAGAAGCTTATCGTCGGGGAGACGGGCCTCCATAAGAGTGCTGTCAAGCTCAATACCCATGAATTCCAGAACTTGGGAGGGGCCCAGGGTCTTGGACGCGACAGCCGGAGCTTTGACCGACATGAAAAGGCGTAGTAGGGTAGCGAAGCTGGACAAACATTGTACCCGGGATGGCTCGGCAATAAAAAAATCATCTAAAATGTGAATGACGTTTTTTAAACCATAGTTGTGTTTTAAGATCCACTCCAGACCCTCAGACAATTGGTTAAAGAGAAACGGAGCACTGCGAAGCCCAAAGGGGAGGTATAAGTCGATGTAGTATTGGCTCTGCCAATGAATGCCTAACAGATGCCAATGATCGGGGTGGACAGGGATCAGGCGAAATGCTGATTTTAGATCGGTTTTTGCCATGAAAGAACCCGGGCCCAGGGACTTAAGGATGCGAATAGCATCATCTACCCGAACATATTGGAGGCTGTAGGGATCCTTGGGGATATGGTCGTTAATGCTGTCGCCCTCGGGATAAGAAAGGTGGTAGATAGTACGCCATTCAGAGGAATGTTTTTTAGGCACCACACCCACCGGGTGACATTGGAGGTTAGGGAGGGGTGGGGAGTTGAAAGGGCCCGCTACCCGCCCAAGGTTAATCTCCTTAGAAAGATTTGAAGAAACCACCTCAGGGTGCTGGTCAGCGGAAATGAGATTACGGGATACCCGGGATTTTTCAGGACCGGTATAGCCGACATGTATGCCATAGCGTAAACCATTATTTAAACTAGTAACAAAATTACGGTCAGGATGTAGGGATAATTCCCTTTCTAAAACATTAACATTAATCGGGGTGGATACATTAGGTGTCTTCTGCTTGGCCAGGAGGTGTACTTTATCTTTTGCTGCTTCCGCCATGGCTGGAGCCCTGGTATCGCTGGCTGCTGTGGTCCTTCCTGCTGATGCTTCTTGGACAGTTGAGGATAGAGTGGCTGTTGGAGTAGCAGCGACGGCAGACATGCGGGAAGTGGCAGGAGCTGGTGGTACACCCAGAGGCGCGGTTAAATCGGAAGCACACTGGTCCACTCTTTGTCTGCTGGCGGGAAGGGTCAGCGCTCGGGCAGTCGCTCTGGTTGTGGTGCGGGCCCGCAAGATTTTGTCCTCTGTGCTTTTATCCACTGGATGTTGGAGGCCAAGTGGAGTAGCGGCGCCAGGTCGACGTGGTGTGGCAAGTGATGGCGAGACGGCAAGGCCATGGAGCGGCTGGGGAGGCGATTGTTGCAGCGCTTCTGCGAGGGATCGTTGCACCGTCTCGCGGATAGTGGCCAACTGCGATGCCGTAAAAGGTGCAGGCTGAGTTTCTTCCAAAGTTACCTCCGCCAAAGGGTCGTCGATATCCAGTGGATCTGCACTGTCCTTCACCGAGCTAACTGAGGAAAAATCGTCGTCCACCTCGTCGACGGCGCCAGCCCTTGTAGGATCGCGTTCGTCTGGTTGATTAGTAGGATTCGGCTGTTTGTCACGCCGTTCACGAACCACACGAGTGTTAGCTTTGCGTTTGGACCGTTTGCGAACACGACCAGGATTCTCCGCCTGAACTTGCTGCGGTTGTAAAGCGGCTTTCAAACGCTTGACCATTTGCGCTTTGCTCCCTGTAATAGGGAGGTTCAACGCCTGAAGACGAAGGCGAAGTACTTCGGAGGTGAGTTGAGCCAGGTTCTCGTTCTCAGCACGGCGAGGACGACGACCATTTGGTTTTGCGCCACGTGGACGAGCCATTGCGATTACCAATTTACAAATTTCGAACTAGGTTACAGTAGCACAAGCGATACAACTAGCGAATGATGCTAAAGTTCATTCTATAAACTTTTATAGCCAGACAGTTGTCTGGATTTAGGCCAATGGCAAATAGTGTACCATAGAAAGCAAGGACCACATGCAGGCTTAAGTGAGACATGAATAGAGATATTTAAAAGACTAGCCATACAAAATGCCTGATATAATTGTGCTAGACAGTGTTGCAACATTTATTTCTAAACGGCCATTGTAATCATTGTCCTTTCGAGACAAGAAAAGCGTACAGTTTCATTGCGTTACATTACACAATCAAAATAAACATTAACGACCCTGCGGGGGCCAAGAGCGTCTCGCTCCATTAACTGCGCTTTAATGTTTGGCCTTAAAGCTTAATACAACATCATAACCTAGGCCATAAATTCTGCGCTGATTAGCCTCCTTTCCTAAGTACACATCAAAATTCAAAACATAACCATTGCTAGAATCAGCGGCCATCCAAACCTTAATTCCATACTTAGTTGGTTTGGCTGGCATGTACTGCCTAAATGATAGTCTACCCCTAAAAGCTATCATTCCTTCGTCTACAGAAATATTCTTTGAGGGATTTAAGTTATTTTCGCATTTACCACGGACATAATCAATTACAGTTCTAACTTTGAAAAGACGATCGTAATTTACATCACCTCGAGCGGGTTCCTTAGTTGAATCACTAAAATGCAAATAACTTAATTCTTCAAACCTATTCTTAGTCATGGTCCTTTTAATACCTTTGTTACCAAAAAAATCATCCGTTGACCAAAATAAAGCATAATTTGGGAGCCGCATTATCCCCATAATTATATTTATTCCTATAAAGGCCTTTAATTCTACGCGCGTGATGCGATGAAAATTTGCAAATCGATCGCCTAGCTTCTGCTGCGCATAACGATTACTTTCCTCCACTATTATATCCCACAAATCATCACCTATAAAATTTAAAAAGATATCTAATTCATTAGGATTATTTAAATCTAAATTAAGACCACTGGCCGCCAGGAAGGGAGGTACTCGGATGTCAGTCAGGTGGGGAGTCCATTGAGCTTCTTCTTCTTCATCGTCCGTGTCGTCGCCAGGCTGTGGTACTTCTGGAACTTGAGGCCCAGCATCGTCTTCTTCAGCCTCTAGGCCATCTAAATCTATATCAGAATTATTACTATCATCTCTACCCCCCTCTCCGAAACCATCAAAGCTTTCTTCATCCCCTGAGTCCCCAAAAAGTGACGCGACTTCTGAATCAATATCATTACAAGCAGCCATTGTTTAGTGAAAATTGATCGCACGCGCTAACTCAAAAAATCCCGACCTCATGGTGCTTCTCATAACCTGTCAAAAAATGCGCAAAAGACGGCAAATGATTGGTTTATTACCCATCTGGGTCTCCATGACAACAAAATACAAAAAAACACCAAGGGGGAGTGGGGAAAGGAGCGAATCCAGCAGCCATTTTTTCGGGCGGTTTCGGGCGCTTCAGGGAATTCAGGGGTTGTCACGCACGGGCGGTTTCGGGCGCTTCAGGTGTCAATGGGTTAAGGCAAAATGGTGAAGATGAATGTCGAAGACTTAGACCTGAAAATCGGCACTGCGCAGGAATTTGTCCTGTCAGTGAAATTTAACAGCTGAAGTATTTTCATTTAACAGCTGAAGTATTTTCGTTACATTTACTTGAATTATGTAGAAAATTGTTGTTTATATTGTTTAGACATTACTTTATTTTTTAACAATTTGTAGTTATTATATAGTGTGTCCCCAATTAGCACCCTGTCTTTACAGGGTGCTAGATCGCTTTGACACATAAATAATCCTGCACGAATCATAGCAGTAACTGAAGGTTTAACAAAACAGTTTTGGGTTACTTTCAAATGCCCGTTTAGATACCTTCTTGCCTGTTGTTACTCTGTTTTTCGTTTCCGTCTGGTTAAAAAAGAGTATTTTCGTTTTCTTAATGGGTCTTCATTTTCATAGTGGGTTTTCTTTTTCATAGTGAGTCTTCATTTTCATGAGGGGTCTTCGTTTTCGACATTACCCTGAGAGTACACGGGCTCCATGGTCAGCAGCGATGGTTGCCAGGTGAGACTCTGGGATAGTATATCCTTTTTAAATTGGCCGTTTGTGTAACTGTTATTAAGGGTAGAAGTCGATTTGAATTATGTGATTTGTGGGATAAGAAATTCTATTATGCCATAGTTCTTCCTGGCAACCGACTGCTGGCCCAGGAGGATGCCAATTACTAATAGTCATGTAAAGGAGTTGTATTATAGTGGCTGCTGTATGAGTAAAGTACAGCAATCAGTTACTCACTTTCAAGAAGAGTCTTCAGTTGAAGTTCCAGTAGGATCACAATGAAATACGATAAACCATTTTTCTTTATTAAGTCTTGCAGACAATGTTTGTTTGTACAGCATGTTCGTTTATGGATTAACCAATGTACTCAGCAAAATGAGCAGTAATAGTGAAATTGTACAGGATTCTTCAGTTGCTTAAAAAACTTGGTGAAGAGTTGTCATAGACCTTGTAAAACAATTGGATGCGATGATATGTAGATCGATAAGTGTAATCAAATCTGCTAAGGCAGTTCCGGAGAGTTTACGGCACATTGAAAATGTAATAATCAGGAGCACACTTACACCAAGTGTAATCCTTGCCCGGGGGTACAAAAGAAACTGTTCCTGCTGATCACCATCTGCATGGTCACTGTCTTGATCTTCCTCATGCTTCATACTGTCTAAATTCTCATCTTCCTCCCACGAGTCTCATGTTTCCTCATCACAGTCATCAGCAAATGCGAGTTGTCATCATAATAATTAGATCATTTCAAATAAAGGTGTAACAGGCTTTTTAAGAAGCTTTGTCTGAACTTTCTTTAAACTTGTACTGTCTTTTTTCTCAACGTAGCTTCAATACAAGTTATCTTGTTCCTCAAAGATATCTTCACACCACTGTCTGAAATTAAAGCAGGGAACTTCTTTCTTGCAAAACCTACAAAGAATAAATAATAGGAAGGACTGTTAGCATTTAGACATAAAGCAGCTGTTATTAGCATAAGAGTACATACCAGCCAAACCTGATCCATATGTGACTGACTTCTGTGGACATTTTTACATCACTACACGTGTAGCCCTGCAATGGGAATTAAGTTTCCCCCTGCTACTATCCCGCCATCTTTTAGTTTTTTTATTTCATTTTTACTATTTTTCCTTCGTGTTTTCTTTTATTCATTGTATATATGGATGGCAGAGAATTAGTAAATCATTAAACACCATAGGATTTCGTCCACAGACTCAAAAGTTACAATTGTGGCAATATCATCCTGCCATTTTTGGTCTAGGAGTGAAAGGGTTAATGGGTATTTTTATTGAATAATTTATAAACTGCGTATTGTCATTTGTCAAACATGCAAGCACCCAAGCTAAGCGATTGAACAATAAAACTCAATCTCCAGGCGATCCCTTCTTGTACCAAGCATGTAAGTACTTTTACTTACATTAAGTAAAAACCAACAGTTACTAGCAGTTTTACGGTAATCAAGTGATGGGAAATTACTAGTACTAAAATAAACTGCACGAGTTGCTTGGATCCAAGTATGATGCAAGACTGCCGTGACCCAAAACTGATGTTTGTTATTTACAAGCACATCACCCAATAAACTATCGGCTGATGCTCCCCCTAAACCACATAACATGACCGTAGACAGAGTTTGGGACAAAGACAGCCTTTATTAATTACAAGATTATAAATTAACTAATTTTCACAATATATAACTATTATTTTAATATATAAGCTAACAAGTCAAATAACACTCCAAACCCAGAAGGTGGAGGTTGTGGATAGAAAATATGAAACTAAACTGTGGAAAGTATAGTATTGGCAATAACATTGACGGTCTCTAATCGAACAGACAGTGGAACCGTAAGATAAAGTAGTACGGCATCAGAGTACCAATCACCAAGAATCTTTATGAGCTCAACAGGCAACCCTGCACTAAAGGCAAAGGAGGCACCACCGCGCCGAAAAGAGTGACTCGCAAAATCTGTGGCTGGCAGACCCAGGGCTTGGAGGATGTTTTCGAGGCACCGCAGAAATCTAGAATAGGTGAAAACTTTGTAGGCAAGTGAGGTAGGGTCAACCCACATAATGCCCTGGGATTGCAAAGGAGGGTTTTTAACAAAGGAGAATGCACGTCGGATAGCCGTGACTGGACAAAGGGGAGAACCCGTTATGAGAGGTAGGGGAAGTTGTACCACCCATTCCCGAAACTGAATAGTTTTACTCCACCGTATATCTATGAGAACACCCCAGGGCAAAAACTGGAAATCTGACCGAAGGAGCTGCTGGGAAGGGTCAAAAGAGCGTGTAGAACTAGCTAAAAGATGGCTTTTCCTTAGCATCCCAAAAAAGGAGACCAAACATATTGCTCAGAAGGAGGCATCAAAGCTGGAGCGCAGGTTAAGCTTAGTATATATAAGATGAAGAATATCTGGGGTGATGGGAAGCTTCTGAGAGGGTGGTTTCCCCTTAACCCACTTGATGCCAGTAAGCAAAGACTGGAGGGGCCAGTTGTTGGTTAAAGGGTTGGGCAAGTTGAATTCTTTCTGCAAAATACTACTAATGTTCAGATAATTAGGAATCGACGATGGCTTAAGTGACCGCGCTGAAAAAGCAGCATACTGACAAATGTGGGTGGGTTGTGCTGGGATAGGGGGCTATCCCATATGCCGGCAAAAGCGGAAATAGCTGTTGCGGTGTGTACAATAAGTAGTCTTGGTGTTGGTAGAAAACGTCTGAGATCTGTATAGGAAAATTTCATCTTCGAGTTGCTTGGCCAGCTGAGGGTCCAGACAATCTGCAAGAAAGAAGATTCCTGCTGTTAAGAGGCATGTGATGGGATAACAGCATGCTGTTCACTTCTGGTTGTGGCACCAGTGAACATAGGTGCTGATAAAAGGCCAAGCACTTGACAGGCTGGTGAAGGCACGACACTGCGTCGGCAATAACATTAAGTTCACCCTTAATATGCTTGGCTGTGAATCTAAAATTGTAAATAGCAGATAACCAAAATAACTGCCTTAATGCATGCATAACCAGAGGATGGGCAGTTGAGCCTTTATTAATAATGTGCACAGCAGCTTTGTTATCACAGTAAATAATGACATGTTGGTTGGCCCAACTAGGGGCCCAGCAAAATGCTGCGAAAACTTGGGCAACAACTTCTTTGTAATTTATGTGAAGGTGTACTAGCTCTGGGGAGTCAACTGCAAAGTTGTGGTACAGCCAGTCCCCACGGAAAAAGGCCCCTGCTGCTAGTGGACACGCATCTGTTTGCACATCAGTTGTGGGCTGCTGATGGAGGAAGGCACATTTGCCATTGAAATGTGTCAGGAAGGAATGACACCACCTAATGTCCTCATGAAACTCTGGAGAGAGCCGCTTCTTTGCCGAGGAGGACCCCAGGGAATTCATCATATCAAGTATTCACCGAAGGTAAGTTCGCCCTCCATAGACCACGCGACAGGCCCAATTAAGCTTGCCAGCAAGTTGCTGGAGTTGTTTTTTGCTGGCCCTGCGCCTGGTGAGGAACCGGGAGATCAACCTGATGGAGTTCTGCCAGTTTATTGCGTGGTAATGCCATTTCGCAGCGGTGGGTATCCAATTCCACTCCAAGGAACACAAGCTTCTGTGTGGGGCCAATGACCTTGCGCCAGCTGATTTGGAAACCCAGGTCCTGGAGCAGCTTTAAAAGTACGGAGAAGGCTTCTTGACATTCTTCCTTGGACTTGCCCGTGACGAGAAAGTCATCCAGGTAGACAACAACTGTCTGGAAGCCGCGCCTGGCCATCATGCGCCGCACGGACTGCGTCAGACAGTGAAAAGTTTCAGGTGAGCTTTTGGCACCAAAAGGAAGCCGAGTGTCAAAGAAATAAGTGGATTAGGTTGCCCTGAAAACTGCCACTGCAAGCCTGTTGCTGAATAGTTGCTTTGGTGAATGGGAACTGATCTGTATGCATGCCTCAGATCGATTTTTGCCATGAAATAATTTGGCCTTAGCAATTTTATCGCATCATCCAAAGTTTGAAACTTAAAGGATTGGCTAGCGATGTAGTCGTTGAAAGCATGACCAACAGGACGGGAGCTATCATGAATTAGGCGCACTTCTGAGGAATCAGGTTTAGGAATAGCTCCTAATGCACTGACAATAGGAGGTTTAACATCGGTGATAACGTAGTTGCCCTCTGCAATCGCACCTAAGATAGTTTCCTCAACTGCCAATTTTTGCTCTGCACAAGTAGCTGATTTATAGTTGCCCTGGTGCGCTGGTTCATAATTGCAATCTACTGGAGCCAACGTAAAGCCATTGCAAATGCCATCAGAGAGGAACGCTTGATCCTCATCGCCAGTAAGTTCTACCAGCCAAAGATTTGTGTTGAGGGGAGAGGCCATAGGGAGTCAGCTGGATGTAGCTGAAGTCCCCTGTCGCTGGAGAGACCCCCCTACCACCCCCAGGGTGACTATGGGAAGGGTGTGATTGGCCGCATGCCTTGCCATTTACCTAGCGGTTGCATTGATGCGCAAAGTGACACTCATAAAAGGTACAACCCTTTAGCCGATTAGAGTTTGTACAAATGACTCTACTATCTGAGCTATAGTTAGCAAAAACAGAAGAAACTTGGGAAGTTTTGCCCAGTGATGGCTTAGGTGCTAATACTAAAGGTTCTAATGTTACTGTGTGGAGATGATGGGAGTCAAAACTCCATGGATAATTATACAGGGCTTGTATATGACGAAATTCGTCATCATATTGAAGCACAGAAGGCCAACTAAATTTTGCACTTAATTCCATTATTTTAACAGTATAGGCAAGATAATGCTGGACATCCTGAGGGGATGGCAGCTTACCACTACAAAGTAAATGATGAAATATTCTAGTGTTGCCCACTACCCACTGGGCGATGGAAACAGATTCCAACTTAGGCCTTTTGGGCCCAGAAGAAATGACGTTTTGTTGTTCCTAAATCAGATATGGTTCTGTCCTCAGTGTTTGAGACAATTTTGTCTATAAAATCAACTATTCTTAGTACTTTCTCACCCTTGGCGAGTTGAGCCGGCTTTAGGAACATTGCGGACTCCTGTGCTGCCAAAGGGAGACCGGCATTTTGTTTTGTTTGCTGCCCCGTGATCAAAGCGTCCAGCAGTGTTTGTGGTATCGGTTTGGACTTCGTGTTCTTAGTACCCCTTGTGTCCGCCAGCATTCCATCCAACATGGTGGGCGAGAGTGTTCGAGCCCGATGCTGGTTTAACCACCGGCGCGTCAACCAGGTTTGGCAGGCATTGTTCAGCCTGTGCGATGGCCGTTTTTAACAGCTCTACCCGCCTCTTCTTTGTGATGGCTTCCTCTGCCACTTTCAGTTCGTTTAGCTTTGCTAAGAGCTTGGCTTCTTCGTCCTCTTCTGGCTCTTCAGCTGGTTGCACTGATGGATTTTTTGCCGCACCAGGGTCAGACAGCAGTGTGGATTTGTTGTTTTCTCCTCCGTTTGACTGTTCAGCCGAGGAGTCAAGGCCTGAAGCGCTATCGGCGGCAGGCAAGCCCGTTGTCCCGGTGCAGTAAGGTCCGGGGTCACCAAACGAGTGTATATTATGTGGCAGTTTGCAGCCCGGGCACTTGGGCATTCTTTTCTCAGCAGCCAGGTCAGTTGATATGTCGTCGTTGGCAGCCATTGCAAGCAAAGAAAAAGAGAAACTGCCAACATGTGTACTAGCCAGGTGTAGCGTGTACTAGCAAGCTAAGCGATTGAACAATAAAACTCAATCTCCAGGCGATCCCTTCTTGTACCAAGCATATATGTACTTTTACTTACATTAGGTAAAAACCAACTAGTGGTTTTACGGTAATCAAGTGATGCGAAACTAGTACTAAAATAAACTGCACAAGTTGCTTGGATCCAAGTATGATGCAAGACTGCCGTGACCCAAAACTGATGTTTGTTATTTAGAAGCACATCACCCAATAAACTATTGGCTGATGCTCCCCATCAGAAATAGTTTGGTGAAAGTATATTATTAGCAAGCATTATGTCCCATGTACATGTATTGTAGGTACAATCTATCTGCTTGATATCTTTCAGCAAGCTCCTTTGAAATTTTCCCAGGTCTGGGGGCTTCACTTGGCTGCACATCTAGCCTTTGGGCATTCAACTGTTCTGTTAGCAATGCATCTGATTCTCTGAGTTCTTTGTTTTCTGCTAACAAATGGCGACACTGAGTGCACTCTGGCTCATTCTGCCTTCTTGGGCACTTCTTAGCAGTTGAACTTACTGGTATAAGGCTTGCACTTTTTACCAATGGTTGTTCTCTGAAGTGTTTTGGGGGTTGAAGTTGTAATGATGTTGCTTGCTTCAAGGACATCGATGTCATCTGTAGAACAGTCCAATCCACTATCACCTAAGTCTGGAAAACAAAATAGAATATAAGAACTGTATATGTAATAACAGCATTAGTTTTGTCCCATGTGCTGAAATACATTTGCTTATTATAACTCCTGTATGTCCATTTTGCAAAGAAGAAACAAATGTTTGCAGAGTAGTTTGTTAGCACAAAACTACAATTTGATCAATAAACATTACATGGATCTAAACGTTTCTTTATGTTATAAATTAATTTTATCCGTTCAGTTGCCTGTAGGTCTGACAATTAGAATGTAAAGGACCTCATTACCTGAATCATCCTCACAATCTTCATCCTCCACCTCCTCAATTCTCCAAGAGAGCCCAACCAGCTCTGACGAATCCCCTTTTCTCCTTTCGTTCTTTCTGTTAGTTGCATTAGTAATGTGAACATGTTCTTCTTTTCTTTCAAGTTCTTTCTCTCTTCTATCGAGATCATGCTTCTTTCTTGTAAGCTCCCTTTCCTTCTCCTCCACCTCTCGATCACACACAAGAGCCAAGAGCCCTCAGTTTGCCATGATGGTGACGGACCAAACCAAACAGTTTTGCTGCTTCCCTCCTACTTTTCACCACAGTTTTTGTGCCTGCAGCTCCATCTCCTTCAAGCCTCACAGTGTACTCAGAATAAGTTCCATTACTTCCACTGGTGCGCTGAAATAGTCAATCAACCATTGTATCCCCACCAACCATTGTAGCAATTTCAGTTATAATGGAAATTGAAATTGAAGTCCGTTTAATCTCTTTAGAGGGGATGTCCACTAACATCGAGCGAATGGTGGCACATGATGAAAAATAAAATTCCCTCATAAATTTTCCACGGATACCCTCTGGTAATCTAAGAAACGTGGTAGAAATTTTTTTAAGCCCTAAAAAATTTAACACGTTTGCACCACACGTGTCCTGTAAACACGCGAAATAAACGTGTATCGTATCTTCTCGTAAACGTTGCTCTGTTTGATTCGCACCCCAGAAATCCCCCATTTTAAGCGTGGAAGTTTGCTTTTGAAGTGTGTATGAAGTAACTGAGTCCTGTTTTAGATCTGTGAATTAATTTTCAAGGTCATGGCGAGCTGCTGAAAATCACTAAAATTTGCTTGCTTTGAATTCTCAATTTGGCACAGTTTTTCAAGAGAAAGTTTCCCTCGCCGGTAAAACACCAAATCACTTGAAATTCAGAATTCTTGAAAGACGAAATACCATTTTAAAATCAGGTTTAACCCATTAACGTCCGTGCCGGCCTGAGCCGGCCTTGATTTTGCACGTGTTCGCTTTTGGCCCCAGCCTCCCCTAGAAAGGCTTTTTTGGTCCCCTTTTGTCCTAGTTGTCTTTGGGAATGTTCAACCAATCAGAATCCACCTACTGCGCATATATTTGAAGGCTTGAGGGGGTCCTAGAAGGGAAGACTTCTTGTCACTCTCCAAGAAGATCACATTTCACTCAAAATGGCTGCCGTGCTCTTCACGCGTGAATTTTCAAGATGGCAATATCTCACTCTCAGAAGGAAGGATTACCTTTTGAAAGTTAAAAATAGAAAGAAGAAGCTCTAAGGAACACTCGACAAGTTAAGCGATGGAATTTAGAGCTTTCAGAGCGAAGAAAACATCTTTCGAGGACGAACTGCCGTTTTGTCACAGCGAAGGACAATCTTCCATCGCAAGAGATTTTTCGAGCTGCGGACTTTCTGGGAAATGCTCAAGCACTTCTACGAGTCTACGGTAGAGTAAATTACACATTTGATTGTAAGTTTTTACCGAGATAACTTCTTAATTGAAGGATTCTTTGTATTTCTTAAAGTTTTCGTAAAAGTTTTGAAAAACGTGCACAGTTCGCATCAGTAAATGCTCTTCAAAATAACCTGCACATCGAGCGAAATCGCTTGCGCGTAGCTTCCCTCGAAGAAAGAATTGAACGCGTTTGGTTTTCAGAAACGAATAAAGGCGTGTATTAATAAATGTATTATTCAGAAAAGCTTACTGTCTCCTCTTCTGTGAATCTTCGTTCATGAAATTTCGAAAAATAGTAATCTGACCTAAACAGACACAAATCCTCTGCTGCGGTTTGATTTCACGCGTGAGACAAGATGCGTAATCTCTTGCGTAAATTTTCAAAATTTAGACTTTGAGATAGTATTTTTGGCTAATTCTTAATTGACAGCTGGTGTATTTTATTCGAAAGTGAGAAATTTTAACTATTCTAGATCAAGTGAGTGTTGTGTTTTCGAGCCTATAAATTGTCGCTTCGTACTGCACATGGGGTTGTTTATTACCAACTGCTAATTTAGCGACGCCCTCAAAAAACACGCGGGCGGTAATGGGTTAAGAATTAGTTTCAGGCTTTTTATCAGCGCCGAGTACAAACGCTCTCAAAATCCCGATAATCACAACATTAACCTACCAGTACAAACAATAGGCTTGTGCCTCCGACCAAATAGCCAAAAACTTGGAATTTTGTTGTTGTTTCCTTTGGTATTTAGATGAAAAGTACAGGATAAAGGTTACATCTTGCTCACCTTGAATAGGATTTTGAAAATGCCAGGTTTTGTCAAGTTTTAGGTGTACTGTCCAAGGGCCATCTTGTCGTGTGGAATCGACCGTTATCTCCTGGTATCTCCAGAGTGACTTTCAACTAATGAGTAACGACTCTGCCATCACATTCACATCCCTCGACGAATGGCAAATGAATTTTTAAAATCTCTTAGTGTTAATTCCCTGAAGAAACTAAATATCTTTGCAGTGATCTCCACATTCATCTCAGAAACCGCACTGTTATTATGGTCTGATTTAACTAAATTTGTCTGTCACGCAACGGGTACTGGTCAAGTCACAGGATAGGTTTTGGTGACGGGATTGCAAAAATGGGGAAAAAATCGACAGATTAGGACGTCTGAAATAACTTAAGCTATGAAAAAAATTGTACAAGATAGAAGGCGATATAAATAGTGATGGCGTTTGTTTCAGCAACTCGACCAGAATGATCGTTTCCCGTTTTCATCCCAGATGGCAGACTACCTCAACGTAAAAACAAACCGCAGAGATAGCTGAATTTTTTCCATGATTTAAACTGAAGCATATCAAAGGTTAACAAAGAAGGCATCCATTTGTTTTTTACAAGTTCCCTGAAAATTTAAGTTCACTTTTCTCTATAATCGAGAGTTTTCAATGCGGAGCACTTGGCTACAACTGTGTTTGTTTACTCACATTCCGTCCTTCTGTTTGGTGTCATGTTACACCGCCGAAGTTATGCCTGAAATTTCTTTCAACTAGTAAAATAGAGTGATACTACATATGACGGGACTATTCACCACACAATTCTGACCTGTACAAAACAAGTTGCAGATGACATTGATGTACATTTTGTGATGCTCTGGTGAGAGGAAAAAAATTTTCATGTGTTCACTAGAAGCAGAAAGTATTAGCTTCTGATAGTCGATAATAGGAAACATTGATCTATTTTTTTATATCTTACTGCAGAGTTCGACTTTTCAAGACGCGAATATTCCCTAGCGTGAATGCATTTTAGGATATTCTTCCCACAACCTAATTAATTCCACAGTGAAGGATTTCAACATTATTTGCAATCCATCAGTGTTGCGTCGAAGAAGGCACCTCGAGAAGCTGCCATTTGCGGAAATAATTTTCTTGTTGGAAATCAGGCGTGTGAGAATTTCAGGTGCAACATTATTGGAAACTAGACAAAATGTCTTAAGTGCAGATCGGCTTTGAGTAAATGTTAAAACAAAAAAGAAACAAAAAAAAGGAAAACGCCAGATTTAACTGACAGAGTAGTTGTAGAGCGCTTACTCTATATATCACCATTGTAAAAGGACAGGGTTCTTGGATTTCTCGCAGTCAGGACCCCTGTCACCGACTACAATAGCCAATCAAACCATAATCTCCCTTGGCTGCAAATAGAGGTCACTTATTCTTTTCAGAAACCAGTTGCAGGCGTTTGCGCCTCTTACATGCGATATGAACGAGCAGTTGCTGTTCCAGTTGCAAAAGAAGACTTTTCGGGTCACACTTGCAGTGTTGGAATCAGCGATATCCACTCAGAAGTTGAGCTTCGTTGGTTTTCTTTTAGCACGTGCAATAGTATTCTAATTAGTATTCTAAACATGGACCATTTGCCCAGCCCATCGCTCTTGTCTGGGAATAGCACAGAGGGAACTAATCGACGTTGGTCATGTTGAGTTCTACCAGGGCTGTCTAAGTATGCCTTGAACAGGAAAGTGAGAAAAGCAGACCGTGTAATTTGGCAAGTCGGAGTCCAAAGCTATTTTGCAACACATCAGTGTCTTCCTTCCAGTGGGCTCTGGTAAGTACACTTTTTTCTCATACCCACTTTCGTGCATTCCTCGCTGTGATGGCAGATGTCCTTAAGTGTCACCCAGTGCGCGTCCATTGCAAGCCCTTTAGTGGCCACTTGGAAGATCAATGGTGTGAGCATGCTCTCGAATATACAGTTTTCTAAAGAAGGAATCCGTCCGGGTATGAAATCTAAGGCCCTGTCATCAGATGGTCTACCGTCCATAGCAGTGCTCTAAGCGAAACCAAGCTCGTTCTTCTCAACCGCGAGAAGGCGGAGAAATATCGCACAGCCAACTGTCATCTGGCAAACAAGGGGGTTAGTTTCTAGAGAAACTGTGGTGCTGCATCGGTGGGGAAGCGAAACACAAAACTTTGTATTTATCAACTGAGTTGATAAGGTAAATTAAGCCACCGTGAAGAGATTGAAAGCTGACGTTTCGAGCATTAGCCATGCGTCAGAAGGATGGTCTTCACCTTCGTCACCTGCACTGCTCAGAAGATCAGGCGGCAAGCGACAAAGAGCCCTGAACATTAGGACTCCTTGTCATGATGAGTTTCAACATGAGTTGAGTTTCAAACTCAACTTAATTTTGAGTTTCATGTATAAAAGTGTTATCTGCTATGTTTGCCATAAAATGGTTTCACAAGCTTATAAAAAACGAAAAGGACGGTTCCGGCACCCCTGGCCACACCCCTGGTTTGGGCGTGAATAAACTCAACATACATTTTTACATTCTTACTCCTGTCTTGACCAATTTTTGAAGACCAATACATAAAGACCTAATAATAATTTCTTTTTCAAAGCCCTAGTAACAGGCAAGGTCTTGGCAAGGCTTCACTGCATCTAATGATACTGATAAATACGTAAATACCATAAAGTGCCGCTTATAAGCCCCCCCCCCCCCCGCTTACAAGTCCCCCCAGTTATAGGCCCATCTACCTGTAAACAAAAAAATACATCCGGTTATAAGCTCCCCCGGATATAAGTCCCCTTCTAGTTTTCCCTGTTTCTTTAATAGTAAGCACTCTCAAAAAACACTGCGAAGATGGACTCTGAGTTTCTGTTTTGTTACATTCCGGTTATGTTCCTGTTGTTACAGTTTTGATTTTGTTGTTAAAATTGAAATGAATTAGATTTATTATGACGTTTCAAAGGTTAATTAAAAACTGTTAAATTGCAAACGTCTTTTGATCAACACTGCTGTGGCTCATTTCGAAACTTATAAGCCCCCCCGGATATAAGCTTCTCCGTTTATAAGCCCACCCAAAAGCCCTTACAAAGTTGTATAAGCCCAGCGGTTATAAGCAGCAGTTTACGGTAATCGGTCCTTGGGTCCACAGGTTTTCAAAGTTCTCACGTTTGTTTTTTGCTTGCTTGTTCTTTTGTTGTTGTTGTTGTTGTTGTTGTTGTTATTGTTGTCGTTTCCTGTGCATTTTTTCCCCTCCAAGGTCTAACCCGAGGTCAGGTAAGATCAGGTGCGTGACATTTTGTTGGGTGACTCAAACTCAACAGGCTTGTGAGCTTTCGGCAAGAAATTATCGTTTCGAAATTTTGCAATTAATACAGAAAAGACATCTTATAGGAGAAAACTGTTTTGAAGTTCAAATAATATACCTGTTGAAAAATCGGATGCACTTCAAACCGTATCATTGAACGTACCGCGGTACGCTGCTACTCTTGCCTTATACATACTCATCACTCAAGCATGCAGTGATTTCTATAACTTTTCGTCACTCAGTTACCATGGTAACATAACTTATAATGAAAGTGTTCGCTATAAATTGAATGAAACTTCTGAGAAAACGTGGGGAAGGTAACACTAACACCTTGCCAATGTATGCTAACGTTTGGATAACGTGCACATTGAAACTATTACGCTACAAACATGATCAGTGTACGGAGATGTACTGAGGTATAGAAGAGGAAACTGGTCATTATAAAAATCAAAACTTACGTTACAAACACGCTCAATGAAGAAAAATTAAACTAGCTGTGAAATCTTGTGCCTTTTGTAGCTTTAACTGGTGAAAATAAATAATAAATACAAGCAAAATTAATCGCCGGATTCTGCTCTGTTCTTCGCAGGATACGGTACGATGCTAATGAGAAAAAAACTATGAGATAAAAGAAGGATGCAATGCTCGCCTACTTTGCTATGATGCTAGTGGAGGAACAGGACATGTCGTTCAATATTTGTCGACGTAGTCGCTCTGTACCGTGTGGGGTTACGGGGCTACCACGGTACGCTGCTATAACTTGTTGTACTTACTGTGTGGGGGTACGGTGCTACCACACTACGCTGCTATTATTTCCTACGTCACTGCATAAGTCGATCGTTCCTTGTGGGGGTACAGGGCTACGACGGTACGCTGTTCCTTCATTGCTTAATTGGTTGTAAATACTTTGTCATAAATTCTTAAAGTGGTTTTTAGAGATGTTCTGGATGAAATCGCAATACTGAAGCTACTATACTCGTACGAAACAGATTACGTTCACGCAGTGCTGTTTTAGCGCCTATCAATGACTGCAGTGAGCACAACGGAAAGGTTGCACAAACGCTTTTTTCATTGCGCTGCAGCAGTGACAAAAAATGACTGCATGAGTGAGGCAGAAGCGAGATTGAAAGCTGCTGGAACGCTGCAAGAGAGCTACTATAAAATAGCAACATGAAGCTTTATGGTAGATTAGCAGTGCATCACTATAATGTACAGAGAAACGATAAGACAAACACTGTACAAATGAACTAACATACGGAGAAACGCTGAGAAGATAAGACAAACACTGTACAAACGAACTAACGTACGGAGAAACGCTGAGAAGATAAGACAAACACTGTACAAACGAACTAACGTACGGAGAAACGTTGAGAAGATAAGACAAGTACTGTACAAACGAGCTAACGTATGGAGAAACGTTGAGAAGATAAAACAAATCCTGTACAAACGAACTAACGTACGGAGAAACGTTGAGAAGATAAGACAAATACTGTACAAACGAGCTAACGTATGGAGAAACGCTGAGAAGATAAGACAAATGTTGTACAAACAAATTAACATATGGAGAAAAGCTGAGAAGACTGCACTCATGCATTCATTTTTTGTCACTGCTGCAGCGCAATGAAAAAAGCGTTTGTGCAACCTTTCCGTTGTGCTCACTGCAATCATTTTTAGCCGCTGAAGCAGCACTGCGTGAACGTAATCTATTTCGTATGGGTATAGTAGCTTTGTATTGCGATTTCATCCAGAACATCTCTAAAAACCACTTTAGAAATTTATGACAAATTATTTACAATCAATTAAGTAATGAAGGAACAGCGTACCGTCGTAGCCCTGTACCCCCACAAGGAACGATCGACTTATACAGTGACGTAGGAAATAATAGCAGCGTAGCGTGGTAGCGCCGTACCCCACACAGTAAGAGCAACAAGTAATAGCAGCGTACCGTGGTAGCCCCGTAACCCCGCACGGTACAGAGCGACTACATTGACAAATATTGAACGATTTTTCCTATGTTTCTCCACTATCATCATAGCAAAGTAGGCGAGCATTACATCCTTCTTTTGTGTCATAGTTTTTTCTCACTAGCATCGTACTGTAACATGTGAACAAGACAGCACAATCCAGCGATTAATTTTACTTGTATTTATTATTTATTTTCACCTGTTAAAGTTACGAAAGGCACAAGATTTCACGGCTAGTTTAATTTTTCTTCATTGAGCGTGTTTGTTACATAATAGGTTTGATTTGTACAATGACCAGTTTCCTCTTCTATACCTCAGTACATTTCATGTTTGTAGCGTAATAGTTTCAATGTGCACAGGTTATCCAAACATTAGTATACGCTGGCAAGGGGTTAGTGTTTCCTTCCCCATGTTTTCTCAGAAGTTTCATTCAATTTATAGCGAACACTTTTATTATAAGTTATGTTACCATGGTAACTGATTGACGAAAAGTTAGAAATCACTGCATGCTTGGGTGTGGGAGCCCTCATATTTAAAACATGAATGCTTAAAAACGCATCCTGAGCAATCCGCACCCTTATGGAATTTAAAACAATAACCCGTTGGGACCCGTAGTGGGGAAAAGGGCTTCCTAGAACCCCCGCAGGGGGAGTTCTCTGAGTACTGGGGTCATTCTGGGAGCGGAACCAGAGCTCCCAGTGAATGCTTTCCCAAGGGAGGGATGATGCTTGAGTTTGCCTTAGGTACCTAAAATTTTCATCATAAAATCTCCAGTTATGACCCCTTTTAGCTAGGTCTTGAACCGTGGCCCCATATTTCATCAACCCAGGGGCTTCTTGGGGATATCTACTAGCATAAATGCCAACAAAGACATGAAAGGCCTGAAGCCAAGTATCAATACAATTCATCTTCTTAGCTTTGTTAACCAGCTCCAAAGACAAGGCGGGTCCGATACCCTCACCCGAGTTCTGGATGGTGAGTTGATAACGCCCATCCAAGGTTGGGTTGACGAAAAGGGACTCGAAGTCTATGAACTCCTTTTGGATTTTGTTTTGTTTGACACATGGGCGTGCACTGGCAAATTGACTGAGGAAAATAAGTCTTTGGGGCGCTGTAAATCTGTCCGTAAGAGCTCACCTGCCAGGGCTCTGTGAGTTGCTTGGAGAGCGGGCTGGATTGAAGCTTGAGCTTGGGAATCAGTCTGTTATGGGAACCTCCCTTGTCGGCTGAACAT
The DNA here is from genome assembly GCA_964017195.1 of Siderastrea radians. Classification (NCBI taxonomy): domain Eukaryota; kingdom Metazoa; phylum Cnidaria; class Anthozoa; order Scleractinia; family Rhizangiidae; genus Siderastrea; species Siderastrea radians. Next base: position 13,429,658 of record OZ024898.1, on the reverse strand, counting down.
CCTGAGATGGCTATATCTGCTGCACCTGTGGTGCTGGGACCTGGGACATAAGCTGTGGTGGTGCTTGCACGTGAACTGAGGCCAAGAGGGGCTGCACCAGCCGTGTCACCTTGGCAGTAACTTGGGCCACTATATCAGATACAACTTGAGGCGGCAAATCAAACGAAGGGATGGACACCTCTGGTTAAGCAGTTGGTCAGCAGTTGCAGCAACCGGCTCATCTTGGGAACTTACCCCCCTGCGTCGTCTCTGAGGGGTTGTGGCTAAGGCCTCAAGAGCCTGAGACGAAGGCCCCTTGTTACGGGTGGACCGTCTGGGAGGCATCTGAAACTGAACATAAACAAAAGCAGGTATCCGGACTGAGGATTACATGTAACAGAGCACATGCAAATACAGTAGGTGCTCACAATAAAATAGACAAACAAGGCAGGACAAGCATGGCTAACAAATAGTTACCACCGTAGTAAATTCTGTGTGTCACTCAGAAGGAGAAAAAATAATTCACAACCAAGACATGACCTGAGAGACAATACAATATCCCAAGGAACAAAGCCTCGGGATAATAAACATACACTACCCAAACAAATAAACAAATGGTAAACATGAACAATCCCAAAGAACAAAAACTCAAGCTACGAGGCTGGGCAAGCATGGCTAACACATGGTTGCCGCAGCAGCAAGTCCCGTGTGTGCCTCAACAAAAACTTAACAAGAGGAACATGCCTTACAACAATAACTGAGGAACAGATCTCATAAAAATATAAACTGAGTAACATGCCTCACAACATCAGAACTGAGGAGCATGTCTCAAAAATTATAAACTGAGGAACGTGCCTCGCAACAATAAAACTGAGGAACAGGTCTCATAAAAATATAAACTGAGTAACATGCCTCATAACAACAGAACTGAGGAGCATGTCTCAATAAAAACTATAAGCTGAGGGACCTGCCTCACAATACAACTGAGGAGCATGTCTCATAAAAATATAAACTGAGGAACATGCCTCATAACAATAAAATGTCTCAGAAAAATACAAACTGAGGAACCTCTCTCAGGAAAAAACATAAAAATATGAACTCAGGAACGTGCCCTCGTCAAAATAATAAGAAACAAAACAAGCCAACCAAGGAAATTAAGTCCGTTGGTGTTATTATATAAGCCAGTAACATAAAAAACTAATAACAACTATATCAAGCATGCAGCATAACAAACAAACAGGAGTAAAGCAAGAAGTCTTACAGTGAGGGTGGGAAGGAAGGAAGCATACGTAAAGCTTTCAACATGGCGCCCCGCTAACTGTGATACAAACAGTACTGTCTTAACGAATTCATGTGGACTCCCACAGGAAAAAATCCCCAATTCCCAAGATTGGTAAACACATGGTATCTTAAGATTACCAATAATTTACCAATAACATACCAACACTGGGAAAAACTACAACTGAGAATCACACATATACATATTGGTAAAAGTATCTTCCCAAGTTTATTGTTTTTGTAAATTGGTTAATTCTTGGTAAACAGGGATCAAGTGCAAAAGCAAAGTCCCAAATTTGGTATTTCATTGGCAATGTATTGGTAAAAAGTACTGAGCAAAAAATGCCAAAATCCCAAATTTGGGATGAACTTGGTATGCCAAGTTTTAATTTGGAAAAACTTTGGTATTGGTGTTGTTAAAAAGTTCCAAAGTTCCAGTTTGATTAAATCTTTAGACGTAACTAATTCAGTTGGGAAAATTTTGGGAAAATTTTGGAAAACTAATGCTAAAATGCTTAGCAGCAAGGATTTAAATCCCAAACTTGGGATGAACGTGGTATGCAGAGTTTTAAATTGGTAAAATAATGGTGTTGGAGTTGTTGTAAAAACATCCAAATTCCCAGTTTAATGAAATCTTGGGTAATTACTAATTCCGTTGGGAAAATGTTGGGCAAACTACTGTTAAAGTGGTTAGCAACAAAGATTAAAATCCCAAACTTGGGATGAACTTGGGATGCAGAGTTCAAATTTAACTTCCAAATTTTAATATTTCATTGGATTGGTTAAATCTTGGTAAACACAAATCAAGTGCTAAATCAAAATCCCAAATTTGGTTTTAAAGTGGGAAATGCTTGGTAATGTTGATGTTGAAAAAATGTCAGAAATCCCAAATTGATTTAACTTGATAAGTGACTAACTCAATGGGAATCTGTTGGTAAATCTACTGCTAGAAATGCTAAGAACCAAGCATTAAAACCCCAAATTTGGGATAACCTTGGTATGCAAAGATTTGCATCAATAAACATACATATATTATTGTGAAATGACTTGCTTGTCAACAACCTTTTCATGTCTTGCCAATCAGCAGATGCATTAGTAGCACAATGAAAGAATACAAGAATGTTCAGTGTTTGTACCTTTGCTGATTAATAATTCCATATTTGATATAATAAAGCATGTTTTTTGTGAAATATTGAGTATTTCATTTTGTCTATCTCAAGTTAAATTTTGCAGGGGATTAAAGCTCACGTCCCCTGACTCAAGCTTCCGGTAACCTGGAATTCACAATGTGTCCTTTAATTCCCATATTCCATTTGCCATCCAGCTGCCCTCAAGTTCCTTTATGATGCTGTCCCAATGTACACTATGCATTGTAGAACTTTCCCTGATAAACTTTTTTCCTCCAGGCCATCTTGGATGTTCCTTTAAGAAGTGAAGCCCAACTCTCATATCATCCTGTTGGACAGAGATAATTTTGGCTATCCACTGAACATCATTTTCACCTAAAATCAATACCATGTCATTTTTCTTTGGGTAAAATGGAACAACCACACATTGCTTTTGAGATGGCAAAGAAGGCATGTCAAAGTCTATCAAGACAACTTGATGAGGAATTGATTGGTCTGGAAACAATATCACCTTTCTCAAAACATCAATGGTATTCACCATCTGAATAGTTTGGGACAAACAAAGACACTGGCTTTGACTTCCAGGATGGTATTTTGGGTGACCATTGTCATCTGTGACATGATGATATAACTGAACTTCCACCAACAAATGGACACTTTCCATGCCATCTCCATTCTTAATCATTACTGAATGAATGTCACTTATTTTGCCTGTTCTTTCCTCATTGTTGACTAAAAGCATTGCATTTTCTCCTTTTCTGTACACCATGTGAGGAACACCAGGTTCTTTTCCAGGCTTTAGAAAGCTTTTACATCTTTTAGTGGCAGAAGGGAGAGTACAATATTCAATATCTGCTCCACGATCTCTGATGTCTTGGAATATTTGATGTCGTTGGGATTCAGAAATCTCTTGAAATCCTTTGTTTTCGCTCCCAACAAGTATTCCACCTTGAATATCAGTCAAACTCTCATGTGCATGTGCATATGCAATCAAATAGTTACCTTTATTTAATGAGGAAACCTGTCTTAACTTGATGGCTGAATCAGTTTCCTTCTGTGTTAAAACAGGTTCATTTTTTCCTTTTCTTGAAATGTCTAAATTCTGAAGAACTTCTCTCCTCGTTTCGTTGTCACTGTATGTCTTCTCAATGTTGCGACGATTTGTTGATTGGTTAACATACCTTTTAACAGCTCTTTCTAGGTCAAAAACCCAATAATTATCTGGTGATGAAAAACGGTAAATATCATCAGCAACATGAATCAAATTGTGCTCTGTAACGACACAAGCTTCTAAGCCAAACACCTCCTCAACCATGATATTGTGGCGCCAAGCTAATTTACTGAACAGTTCAATGTCCCTGTAGGTCCACCCATGGGTGCGACAGCAGTTGAAAACCATTGTAACCATCTGCACTAGTAGTTTCCAGCACTGAAATTCATTAGCAGGCATTTGGTCATATAAGATAACTTCAGAGGCTGGAAAGCAGAATTTTTGATAGTCTTCTGCTTTCCAGTATCCAAGTCGCGATGTTATTCCAGTAGGGTACCGAGAGGCCTTCATTTCTGGAGTCCACGGAAAGCTTGAGAGTCTTGATTCAACGAGGTCTTTGTTTACATTTCCAGTGTCGAGTAAGCGTCGCAACTGCTTCTTGACTGGATTCATTGGTAAGTTATGCATCAGATCAATAGGAGTGTCAAATAGTACATCAAATCCATAAAGGTCATAAAGAATAGCAAGTTGGCTTAAACCAGTGAATCCACTGTCCCTTGAAACCCTGTTCCATGCTGCTCCCACTTCTTCATCTGCAATCTTCATTTGTGGGATTGATTCCTCCATAGTTCTACTAGGCCACTTGTGTCTTGCATGATATCTACAGTTCCCATAATAATAATGAGGTGATCCAGGCTCTAATTGAGTACCGCAAATATGACACCGACGACATGCTTTCTTTCCTGTACGTTTCACTTTTGTTACCTCGCACTGTCCTGGGTGGTCCCCTGTCCAAAGAATGATGAGGTGGCGTATAACTGCTGGTCCTTTCTGTATCCCAAATTCAGGAAAGTCAGAACAGTATTCTACTTCAATACCATCAATGAAACCATCTACTATTTCCTTAACTAATGGCTTAAGGAAAGGGTCAAGAAACTCAGGAGTTTCATCAGGTAGTTTGAAGCAAGGTACAAATCCTACCACAAATACTTGGTCAGCATGATTCCGTTTGTTCTTGCACATGTTCCCAATCTTTACATCAATGACACCTGTACTGTGGCCACCAGATGTACCAAAGGGGCTAAACCCATCCCAGTGTGCAATGTACACAATATTTCTGGGATCTCCACTGGTATATTTAGGTTCATGGTTGAACACGTTTCTACAGCTATGACAAACAATGTTCACAGTGTCATTTTCAAGAACATCAAGGGAAGTGATATGTAAAGGTGAAATAACAGTAATTTTCCCAAATTTCTGGCAGTGTGGACAAGTGGCTGGTAACAAGGACTCCACATCCTTGTCAAAAAACCAAGAATACTGAGAGAAACGTGTACCATCCCATAGTTCTTTTTTGATGGGCCAACCTTGAGTTTGTCCCCTTTCAAAATTGTAAAACCAGTGGTCTCTTTCCCTCCAGTGATCAAGCATATCACTACATTTCTCGGGATTCCTATACCATCTTTTAATCTTGTAAGAAAGCCCCATATAATAATAGCTTATATCACCAGGTTCTCCACAGTGTCGGCACTTCTCTGAGGAGGACTCCATTATGTCCCATTCCCTTGGATGTTCTTCACTCATGCAAATGAAATATTGCTTTGGAGATTCATATCCAACCTTTCTTAAAATATCTTCAGTCTCTGTCCAAGAGGTTGGCCACATATCTTTCATTTTTTGGTCAGTAATAACAAAATCTTTGGCCCATTTGAGCCAGTCCTCAAAGGATTTAATTGAATCTCCTTGTTGGTGTTTTAAAGGTAAAGCATTTAAAATGGCTGCAACAATCTTCTGCTCCCATGTTTCTTCATCTGTCTGTGTTCCTTTTGTCTGCCTGAGTTCGATGTTAGGAAAACCTTCACTTGAATTGGTGTTATCACTGTCACAGGATTCTGTTTCTTCAAAACTCTGCTCAATGCCATTTTCATCTAGGAGGAAAGTAAAAATTTTATTGAAAGTTATAATTAGAGTTTTTAATCATCATCATCATCATCATCATCATTATAATTGGCGATTTGTTTTTGTTGTTGCTTATGCAATTTTTTGCTTGGTCAAATTTTGATAATCAGGGATCACGTGCAAAAGCAATGTCACAAATCTGGTATTTCCTTAGCATTGCAATGGTAAAAAGTACTAAGCAACAAATATCAAAATCTCAAATTTGGGATGAACTTGGTATATACTGAGTTTTTTAAAATTTGAGAAAACTTTGGTATTCGACTTTGAAGAAAATTTTAGAATCTCCAGTTTGATTAATCTAGGGTGGTACCTAACTCAGTTGGGAAAACTACTGCTAAAATGCCTACCAACCAGGATTTAAATGAGCCTGGTTGGCAGAATTTTAATTTAGGATCTAGTCGGTAGTGTATGGCAAAAAGCTGAAAATATTAACCTTAACTTTTATTTTAGCTTATAATGTTCTGTGGGTAATCAATAAATATACTATAAAAATATACTTGTTTTAACAAGTTTCTGTTCTGTTTGCAATATTTGTTTATTTATTTAGTGCTAAATACATTTGACACTTAAGATTTTATAATATAAGCTTATGTTTCATCTTTTCTGTCGGCTTTTGTGTATACGAGGGAAAGGCGGTATTAAATAAAAAGTTTACCTGCTTCTGAATTACATTCTGCTGTTCTAGATGCCCCTTCACTGCCATTTTCTTCCCTTGTTTCTTGCAAATTGCTGCTGCTTAAAATTTGCGATTCTTGAGCTGCTTTCCGATGGTGTTGGTAGGTGGAACGAGACACGGCTTTACCATTACAGTTATAAACGGAGCAATAGCAATGCGCATGTAGATAACCTCTAGCATCACACCGACATGAGGATGTCGAAGGCATAGAAAACAAACAAACGTTTCTGAAATCAATCAATTAACGGCGAAAGCTTCGTTTCAACTCATTTTCTTCTCCCCAGCGAAGAGCCGTCCACATGTCACATTGTCCACAACCGAATGCTCGAGGGGTCTGGACCTAGTTTTGTTCCCAGCCCTGCTCCATCAATGTTTTCGGCCTTTGACACAGAACACAGAACTTTGCATTGTGCTTTGAAAATGCGAGTGTGGGTAAAGTTGGAACTTCTTTGCATTCATTTTGACGGTTGGCAAGTGAACTTTGATACCTGGCCAATTCCATTCTCACAATTTAAAGAAATTATTATCGGTAGAGCTTTGGAACACTTCGAAGAATCAAGTTGCATATTTATCGTGGACGAACTACACAAATTAAGAGGCGACCTTACTGAAATTTCCAGTGTTTTACATGAAAAGTGTAGATTTTTTATTCGCCGTGGTAGAGAAAATCCAACTGAAATTGAAAATCTTAGTACTTTGCAAACAGATGACGACATTTTCCTGTGTGTGGGTGATTGGAGTGGTGGATACGACACTGAGATGGTAAGCGATTCAGACGACGACGTGGAAAGTTGGGGTGGATGGCTTATTGAAGGTGAGAAAATAGTTTTAGCAATTGCCTGTCTTGAATTTTTAGCGTGTACGCTGTTCCTGTATGATAAGATAAATTACAGTAGATATCCTTGATCAGAGAGATTCTTTCGGTCGCGCTGCGCTTTCGACTAAGCGCCAAAACTACGATTTAACGATGGCTCTGATTGGTCTTGCGAATTCGCGCCACAGCAAAAATTGACCAATGACGAAAAAGGATGTAAACGCGCCCTTTCCTTCGCGGCGTTCGCGCTCATTTTGATTCTCATTTTGTCGAACATGGCGTCTAAAAGTACAACACCTTTAGCCAGCTCCTCTTCTTCTAGCACAAATTCTGAAAAAGGTGTCGAAGGTATGATTCTGTTAGATGATTTGTTTTAACAACATCTAGCCTCTTTGTAATCGAGCGGTTACGAGTTAGTTTCTCAAACAACTGTCGGGTCGAGCGAAGAAGTTCTGTTATAACATTAAGCTCACTTTCTTACATGTCAAATGTCCAAAGCCATTTACCCAAAAGAGCATGAACTTTTTTACTTTTAACTTTATTTATGTAAGCTTTTAAAGTAATTTACCCTTTTGCTCTTAGAATGGAATACAGACGATGTAGTGCAGTGGCTCGAAAGCCAAGGGTTAAAAGCCTTCACACGTGGTTTTAAAGGTAAGCTATCTAAGTAAGTGTTACTTAGTTATAACTTTGAATGCATAGATGAAAATTTAAATTTATTTCACGGACATTTCCTTTAGAGCAGAAAATAGACGGAATGTGCCTTAAAGAGGGGCTATCAGAGGGCGAACTTGGCGCCTGTGAGGTGCGAACGGTTGGAGATCAGAAATTACTGAAAAGGAAGATTGCAGATTTGGTCGGTAAGTCATCACTGAGGTTGTAAACGATTAAAAGTTCACTTTGTCAAAAATTAAATATCTTTGTCATGTTGTGTGTGCCATTTGTACTCAGAAGAGTGATCATATTTTTTCAGATATATGGTTAATGTCAAATCTAGTTTGATCACAGTTTTTGAAAACAATCTTAGTTTATCATTCTCATTTTACAGAAAATTACCATCTCATGTAAACCTATGGCCTAAGCTCATAAATATCATTTTGTAGGGTTGGCGAGCGAAGGTAAGAATAAGAAGAATGAGCAGAAGTAAAATAGCATTTTTTCTTTAAGGCAACTGTAAGGAAATTAAAGTCCCAAAAGTTTCTAAAGTGAGATCAAAGAAAGCCCTAGACCTGTCGCCACAACAAAAGGATGACTTACTTCGAAGGTACTAATTAAAGCCTATTTAATTTTTCATGACATACATGTACTTAAAGCTATGGCTACATCAGCTCTTTTGTGCTTGCACTTGTCGTATCACCAGCATGTGGGGAAAGTCATGTAGCAACCTCCATACAGGTGATGCGACTGCAAAAAAACCACCAAAAAAATAACGGCAAATTGGATTATTCACGACCAACTTTTAAGTTATCATGTCACCTGTGCAACAGCAGTTACACACCATGGTCAGTGCAAGCAGAAACATAATTATCCCGTCCTAGGCTTAACAAAAGGATCTATACCTTGCATGATAGTTTACTACAGTGTAGTGCATTCAAAATCCTTCATACAAGGATCAATATACCACAGTAGTAGTTTAAGTTCAGTAAGTGAGCTGCAGCTAGTAATTCTAATAGTTTTGTTTGTTTGTTTTTGTTTGTTAAAAAAACAATGTTTGATAAAGATTTAACACTCAGCGGCTTGCTTTAAGTCTGTTAAGGTGATAAAAGCCAGCCTAGAAGATGTTAAGACGTTATACTACTTTCTTGTTTGCAGAAGGAGGCAGGTCCACCGTAAAACTGTTTGCATGTTTCCAGGAAATAAAATCCCTATCATCAGAGGCAATGCAGTTGCCAAAAGGCAATTTGAGGAACTTGTACAAAGTTGCAGAGACCTCTTAAAACCTGAAATTGGCTATGATGAAGGTAAGGATTTCATTATGGTAAACCGTCAAGAATTTTCTATGCAAAAAAAGGGCAAGCATTCCCCTCCAAAACAAAAACTGACGTGAATAATAATTAGAATAATAAGAACATTAATTTTTTATATAGCACCTATCCAGGCCTGCTGTAGACACTTAAGAGCACTACTTCTGTAATAATTCAGAAATTTTAATTCCTTATTCCAAATTTCAGTCTTTAGACGAAGCAAAATTTGGTTTGAAGCTTTGGTGTGGCATTTGTTTTATTCAAACTTCTTGTCTTATTTTATCGTAGAGGAACTCAGGCGACACATAAGAGCAATTCTAGATGAAAGAAGGAGAATGGTGCGGGAAGGCTACAGCTATGCTGATGCAGGGGTAAGTCAAGACAGTGAACATTTCAATAGCTTATGACTTAAAATGACAAATACCACTCATGCCATTTCACAGTTTTAAACTTGACCCTGAGGATATCAGAGTGTTGTTTGCAGCTGTCATCATAAACTCTCATTTTAAAATGCTCTTCAAAAATTTCTCCAGTTGAAAAATATATTATTTATTTTAGACCATACTGGCATTCAAAGTTTGTTATTTGTTTGGTGTGTGCACAGGAAACCAGCTCCACTGATGACAGTGATGAAAAGGCTGGAGAGAAAAACATTTGTGGAGAAGAGGGCAGTGATGGTGACCATTCCTTTGAGGCTTCACAAAGCGAAACAAATGGCTCCTGTGGAAAGGGAAAGAGGAGTTCTGAGCATGATAATGTGACCTCAGAGGTCACAGATGATAGTAATTCTGATGCCTTTGAGGATGAACCTCAGTTACCTGGTAATCTAGAAAAATTATTTAAAACGTTACTATATTTTGCTTTTCATCCTTAGGCTACCATTACCCTTATAACCACTTTTACCCACTAATTACTTTGGGTAATATCACTGTTAAGTTAGTGTAAACAACCCATGGCCATCTTGTCACTTTGAAATAATGAAAATAATATTAGTACTCTTATTCTTGTAATAGTTCTTTTTACGGTTTTGCCAGTCGTTGCTTTGCAAGTTGTCCACATTTACCAGACTGCAAACTTTCACTACTTTGTAAATATTCACTTTAGTTGTCAAAATGTACATAACACAACGTTTCGATGTCGCCATGATACCATTTTCAAGTGAGAAAATAAAATTCAAATGACTTTATTTATTTTCTCACTTGAAAATGATGTCATGGCAACGTTGAAACGTTGTGTTTTTTTTGCTTATTTTTCTTCTTAAGTGCTTAACGAAGTTTAACCTGATTCAAAAACTTACTTTAGGTGGTGCAACAACAGTCCCCCTGAGCACGGCAGAGACAATACTGTTAGCCTTCTTTAAAAAGGGGTACACCAAAGAAATCAAGAAAGAAGAACATCTTAATCCTTTGTGCCGGGAATTGAAAATCAGACATTTTAAAGCAAAAGACAAGAGTGAGCTGATTATGATCCTTGCAAAAGAACTACTCTTTAAAAAACGAGTAGTATTGAAAGAGGATGCCGATTTTTACTGCTTACACAGGGATAGTATTTCAGTACGATGAGTTTGTACTGTCTCTAGGAAAGTGTACATTGTATACGCAGGGACATTGAGTTGGTAACGTTAACCTTTTGTAAACTTTCAGTTGTTTCAGCTAAATGGGTATTAAGTTTTCCAGTGCTTATCATTACAACACAAAACATTCATTAAACAAATTTATCATATTGAATTAAGTAAAACTGCAAAGTTGTATACTAAACTGCCTAAAACTTGTAGAAATGAATTTAAAAAACACTTTCACATTTTACAAAGAAATGCATGCCTAAGTAGGCAACCTGGTGTAAGTTAGCATACACTTGATTTCTTTGTTCAAAAAATATGTACTAGGGAATTTGTGTACTCATATACCAGGGGTAATACCCACAAGTTTGGAGACTAATTTGGTAATGATAAATCAATCTGTCAAGTCGTTGTAAAGCACTGAAAATTGACATTGGTAAAAAGGTTAGTACAGAATAATTGCATGTTGGAACTACAGTCCCTGCATATGCTTGTCTGTAGAGCTACAGTTGTGTTTAAGTGTCAACTAGCAGAAATTAAACTCATATTTTAGTTTCATATTGCTTTATTAGTCTTTCTTTATTTTATTCTATTAATAAATCCTGCTAGAATGTTCTTTCGTTGTTACCCTGTAAGAAATGGTAATGGTAATCAAAATGTAACAACACACATGTCTACCTAGAAAAATCTAGGTCAAGTGATGACATGAAAACTACCAGCTTGGATCATGTATCTTGGAAATACCATATGGTATTTTAATGTTCCCAAGACAGACTGAAGTTGGTAATAATGATAGTTTCTCTAGTTTTTGGTATTTTCTTGGTAGGAACATAAGGATAATCAAGATGGTTCCTACTTGGAAAAACCATGGTAATTTAAATCACATATTACCAAGGACTGAGAAATATTGGTCGTTCCCAGTTGTGCTAAGATTGGTATTTTTATTGGTTTCCCTGGTTGTAGGTATTTTCTTGGTATAATGTAACTTCTAATAACCTCCTTTTTTGTTGGGAAAAACCTTGGTAATATGAGATTCCCAAGACCAAATAAAATTGGGAATGATCATTTTACCAAGCTTTTAAACTAACTTGGGAATTGTATGATTTACCAACAAGATAACAATTTAACAAGATTGGGAATTCAGATGTTTCCCGTGAACTGTTGGCATTTTTAAGTTGGTAAATAAATTGGTATTTTCTTGGTAGAGAATACTTACCAATGTCCCTTTTCCTTGGGAAAAATCTTGGTAAATCAAATTCCCAAGAATAAATGAATTTGGGAATGCTCGATTTTACCAAGTTTGGGATTTTGTTGGGAATTAGATGATTTACCAAGAAGAAAACAATTTTTTACCAAGGTTGGGAATTAGGGATTTTTTCCTGTGTCCGTCAGATGAATACGGGTGAAATGAAGGATCCGTAAAGCCCGATGACGCCAGCAGAAGACATTGGGAATAAGGTCCAAAACCCCGCGAAGATACTGGTTGAGCACCAGTGCAGCGTCGTTAAAAAACGGCGCCCTAACATGAGATATCACCTCGCACACACCGATTACTCGAACAGAATAGGACTTAAGCAACAAAGAGACCAACTCCTCGATTTCCTATCCTACGACCTCTGGCCGAAGTCCAGACAGGTTGTTTGTGCCCATCTCGAGAATTACAATCGCGGGAGAAATCGAAGAAACAACATCAAGGTCTCCTCGTTGGTGCAATCTTCGCACGGTCTGCCCGCCGACGCCATACAAGTGAACAATGGCATCACCCGAGAGGTTAAACGTCTCATCAGCCCGAGGATCAAAACTCAACCGAAGGTCATCACGAAGCCTCCTAACAAAAGAATGACCAAAAACAAGGACTGTGGGAGGAGAAAGAGCCATCGCAAATAACAATAAAGTCACAAGTAACCGACCACGTGGAAACAACAACAAAGGTTAACAATAGAATGTAAGTGAGGAATGCGAAGCGAGAAACGACCCAGGCCGACAATTAAAATAAACCTCGAGGAAAAAATACCAAATAAACCAGAAACAGGAGACTCGAATAGGCTAATACCGAGTAAAAAGGGGGAAATAAACACGAAGGAACTGAACTTACCACGTTGTGACAAAAACACGTCTTGATCCGCGGCTGTCTCGAGACGAATGACAAGCACCTGGTTCGTGCGATCAGGTGACCAACATATAGACAATAGAGGGGGGTGACAGCAATGCCCAATAAGTCCTCCCCACAATCCCCCGCTTCACGTAAATCATTAAACAACAAATAATCAGAGAAAAGACATAAAAACTCTATTTGCAGGCAAACATGTTATGTATTGTAGACTTCATTTTCTGTGGCTATTCATTTTCAGACTTTACAGTCACTGCATGTTACCATTTTCTATTTCACTGTCAAGTTCTGTTTCTATCCTTTGTTTAGTTGATGTAATCTAACAAATACTTATCACTGAACATGCATGCAAAACCACTCAGCAAAAATAACGAATTCCAGCTTTGATTTACCCCAGCCAATCCAACTGCTTGGTACAACATTACAACTCAGTGACATAATGATGAAGTTCTTTGCATCTGTGCCATCAAAACAATGTGATTGGTTTTAATTTTTGTATGTGACTCTGGTTACAGTAGTCATGCTGTAACACAAATATCGAGTACCTTTTATCTTCTACAAATTCGTGGTAAGTAATGACTACCTCTTGCTGTAAATGGGGAAACGTGCAGAAACAACAAACTGATATCACTGTATGTGTGTACTTGTTTTGAAAAAAGGAGGACTACCCATTGACAGCACTGCTGTACTAAAGCATTCCTGTCTTTACATGAACTTTTCCGTTTCCAACTGAACAACAACACTGATTTAACAATTCAAGTTTCACAATTCAGTGGTAATCTTAACAGGTTCAATATCTGATGTGACATGTGCACGCCATTGAGTTCTAACAAGGACTGATTTTTAATGACCAAATAAGGTAATACAAGGGACAGGTAAACATGTGACTATGAACTACAGTGAGTCACGCTAATACGGTCACGCAAGAACTGCATATCATAACATCCCTTTTTTTTTGAAAAGCTGAACTGGAATGAGAGTAACAAAAATACAAAAGAAAAACTAACCTACATTGAAAAACAATAGTTACATGAAAAAGGTAAATAAAAATGAAGTTGAATGTTCTAGTGTCTAGTAACTGTCTCTTAAACGAAAACTAGCTCACAAAGTCACTGAACCTCGAGGGAGGTTTGATCACTCTGGTTCTTGTCTTCACGGCTGGTGGAGGTGGTGCTGGGGTCAACTGTTTGCCTTCAGGAACTGTTGGCTCTGTGTTGTTATTCACGGGCTGGCTCTTATCAACTTCCACTGGCTCGGAAGGAACTGCTGGTTTCACAGCTGGCTTCAGGAACTCTCGGTTTCTACGGAGGAGTTGGTTACTTACATCCATTTTCACCATATAGGATCTGTCCGACAGCTTGTCAACGCAGGTTCCCTGTGTCCAGGTTTCATTTCTCTGCAAGGGCGCAACTCTGACTTCTTGTCCTATGTCTATCTCAGGTAAGGAGCGGGCAGATCGGTCATGATACCACTTAGCTTTCTGCTTTTTCAGCTTCAACTTTTCACCGACATTCTCAGGAACTCTGGGGTGCAACAGGTTAGTAGCTGTTGGTGGAAACGTTTTGGTGCACCGAGACATCAATCTCTGGGCTGGATGTGATACGAGTGACTCAGTGGGTGTGTTTCGCTGATCTAGCATTGCTAACCAAGGATCCTTGTCATCTCTGAGGGCTTTCTTTAGCAACTCCTTGGCCACTTTCACAGCAGACTCCACTTTTCCGTTTGATTTGTGATGATGTGGGGAGGACGAGACATGGAGGAACTCCCAATCTTGCGAGAACTGTCAAAATTCTTGACTTGTGAACTGAGGACCATTGTCTGTCGCTAGCGTGTCTGGAATGCTGTATCTGCTGAACTGCTCTTTAAGAAACTCAATCACAGTCGTTGAGGTGTTCTCGTGCAAATCTTTGACTTCAATGAAATCTGAGTAGAAGTCCACGAGCACAATATACTCCTTTCCATGAAGCTTGAACTGGTCAGTGGCAACTCTACTCCAGGGATGCTCTGGAATTTGGTGACTTTGCATAGGCTCTTTTGGATTCTTGGCCTGAAATTCACTGCAAATGGCTGATAACACTGGCTGATATGGTCACGCACTTCACCATTCATGTTTGGCCAGAACACTGTGTCTCGAGCTTTGTGAAGACAACCTTCTACGCCTAAATGGCTGGCATGTATCTTGGACATCACTTCAGGTCGCATGACTTGGGGTATGATGACTCTCATGCCTTTGAACAGGACGCCATTGTGTACTGAAAGCTCTTCTCGATAGTTCCAGAATTCTCTGATGTTGATGGGCACCTGCTCTTTCTATGTAGGCCATCCGGACAGGATTGTCGTCTTCAGGGTTTGCAAAGCTGCATCTTGTCCTGTACAGCGTTGTAACTGCTCCAGTCTTTCTGGCGACAACTTCAATGCTTGCATAGGATTAGTGTTCTCTAACTCAACGGAAAACACTTGAAATAAATCTTCTGGCTTTGTGATTTCTTGCTGAGCAGCTCCTGACGAGTGGTCAGCTAAAAGCATCTCATAACCTGGTTTGCAACTGACTGACAGGTTGTAACACTGAAGCCTGAGCAGCATTCTCTGGAGTCGGCAAGGTGCAGCTAGCAGTGACTTCTTGAATATTGATTCAAGGAGCTTGTGATCTGTTTGCACCAAAATCTTCTCTCTGCGAGCCAGGTACTGGTTGAACCTTTCACAACCGAGCACAATTGCTAGGCACTCCTTTTCAATAGTGGCATATCTTTGTTCTGTCTTCGAGAGAGTTCTTGATGCGAATGCTACTGGCTGGCCATTCTGAAGGAGGACGGCTCCTAGACCCTTGTCACTGGCATCTGTCTGAATTGTGACATCTTCTGCAATGTTGTAGAACTTTAAGACAGGATGCTGAATAACCAGCTGTTGTATGGTGGCAAAGGCTTCGTCATGTTGTGACGCCCATGGAAATTCAGCATGTTCTGTTGTCAGTTCTCTTAAAGGTGCAGACACTTCTGAAAGCTTGGGTAAGAACTTTGAGAGGTAATTGACAAAACCCAGCAAGGTAAGTACCTCAGAATTAGACTCAGGCTTGGGCATGTTCTTAATGGCTGTAACCTTATCCGGATCAGGTTTCAGTCCACCTTTGGAAATCACATGGCCCATGAACTTGACTTCCGCTTGGCGAAGCTTGACTTTGGACTTGTTAAGCCTTAGATTCACCTGTCTTGCTCTTTCGAGTAGCTGTATGACATTCTGATCATGATAGATTAGCGCTTCTGAGTCAGTCTCACCATATCCGACCACAAGGATATCATCTCTGATGACTTTCACACCAGGAAGATCGGCAAGACACTCTTGCAGCTTGCTTTCAAACACTTCGGGTGCCAAACTGATTCCAAAGGGCATTCTGAGGTACCGTTATCTTCCCAGGGGAGTCCAGAATGTAGTTAGCTTGCTGCTCTCTTCATCTAGGCTGACTTGATAGAAACCATCTTTTGCATCAAACGAGCTGAAAATTCGAGCTTTGGTCAGTTCGGGCAAAAGTTCCTCTAGTGTTGGCATTTGGAACTTGGGACGCTGAACAGCCTGGTTCAGATCCTTTGGATCCAGACAAATCCGAATCTTGGAGGGTTTAGCGACCACTACCATACTGCTGATCCACTCTGAGGGCTCCACGGCTTTAGCGATGATACCTTTCTCTTCTAACTCTCTGATCTTCTTTTTTACATACTTTTGTAAGGCTACTGGCACACGGCGAGGTGAATGTTGGACTAGTGTAACACTCTTGTCAATCAAAATTTTGGCATCTCCAATATGCCTCAAGCCACCGAAAACATCGTGGTACTTGTTCATCACCTCATCCTTTGACAGGGAGTCTTGGACAGAACTGTCATTTACTTGGTGCACAGAGTTGGTGATGTCAGTGTTTAATTTGATAAGCTGCAACTTCTTACAAGTTTCAGCAGACAGGAGAGGCTTGCACTTATCTTTAACAACTTGAAACTGAAGATTCTGTCTTGTACCATTGTACTTGATTTGCAGACTACATTCCCCTATGGGTTTCATTGTTGAGCTGCCAAAAAGCTTCAGCTTAACAGAGGATTCGTTCAAGGGTGGCTCTTCTAGCTGTGTGATAGCTGAAAGGTCATCCAAGCTTATCACATTGCATGTAGCTCCAGTGTCCAATTGACATGCCAAAGCTGTTGTGAAGTTTTCTTGTGCTGACTTGAAGAACTTGATATCAGCAAACCACTGCTTTGCTTTTGTTTGCACCAAGGACACAGTTTCCACTCTCAAACAGCTCTCATCAGAACTTGACACAGGGCTGTCTTCTAACTGGTGTACTTTCTTGGAGGCATAACACACAGAGGTGAAATGACCCTTCTTTTGACAATTGCTGCACGTTTGACCGAAAGCCGGACACTCTGTTCTTCTTACATGACGTTGTTGACGGCCACAGTATCTGCACTTGTCGCTTGAAATAGGTTTCTTCGATTTATCACCAGATTTCGCCTGTTTTTCTGCTTCTTTCTTCGGGCGAGGCTTTCTTGCCGTTTTCTTCTTCTCACCAAGCTTCTTAACTTCTTCTGTCTGTTTACTTTCCACGCCTTGAATTTTCTTCATTTGCTGCGATGCGACTTCGCTAGACGTGCACCTTTGGATGGCTTTCTGTAGGTCGAGCTTCTTTTCCCTCAGCAACCTGACTTTGTCTCCATTGTCCTTTAAACCGATAACAAGCCTGTCTCTTATAAAATCATCCGTCTCGCCGTACTCGCAGGACCCGGCCAATTTTCTCACTCTTGTGACCTAACTTTGCACAGATTCATCGCTTTGCTGCACGCACGTGTTGAAAACATATCCTTTGTACACAACATTTCTCGTAGGCTTGAAATAACGCTCTAAGGCTTCTAAACACTTGTCGACTTTCTTCCTGTCTTCCACCGAAAGGTTCAAATTGAGGAAAATTTGCAGACAATCGCGGCCCATTGCTGAACGTAGAGTAGCTAGGCAAATCGATTCATCCCGCTTATCGAGGCCTGTTGCTATCTCGTAATCGTTCCACTGCTGCTTGAAAAAATCCCAGTTACCAGCCACATCTCCACGGCAGGTCATTGGACTAGGCAGCAGGAAATTGTGCAGAATTACTTGTGGAATATAAGCAGGAACAGCGCTGGATGTGCCACTTGCTTGACTTGCTTGTGTTGGCGCTACATCTTGTGAAACCGACGAATCCACGCGGTCGCCATCTGCCAACATCTTCGTACACTTTCAAGGTACGTGTTGCTTCGAAAACACAATAAGTGTAAGGGGGCAGCTTCAACTTGCAGGCTTGCGGTGTTTTTCTGGGGACTTGAGCGAATATAAGGCTTAAAAAATCTGCTTTTGTCCTGACACCATGATGTGACATGTACACGCCATTGAGTTCTAACAAGGACTGATCTTTAATGACCAAATAAGGTAATACAAGTGACAGCTAAACATGTGACTATGAACTACAGTGAGTCACGCTAATACGGTCACGCAAGAACTGCATATCGTAACAATATCAAAGGAGCCAATCAAAAAGGAGGTCTACCATAGCAATACATTACAGCTCCATGCCACTTCACTCCTTAAAATAAGTGTACTATAAACTCCTCCCTCTAGAAAACTTAGTATAACTTGACAACAACAGTTTGATTAAAGAGTACAGCTATCACCATTAGTGATAATAATAATTAATTGTTACCAAAGTAGCGATTCAAAAAGGCCCAGTCATATAAATCAAATAGCTTCTCGTCAGATGTAAGTGATGGAGTGGGCAAAGTGACTGCATTTATGTACGTGTTTGCCAAAGGTAACAATGAATTGTCAACTTCAATAAATAACAGTGTGGGGTGCAGTTTAAATCCCAAGAGAGGTTCTTGATCTGACCCTGTGGTGAACCACAATGTATGGGCTAGGGTTGCTCCCTCTCTTATTCCACCTGTTCAAACAAGCAAAGAAAAAACAAATTAGGATTCAATCTAAAATATAAATAATGATCATACCTGAAAGGGAAAAGCTACCCCCTCAACCCTTGTAAAGAATACCCATTGTACCTGCAAAGAACTGTGCTGCTGGGTGGTATGTCTGCTATTTCGGCGACGTTATTGCTGTGAATTGTGAGTGGGGGTGGCGGCAGTACTGGAAATCCACTGGCCATTCTTCTTATGAACTGTTTATAATTTACTGCGAGCGCATGCAAACGATGTAACACTTGTCCTTTCATTCACAATGCGGACAAAATAACAGGACCCAAGTGATCGATTAAAATCATGGATCGCTTTACATGCACCTCCGCAAATGTTATCTATTGCATAACATGCACTTTGTGCAAAAAGATATACATTGGCAAAACAGGGAGGAGACTAGGTGACCGTTTCCGTGAACACCTACGAGACGTTGAAAGAAATGACAAGGATGCATCCAAACCAGTCGCCTGACATTTCAATCTCCCTAATCATTCTAGCCAACACATGACGATCTGCGGCCTTTCCCTACACCAGGGTAACATGGAAAGCCGTAAAAACCTAGAAGAAAAAATTATTTTTCAAATCGGGACACTTAAGGTTACCGTGCACCTTCAGAGGTGTCTCCAGTCTAACGCATGTTGCGCTTCTCGGTTTTGTCGCAGATACCCAAAACCCTATATCAAATTAAAGCTTATAAAACTGGCTATTTGAATATGCCATTAACTTTTCACAAATACGAATTGTTAAGTTTTTCGAGAAGTCTGAATATGAAGGTTTAAATCGTCTTTTGAAAGCTCCAGCTCAAATTGTTTTTAAAATTTCGCGATTTTTTTTTCTTGGCTAAAGTCCAGTACACAAGGGCAAAAAAACCGTGTTGGGGTTTTTCTTTATTCGTCCGCGTTCAAAAGTTTCCAAACATTTTCTAAATCGCGAGAAAAAAATACGGAGCGACCGCACGGAAATGGCTCTTAACAAAATTCTTTTTAGAATTATCGAATTCCCGGACACGGTGTTGTTAAAGAAGCGTTAAGCTAGCGACTCTCCAAATTTGATTAAAATCGAACAAATTGCACTTGAGTTGGAACTCTTTGAAGTGTCGCCTTCAAGCGAAAAATAAATGTTGAGAAACAGCGCTCAAAAGAAAATCTTTGCTACGTAAACAAACACCGCCCCCAAACACCTTTGCCGACAGTTGACCAATCAGTGCATGTTACTTTTTCTTCCGGTAACCTCCTGTGGAAATTTTCGCGCCTTATTCTCTCCACGCAAATCCGCGTGTCACGTTCAAAAGTCTACCGAGATTTTGTCGTATTATAACTCAGATATTCTCAGTGTTAGACGTCGGTATTTATACCACAATCAGCAAAATGGGGAAAACTAAAAGACCTTCAAACAAAGCAGCGGGGACTAAACAGAAGTGGCCAAGGCGTAGTGAAAGTGCTGTAGAACCGCCGGTCAACTACCGGGATCAAATGGTTATGGCGATGGCAGAAATCAGGTAAGTTCACTACATAATGCTAATGGTTAAATTCATCTACGTGTTATAATTCCTAGGTAAAAGTCCTTGAACTGAAGACGCCATTGTTGCTACTGGGCTCAATATACATAGCCCGAGTGATTTTGCAACATTTGTCACCTCTAGAATAAATGATAAATATGATATATTTTAACAGCTTCGACGGTAATTTCTTCGCCGACATGCTCGAGCAGAGCACAACAGACAGAAAGAAAAAGGGGAAGCCACCGCGCAAGAATCGGTACTTCCACTACTGTTCGTGGGCCCATGCATTGATGGTAAGTAAATTGTAAAAGGCTAAAAGCATTTCACCCCGAATCTTTCTTGTGTCGCCGCACATTGTCTCCGAGCAATTGATATTTATATAATTATATTTTTTTCCTCGATTTAGCCCGATTCTACAAATAAAAAAATGACTTTGTACGTTATTCTCTTTTGCTCTACCTCCAGCTTACGTGAATACGCAAAATTTGCCCCTGCGAAGCTTCTAAGAGCAACAAAGGCGCTTTCGTGCAGGCACATGTCAAGCTATGCGAGCTTTGAATTTTTTTCGTTTCTTTTCAGCGAAACGAAGTGGGCCAGAGGACAGCGAGTACGCTTTTCCAGCGGAAGTCCTCAACTACATTAGGGAACTTGTCCCTGGTGATGTGAAAGGGGAAATTCGCGTGGTTTGTTGAATTCAATTTGTTTTCCATTGACTGGATTGAGGGGGGGGGTTTGGATATGGGAGGTACAAGTAGTCCTTTGTTTCCTTGGTTTCCTTGCTGTTTTCAAATATTCTTATTGCAGGTAAGACGTAAGACCGGTTTCTACCTTTTTTTGTAATGCGTGCCTTTTTTGGTCATTTCTTTTAAAATGTGCGTGAGTGGGGTGGGGGAGGGGAGGGAGTAGCTAATGAATTATTGCATTTTTGTAAATAAGTCACGGGTAGTAATACATGTAGTAATACTTTTCTCCTTCTTGCTTTTGTTTTTGGAAATTAACAGAGGTTCTAGGATAGCAACATCAATCATTCCAACCTTATAGTTTCAAATTGTATCTTATACAGGATGCATTCAAGGTTACCCTTGCAGATTTTTGCAGGGTGATGGAGATCAGGAGAGTGGAAGATGCTTGAATCTTTTTTATAAATCTACTGTATTTAATGAAATGACAATAAAGCAGGCAGTGCTGACTCGAACAGTACTGTTCAATAATTTTGAACCACTTATGGATCCCCACTTTCACTAATGATTTTGCACCCCCCCCCCCCCCATGCCCACTCATACTGAACATTGGTTGGTACAGCAATTAATTCTTAATTTTGTTTTTAATTTTGTTAATAACATCAAAAAGTGAGGATCTGGATCTATTCAATGCTATGGGAAAAAAAAAACGGGCTGTATTTATGCTTGGCTAATTGGATGAAAGTGCAAAAGCATAAAATACATTTTTCTAAAAGAGTCAATCTATAATATATATGAATATGTAATTATCCGCAAACGAAGCAAAACCAATACTACATAAATGTACGTGTAATTGATGGTAAGTTAATGATGTGGTGCAAGAGAAGAATAAGAAGAACTGATTTTTAGAGACAATATTCTAAAGCATTTGCCCCCATAAACCTTGGTATAGGTGTATAGGAAATTTACAGGGATTCCTTCCTGTGGCGTTAAAAATGCAAGCCAAACTGGGCTAATATGAGGTGATGTTTTATTATTGCTAAACATGGAAATTTCTTCCCCCTCCTCTCTTGCACAAAGAGCTTGTCATCTATGCAAAAGGCTCTCAGCAATTGCTTCTCCCATTTTACAGAGTGTCAAGGCATCATGTTGAATAAAAAGCTTGCGAGCAGTACATTGTGCCCTCTCTGTGCACAAAACCATCTTGCTTCTTTGCCTTCTGCCTTTTAAGTTTCTTTCTCCTGTCTTTCACAGCTGACTTCTCCTTATAATCACTTCCACGCATGTGCTCATTATCAATTCGTTTCCACCCCTCCAACATGTTGGGTCTGACGGGAATCCCTACTGCTGGAAATAATTTGGAATAAGTAGCTTCTGCCCCTGCATTAAAAAGGAGAACACTAAGACACACTGCTAAGTAAGTCTCCTGTGGTGAGTTATACTGTTCCTTGGGTGCCATTCCCCATGCTACATGGTGTAGTGACTCGTTTCTGTTTTGGCTTAAACAGCGTTCACAGCCAGCTAGAAATGACTCAGATCCAAGTTTCGTAAAAACTTCTTGGGGAACTGCAACCACTTCGGGGGGAAGGGGATCTTTAATTGCTTGATGGTCCCTTGTACCACATGCAATGTCTTTCTGGTAGCTGCACCAAGAATGTTTCCCAGTTGGGCAGTCCTCATGCTGGGGGTTCTCTGGAGTGCTAGCATAATGCTTGAGAATGGCTCTTGTTGCCTTAGCCATCTCCTTTGCATTACCCTTGTTGTCCCTCAGGGCCCTTCCATAAAATGACTGCATGGCATCAATTCTGGCATTTGTCAGCCTTCCAGTGCCATTGATTGCCTTACCATCTGACAATTTCTTTCCTGTGTTGATGAGATCATTTGAAGAAAATCAATCTTAGCTTAACCCTTGCTAAAATTTAGCCTGCCAAATGGTAAAACATTTATGACTAATTCGAATTAAGAAGCAGTGCGGCATTAATTCAGCCTCAGTAAACTGAAATACAAACCAAAAAATCACTTAAACCAGGAAAGAAAAAAGAATAAACAGTCAAATCTCCCATAATAAGCCTCCCAAAACATCAGGGGAACAGATGAAGTTTCAGCATACGACAGAGCTACAAGCATGCTTAATGAAGCAAAAGTTTCCAGAACATGGCTACCAGTATTTTAGAAATATACAACAAACATAAAATGCAGTGGAATGTCTAATATGCCATAACATGCCTGTTTATCAGAGGCACGATTTTGTTATAGTTAGAGAGTGTTGACACCTCGGGTAGGAAGAAGTCATTCATAGTAAAAACCATTACACTCGCAGCTACAGAAATGCTGTCAACAAGGTAAAATATTTAAGGATGGAAAGGTAAATATTCATATTTTTTTTCTATGTGCTGAGGCTTACCACTGTATTTTTTCACAAGGGACCTCAGGTTTGAGCCCATCCTCTTGGTGACATGTGAAATGCAGTCTTCCTTGTCAATAAAGACAGCAGGTCCATAAGGGGTTGCATTTCTCACTCTAGTGTAGCTTTTGCTGTCACCGTCTCCAACATATAGTATATAGCGCAGCTTCCGTCTCTCCTCTGACCTTTGATAAATGCGCACTGCACCTTCTGCCTCCATGGCCTAAAAACAGAAAAGTTAGACAAAATTATATTATTGAAATGGAACACAAAATAGAAAAGTTGCAACGTTTTGGCACCCGTTTGCAGAGTTGCATAGGTCCATCCAACTACATATCAGTTGTGGATTAGCATGTTTTCAGGATACAATAATCACCAAGAAAAAAGTTCTTGCCAGCAAGTATTCTTGACATCAAAATGCAGCAAAAGATTTTTCTTATTGTCAACTGTCACACAGTTATAGTCAAACATAAGAAATCTGAAACGACTGTATCAGGAATTTTTAATTCCCTGTAAGTGTAATCTTCTCTTAGGATATACATGTATAACACACCCTGTATGATTCACTCGAACTAAAAGACCCCCCCCAGAACTAAAAGATCATCCCCCAAAAAGAATTTTTGACAAAATATATCAGACGAGTATTGATCTGCAACTGTCACGCAATACAGTCAATCAATCACCTGTAGTGATTATAGGAAGGAGACAATGAAAAATATATGATAATAAGGCAAGGATTAGAAATACATACCCCCGAACTTCCTTCGTGATTCATGAAACAATCGTCATCGTGGCTGAGATACCATTCCATGTACTCGCGTCGAAATTTGTCCTCTGTTTCTTTTTTCCTCCATCTTTGTACATTGATTGCACGAACTACTGAGGTACACAACATCGACAACTTTCCCCGATTCGACCGATATCGCAGCCACCATACCATCGCGCGCCGTCCAGCCTCTGCTGCTCCAAGAGCCGTCTAAACTTGCACCAGCATTTATAATCTTTTCCCTTAGTTCTTCATCTGAACAGTCTTCGTTGTCTCCCACATCTCTCAATATTTTCTTCACTTCAAAGGCGGCATCACAAAGTTCTTGCTCGAGCATTGTTTCTGCTCAGTATAGCTTTCGTATGCTGAAACCACGGTCTTTTGTTGACTGGATTTGGCAGGTTGACAATGCTACAAAACTTCTGTGCAGCTGAATATCCTCGGCCAATCGATCGAAAGGCCAAAACGATGGCCCGGTTTACGTCGTAGAATCGCGAATTTTTGGGCGATGTGTGAAAACGGGTTGGATGTTTGTGTGATTTGCAATCCACACGTTTACACTGGAGAACCCAAACTTGCCCTTGCCCGCTTCGCGTGTCTCGTTCCTCCAGTAGCTGTAGCTCACTAGTTTTACAGTCTCTGCAGATAGCAGATTCCCTTAATGCATCCTGAAGGAAGTGACCATCGACGAGGTTCAGCGTCTCGGAATGAACACCACTTCAGGGAACTCGATTGCTGCTATTTTGGCGACGTTATTGCTGTGAATTGTGAGTTGGGTTGGCGGCAGTAATGAAAATCCATTGGCCAGCCTTCTTAGAAACTCTGTTTATAATTTACTTCGAGTATGTCGAGATGCTACTAACTTCAAGGCTGGCTTTGCAATCCCAGTTCTGATGCCACGAAACGGTATGAAGGCCAATAAAGACGCACACATGGAGATTCCAACAGTTAGTATTTATTTGCTGTATTCGACTATATCCTAGCCCTATAAAGACACATGTCTGTTTTGTTACATAGTTAAAGCCGAATCACATGTCAGGGGAGTCAAGTTACTATTTTGTGACGTTCGTGGTGTCTCATCACAGTTCGTTCACCTCAAGCCTTTCAATGTGTAGCTCTGTGTATTTCATGCACTCTATGGTGTCCTGGAGCAATTTTTTGACACTGTCAGCATCGTCACTGTCTCTGACACTTAGTTTCCACGTGCAAGGGATCACTGCACCACCACCTTCCTTATTGTGCATAACCCATTTCTGGGATGTTGGAGGCTTCTTGCTAGCTTTTGGGTCTCCCTTGATAATCCTGCCACATTGTAAAGACATTTTACTAAAGATGTTAACCAGCTATTACAGTAACTTTTATTGCTTCAAATGCTTCATAATATGATATTTGGACCAACATATAAACACATTGAAAAATAAAGTGGGATATTCTAAAGTGTCAATTTTGGAAAGATGTGGTCTTTATCGCTGAGGTTTTCCACATTTTTTATAAGCAAAAGTGGAAAGATATGACTGTTTTTGTTACTTTTTTGACATTTATTCTTTGATTGGAAAAGATCAAGGAATTGACTGTCGTAGCCCGGTTTCTTCCATAAATACTTCTTCGTAATGTCTTTGCAATATAAATGATCCATAAACAATGTACGTATAGTATCTATAAAAAATTCAATGTGTACATATTATGCCAAAAAAGGCTAAAAATGAGTGTTCAAAAATCATAATACTCTTTTAGGTTCTCATCTTTCACTAGCTTCTTGCCACGTTTTGCATCCTGTCTCATTCGTAAAAACGCACCTTACATACCTCTTTAATGTGGCGTGCCTCTGTCTCCATCTCTTTGAGAGTTATTTCCTTGGTGGTCAGGTCCTTAAGTAAATCATGGATCTCTTTGGTTTGAAGTCCCCCCTCAAACACTTGAATCTGTTTGGAGGGCAGTCTGCAACCCTCTTCTGCAAATTACTGACAGAAACTTTTTGCCCTTTCTGAGCTCCATCTGCTGTACAAATCAAGAGGTTTGATGAGCAGGAAATACTCATCTTCTTTAAGACTACTGAGGAATTACACCAATTCCAAGATGACAAGGGGAAACAAGAATGACAGAAACAGACATAAGGACAGTATCTGGCTTAGCAGTGAAATGTCTTCATTTTTACTGGTTTATGTTCGTTGTTGTTGTTGTTTTTGCTGCATAGGGGGATTTATTTGTGAATTAGCTAATCGGTGTCTCAGGCCACTGGTACATTGAATGTTTTTTTTTAGTACTGAACAGTCATTTTCTCTGCCAAAGCAACAGTAAATAAGTCAGTAGATAAAATAGTACAACTGCCCGTTGAGATTAGTTTGTCTGAGAGCTGGGTAATAAATTTCAGAGCGGGATTTAGTAAATTCGTTTTGAGGAAGCTAACAGATGATGTTTACATATTCATTACCGACTCTCCAATCACGGCATAACTTGCTTCATTCCAAGACTGGCTCTCCTTTGTCTCAAAAAAGGTTCTCATTAGGATTCTACAAATTGTTACCTACTTATAAAAGTATGACTAGTGGTTTCCATTAGAAAATGAAGTGCTGCGGGTAAAGTGCATAGAGAGGAACACTGGTTTAACGGCCAAAAGTGAAGTTTCTTTCATAAAGACAGCAGGTGGCCTTGAACACAAAAATCTTGGTCATTGGTAAAACGCGTGACGGTGAACTGCCTATGATGGATGATGGTGATGCAACTGTGACACATACGTGATGATTATGTGTTTCCCAAAAACTTGAATGGAAGAACAGAGAACAAAATACAATTATTTTTAGGCAATATTTTACTCAGATGAGAACTGCTTTGTTAAAAAGAGCGTTTACTCAGATAAGAACTGCTTTACCTCAAGAAACGAATCGCGTTCAATCCTCGCTTCATCATGTAAACGTTTTCTGCACCTGCTTTCAAACTCTTTGCCACCTTCGCAAAAACGTGGCTTTCTACACAAAACAGGATTTCTCTATTATAAGTTTTCCACATCCCACTTTATCAACGGTTGAGTGTTCTTTAGGGTTCCAACGTTAAAATGGCATTTTCTTTCTGAATTGATTGACTCAAAGAAATAAATACAAAATAGGAAACCCTTCACCGCCTTTGCAAAAATGGGGCTTTTTACACAAAAAAGATGAAACAGGATTTCCAGGGTGTGAGTTTACCACATCCCACTTTATCAACGGTCAAGTGCTCGACAATGGCCTCAATTCGAGGACCACGAAATCGAGGCAAATTTGGTGATAAACATCCATATATCCACCTATTTACATCCAACAGATCTCAAATGGGCACAGGCAACCCAGGCTGTTCACATATGCAGCCTGCATTAGTGGAGTGGACCATGCAGGTACGAGCGCAGATTAAAGTGCCACCTTTTCCAGGGTTAATGCAGTAAACTTAAATTGAAATGCCGGCAACCGTACATGAGTCATCGGGCACTCCAGGTTTTAGACCAATGCTACCTGGATTAGCATGAAATTTGCAGGCTTCTCGAAACATCGACTTGAGGATAGCTATGGGGATAAATGTAATGCCACTCTGTTTTGCAGTGAGGGTGCGGGTAAAGGATTGACAGGCTCCTTAGTTATCTACTCCTTGTTGCCAAACATCCCTGTTTTCAAGATGTCATCATTCCTTTCATCCACTGTTCATGAGTTAACCTACTCCAGGTCGTGTTGTCAACTGCTTAGTGGTCGTTATTTTTTTATGTTATTGGTTCTTGTCAGAGTCAAAAAGTGGTCTCTTTATTTTTGTAATTTACTGGTGCTTTCTTAAATTGTATTTTTGTTTGTATGTATGTACATGTATTTTGGTTGTCCGTAGTAGGTGGGCTTGTTTATTTCTGTACTCATTACAGACATTACAGTAAGAAATAGATATATTACGAAAATTATCTGAATAATCATAGACCGCTGGGATCCAGACAAGTTCAGGTGAGCAATTTGTGTTTAAAAAATCTTAGCAAGAGGTCAATAGGAAGTTTGTTTCCCCATACAAATTCTTATTATTTTGCAATTACACGACTGCCACTCAAATGACATGACACTAACCCTTACATTTTTTACATTCTCTCAATTTGCGCCTTCCCCTTCCCAATTATTACTTTACCATCCATGGCTAAAAAAAGCTGGATTAGCTAACCAAGGTGGCCAACGTTGGAAATTTCTGCAAGTTGTCAAAAGGATTTTTTAATTGAAAGTCTCAGTGTTCGAATCACTTACCACCATACTTGACATGTTTAGAACCTTGTGTATCATGGCCTGCTTCCGCCGCTCTTTTTGTGCTTTTTGTCCATCGTTAACATAAATGCTACCCTTGTGCATTGCTGTGTAGTGACTTTGCAAATCCTTGAACAAGACATCTTTGTGAGAACAGTCAGCATGAGGGCATGGATGGTAGATGTGTACTCATTTCTGCATCCAGATACCATAACAAAAATAAACCATATGCGTGCGAGCTTGGTTCTAGATGGACAAATACTGAATGTTGCCAATATTACAAGACATACCATAGGCTCTTAAGAGCTGCGGTCAATAACTTTTGAGAATGCTCGGTCAGGAAGTGAAAATTTCGAATTTTTTACGTTAAGAAGACCATGCACGTCTGTAGGCCGTACCCCAAGTTTTGGCGATATTTTTGGAACAAAAAGGCAATCTGATCATTTCTCCAAAGTAAGGAAAAGTTTATTCAAAGTCTGCTACACACTGTAAATTGTTAAGTGTTTATCAAATCACAAATGCGACTAAAATTAATTTCTCACGCTTTTGATCGAAAACGTCAAAAATAGCTAGCAACATCCCAGAACACTACAAAAAATGAAAACGTCTTATACCTGAGGAATTCTTCCTTGATTTATTATCCATTTAGGCTAACATTTTGGTTTAATTCCTTTTGAACAGAGTAGTTTTGTGCTGAGTAAATCCTTCATGACCGGGAACATGAGCCAAGGTAGGGTTGTAACAAAAACTAAGACCTAAGGACTAAGACCCCCAAAACTAAGACCCTTTTTTTCTTGATTCGTTAGTTTTCTGGTGGGGTCTTAGTTTCCGTAATGAGCTTTCGCAATTACGAAAACTAAGACCCCATCTTTTTTCTTGATTTGTCACGTTTCCGGTGGGTAAGTACTATTTTTATCTCGGATTTGCCACGTTTCTGGTGGGGTCTTAGTTTTCGTAATGAGCTTTCATAAGTACAAAAACTAAGACCCCATCTTTTTTCTTGATTTGTCACGTTTCCGGTGGGTAAGTACTATTTTATCTCGGATTTGCCACGTTTCTGGTGGGGTCTTAGTTTTCGTAATGAGCTTTCAAAAGTACGAAAACTAAGACCCCATCTTTTTTCTTGATTTGTCACTTTTTCGGTAGGGAAATTACCTTTTTTTGGTCTTAGTTTTCGTAATTAACTTTCGTAATTATGATAACTAAGACCCTCATCTTTAAACAATTAAATTTTTTTTACACTTTATTTACTTGCATTACGTCTAACATACTAACTTACAGACATAACTTACATAATATTTACATACTAACTTACATGACATCATATTTACATAATACATGCCATACATACTACACTTCACTTAAAGAACATTAGTTACATACTAACATAGATAACAGAGTAGAAAATACAGCATATAGTTATTACATAACATTCATTACTTTCAACAATACTAGCTTACATTAACCCCCCCCCCCCAAAAAAACAAATTATTATGCTATCTTTTCGAACTACATGTACCCTGACTAGCTACTGTTCCACATACGTGGTCCTCAATCCGCAAAAGGCAGGAAAAAATATCTTTCAAAGATTGTAATGTGAGAGGAAAAGGGGGAAATTGTCTATCATAGGACGAGTACATCGTGTTCTACAGGTCCAACTAAGAATAAAAAGTAGAAATACTTGCGAAGAAATGGGTGGGGCTTTCAACCTATAACCAAGGAAGGCGTTAACTCAAGCGAACGTGGAGAAGTTTCATTATTGAGAAGCCATTGCTTAAAATTATCCCAAAAGGAGGAAGTTACCCGTACAGTTCCAGAAAAGATGGATGAGTTTCCTCTTCGAGTTGGCAGAAGCTGCAAAGGTCGTTGTCGTTTAGATTTATTTTTTTTAAGAAATTATTAGTGGCCAGTCTCCTGTGTAAGAGTTTAAATTGAAAAACAAGAAGTTTTGATATTTTCGTACATTGAAAAGGTAACTTGTAAGCAGTCTTCCAGTCAATAGTTTCATTTTCTTCTATCATGCAGTCCACCGACCATTTCGTTTGGCTGTTAACAGGCTGCCTTTGTTTCTTTTCTACAAGTTTTTGTATGCAGCTCTATTTGGATTTTTTTGCCTTTAAAAACTTATCAAGAAAACTTTCATAGTTGGTGTTTTCGTGAGGCGTTTTTCTTAAAGATTATGACCAACTGTCTTATGGCTGATATTACTCCACAAAAAGATAGAAAGTTTGTCTTGATATTATAACGCTCTTTGAATTCAGAGAAGGATAGAAATCTAGTCTCATTTTCCATCAAATGACCAATATTCTGTATTCCTTGAGAAGACCATGCTGCATAGTGTATTGGTTTATTATTGACTCGAATGAGAGAGTTTAGCCAGAGATACTGTGAAAGTAACTGTTCCTTTGAAGAAATATTATCTTCGTAGTTAATATTTGACCAGGTTTGCAAAATTTCTTGTAAGAAAGTATCTGATACCTTGAAGTAGGCCAGTAAATCCTTTTCGTGCAGATTACCTTTGAAGATAGTACCGCCTCCTAAGTCTCTTAATTGTAAATTGAAAAACAGCTTCCATTTTGCATGATTTCCTGTGTCAAGGTACTTTTTCACCCAGTTCAGTTTTAAGGCTTGGGTGAACACAGGCAGCCCAGACGCGTTGTATGTGGAGTTCGTTTAAAAATAGAAAAGGGTGAAAATATATGTAATAGCACGAAATAAATCTTTACTTCACGAAATAAATCTTGTTTACTTCTGCTTATTGTGTCCTCTTTAATTAATTTCCGGTTAATCTTGCACCGCTCTCTTACGCAATCGCTTGTTAGCGTCGCTGCTTATTTAAGCCGTTAAGCCTTAGGTTTGAAGAGATTTATTACAGACTAACCGGTGATAAAAGAATCGAGATATCTTGAAATAAAGCCTGTCTACCTTCAGCTCAATGCTCCCCTGTTCGTCCTGGCTGGTTTAAATGACAGTTTGTGGCTTTTTTCAATCGGAGGTAGCTTTCACTAAAGAAGAATTAAAGGCTGGTGACCCGGCCAACGAACCATCTTCACGCGAAGCGCAATAAATTCCTGAATAATGGACGGACCCACTCCAAATTGCGATCAGCTGAACCATGGATTACGTGGTTTTCTGTGTATTGCGCGCTGGCTCTCAAAATCCATCGCAACTGCCCGAGAATCCCACATTTATCTACCTAAACTTGACCTTTTCGCTCCGCCATGAACCGTAACACCGACGGGTAGGCTACGGGATTTGAACACTTTAGCTAAGCAACCGCGTTCGCTCAACAAAATAGCACTGGCTACGGGAGGGACATTCCCAAAGCAAATTCGATTCCAGTGGTAATAGTACCGTCCCTCCTGTAGCCAGTGCTATTTTGTTGAGCGAACGCGGTCGCTAAGCTTGAGTATTCAAATCCCGTAGCCTACCCGTCGGTGTTACGGTTCATGACGAAGCGAAAAGGTCAAGTTTAGGTAGATAAATGAGGGATTGTCGGGCAGTTGCGATGGATTTTGAGAGCCAGCGTGCAATATACAGCAAACCACGTAATCCATGGTTCAGCTGAGCGCAATTTGGAGCGGATCCGTCCATTATTCGGGAATTTATTGCGCTTCGCGTGAAGATGGTTTGTTGGCCGGGTCACCAGCCTTTGATTCTTCTTTAGTGGAAGCTATACCTCCGATTGAAAAAAGCCACAAAATGTCATTTAAACTAGCCAGGACGAACAGGGGAGCATTGAGCTGAAGGTAGGCAGGCTATATTTCAAGATATCTTGATTCTCTTATCACCGGTTAGTCCGTAATAAATCTCTGCAAACCTTAGGCTTAACGGCTTATCTAAGCGTAAGGGAGCGGTGCAAGATTAACCGGAAATTAATTAAAGAGGACACAATAAGCAGAAGTAAACAAGATTTATTTCGTGAAGTAAAGATTTATTTCGTGCTATTACATATAGTTTCACCCTTTTCTATTTTTAAATGAACTCCACATACAACGCGTCTGGGCCTCCTGTGGGGTGAAAAGTCTTATATCAATCATCTTTAGTCCTCCATCTTCGTATTCACTGATCATTACGTCACGCTTGATCTTGTCACCTTTGCCATTCCACAAAAACTTGAAGAAAAGGGTGTTGACCTCGTCAACAGCACACTGGTTTGTTGACAAAGGTGACAAAATATACGTGAGCTGAGAAACGATTAAGCTTTTTAACACTGTGATTTTTCCAAGTAGACTTATTCTTTGCAGTTCCCAGCAGCTCAAGCTTGCCTTGAGTTTTGTTAACTTTTCATCATAGTTAGCTTTCATCGTTATTATTGGGTCGGTTGAGAGCCATACACCTAGAGTTTTGACTTTATTTTTCATCCATTTCAAATCATGTTCAGGACACAATTTTTCTTCGCTACCCGCATTGGCGCCAATCCACGGCACTTCTGTTTTTTTATAATTTAATCAGAGACCTGATATCAAACTAAAATTCTCTAATACCTGCAGTGAATTTTGGAAAGATGCCCTAGATCCATCTAGAATAAGAGTTGTATCGTCTGCATACAAACTGATTTTAAATTCCTGTCCATCAACTGTTATACCTTTGATGTTATTGTCATTTCTTATTGCGTCCGCAAGGACCTCTGCACATAGAATGAACAGATAAGGTGATAGCGGACAGCCTTGTCTTACCCCTCTTTCTAGTTTGAAAAAATTACTAGAGCAGCCATTGTTTAAGATACAGGTTTCTATATCATGATAAAAGAGCTTAATCCAGCTGATAATGGATGGGTCAAAATTAAAGTGTTGAAAGGTTTTCTGTATGAACGGCCACTCTACTGTATCGAAGGCTTTCTCAAAATCAAGGAAAACTAGAGGCCCAGGAATGTTTTTAGCAGCTGTAAAATTAATGATACTATCAATAAGTCTGATGTTCTACCCGATAAATCTACCTTTAAGAAAGCCGGTCTGATCGTTATCAATAAGTTTAGGAAGTACTTGTTTGAGTCGATTAGCGACAGCTTTCGTAGCCAGTTTGTAGTCGCAGTTTAACAGAGATATTGGACGCCAGTTTTTAACATAATATGGCTCTGCATCTTTTTTTGGAATGAGTTTAACGATCCCACGCTTCTCAGATACGGATAGTTGCCCTGTTTTATAAGCATAATTGATTAAACCAAGAAGGAAGTCAGCAATATCGTTCCAAAAGATTTTATAAAATTCAGCAGGTAGTCCGTCAGAGCCTGGTGTTTTATTGGAATCCATTTCTTTAAGTTCCTTTAGGCATTCTGCTCTCGTCAAAGAACCCTCGCAGCTATCCTGCTCAATTTGATTTAGTTTCGTTTCTGTAGAAGCCTCGAAGAAGATGTGATCATACTTTTCATTAGGGGGGTCAGTTTTTGAGCTGTAAAGGTTTCTATAAAAGGCTTCACATTGATTTAAAAATGTCTTTATCCGTTGTAACGAAGTTTTCATCGTCTACTTTTAGCTGGGTGATGGCTCCTTGCTTAAAATGTGGTTTTTCCAAATTTAGAAAGTATTTCGTGTTTTTTCCCCTTCATTATACCATCTGCATCTAGACCTTAAAATTGACCCTTTGGTGCGATACTCAATGATCTTTTCCAGTTCACTTTTTCTAGCCTCGAGGATGCCAAAGGTCTTTGTTTTATCATTTGGATTTATTTGGTTGGATTCAATATAATTTTGCAAAGAATTAATTTCTTCCTCAAGTTCTTCTTCTCGCCTTGACATTTTTGCCTTTTTAGCCGTCGCATACTTTATTGACTGCTCTCTTATTTTAAGTTTCGTCATCTCCCATAGTAAGGCTCTGTTTACGGTATCATCGTATTGATATTCTTCATGTGTTTTCTTAATAACATCTCGAATTCGATTAACATAGTCGATTTCAGTTAGAAAGGAAGTGTTAAGTTTCCAGAAACCTGGACCTCTAGGGTTTGAGTGAAGAGCTATTCTGATGTCGATTAGCGAGTGATCTGTTTTGTAACCAGCTGAGATATTCGCACTCGTAACGCTGCACATAAGACACTGGCTTACGAGGAAAAAATCAAGGCAGCATGAGATTTCAGGCCTTCTCCGGCGCCAAGTGTATTTACGACTATCCGGGTTTATTATGCTCCACGCGTCTATTAAATCCAATTGGGCAGCGAGGTCGTTAACTATTTCTTGAGACTTGCTGTTTGTCCTAGCAAGTCCACCTTTTTTGTCCATATCTATGTTCAAAACAAGATTAAAGTCTCCGCCTATGATGATTTCGTCACACTCAAAGTCGAGCAGATGTTCAAATACAATCTCAAAAAATCTTGGATCATCTACATTAGGCGCGTATTATGTAGCTAAAGTAATACATTTCTGTTCTGTTTCGATTTCGCAGATAATGAATCTACCGTTTGGGTCAGAGAAGGATTTTCGGATTTTAAAGCCGAAGGTGTTGTTAAACAAAATGGCGACCCCACACTTACTGCTAGCTTGTCCACTAAAAATAGTCTTATATCCCCATTCTGCAGACCACATGGAATTTGTGTTTTCAGAACAGTGAACTTCTTGCAGCATATAAATTGACTGTTTTTTCTTTCTAAGCCAGTTGAAAAGTTCTCGTCTTTTCAAATTGTCCCCCAGTCCCCTCACATTAAGAGAACAGATACTGAGATTCATTTATGTTTGGGTTTATACTGCCTATTGCAAATTGGGTAGCCACGGTATGAGAACAAATACCTAGGGAACGAATTAACGCACACGTGACAAACAAAGATTTAAATATACACACAGAAGAGCAGCACTGCATACTGAAATAAAAACTCTCTATTGTTGGGCCTTTTCCCCTTGAGGTTTTGTCCATCATCTCACCTAAAAATGGATTTTTCTCGTGCAACTGCAAAATTAGTATGCACAAACCGACCAGGTAAATATGTTGAATAGTTTGTACGGCATAAGGTGGTTCTAAATTTCAGTCTGCAGATGCAATTCTAAAGGGTGACAATTCAAATAAATCCTCTCAAGCAGTATTTCTTCTGTGTTGCCCTTCTTATCAAATATGTTTTCAAAGTACAGAGACCTTCAAGGCATTTTTTTAATTTTTAAAGCTAAAGTCACATCAAACTGTCCGGGGTCGATCTACAGTCGAATTTCTCACCGTTTACCACCAGAAATCTGCCTACTACTTTAATGTTGTCTATTCCATCATTTTGAGCTTTCATCATAGCTTTAATTAAGATTTGTCTCTCTTTTTGGATCGCCCGGGCGTAATCCTCCGTTATGTAGGCTTCTTCAAGTTGATGTGTTTGTTTAATCTTACCTCGTTTGGACCACACAAGCTCTCTGTCTTCACGACTTACAAAACGCACAATAATTGATCAGCCTTTTATCTTTTCCTTTCTTTCCCAATAAAGTGATCACCGCTTGTTTCTGAGAGTTAGATAACTCTCCGTGATTATGTGCATAATTGAGACAAGCTACTAAATGTTTTCCAAGAATAGGCCAAAAGGCTAAGTAAAATTCCGCTGTAAGGCCGTCGTTGCCTGGTGTTTTGTTCTTTTGAAAATCATTCAAAATGTTGAAACATTCACCGATAGTCAATTTTTCCTCACACTTCTCTTTCTGTATTTCAGACAGTGTGGGTACGGATACGCTGTTAAGGAATGCGTCTAATGAGGCTTCACTTTCTCTAGTGGAGTTCACTTGATAAAGATTTGAATAAAAACTTCTAAGTTCGTCCATTATTTCTTTGGGGTTCGTTGTCAGAGATTGATCCTCCTTAAGAATCTTTCGGATCGTGCTCTTTTTACCCCTAGAGCTCTCCAAGTTCCAAAAATACTTGCTACTTTTCTCTCCTTGCTCATACCATCTGGCCCTTGATCGGATTATAGCGCCTTGTGCAATGTATTCATATTGAAGGTCATACTCGGTTTTCAAAATCTCTAGTCTATTCAGATTATCCGTTGATGGATCCTGATCACATAGCTCTTGAGGGATTGTCAATTTTTCCTCTAAAGTTGTCAATTTCGCCTTTCTTTCCATCGCTTTGCATTTACTGTATGAAATTGTCTCCTGTCTAATTTTGTATTTAATAAGATCCCAAAGCAATCTGGGATCTTGTATATCCCCAAATTCTTCAACCCAAACCTGGTAGTTATCGTTTATTAGAGCTACATAGTCATTGTCATCTAATAAACTTGCATTAAACTTCCAGAAGGAAGGACCGTGTGATTTTTCTTCTATTCCATTAATTGACAACAGAATTGCTGAGTGATCAGACTTTATGGAAGGAATAATACTTACCTGCTCAATCTCCTCTTGCAAGGCATTGTCGGTTAACCAAAAATCAAGCCTCCTTTGGATCATGGGAGTTTTCTGCGTCCAAGTAAAACGTCTTATTCCTGGGTTCCTAAGTCGCCAAATATCTACTAGATCGTACAGTAAGCAAATATTCTCAATCTGCTTAACTGATTCCTTTAATTTGGGTTTGCCTCCCCAACCATCAAGGTCGGGGTCTAAAATAACATTGAAATCTCCCCCAATTATTATTCTACAGTCGTCATCTATATCAATGTTATCCAATTCCTCCTTGATTTTGTCGAAAAAGTAAGTTTGCTCACTCGTTTTGTTTGGAGCATAGATGTTAACTAACAAAAACTTTTGATCTTGCACCAGCGCCTCTAGAAAAATAAAACGACCTTCTTTGTCCTGCCGCATGGTCTTGATTTGGAATTCCAAACTATTTTTAATTAAGACAAGCACGCCTCTGCTATGTACGGAACCATGCGAGAAATACCTCTCACCCTTCCACTGCTTTTTCCAAACATTTTCGACTTCCTTAGTACTATAGGTTTCCTGAATAAAGCAAATGTCGACTTGTTGTCTCATTACCCATCCAAATACTGCTTTCCTTTTTTCAAAAGAACGAATCCCACGAGCATTTAAAGATAATAGTTTAAATGCAAAGTTACTTGCTGCCATGATTTTACCACAACTGTTGGAATTTGTAAAAGGCCACGAATGGAATAACAAAAAACGTTACCTGAACCCATTTGCATACAAAAGTTGTGATGAAAAGTATTATGTCAAGCAGGCGTTTGTTTGCCAAAAAAATTAACACTCTCCCTTATTACACTTGCAATTAACACCCTACAAGACACTAACGAATAACGAAAACGACAGAACATAAAAGGTGACCAGAAACACTGTTGTGCCACCATAGAACGACTCGAGGAAATTGATTGAAACAAAAAACAACATAAACATAAACACAAACTAAATACGAAAACTAAGCGGAGAGGGAAAATGATGATTACGATGGTTATTTGTTCCCCATAACTTCGTCTATTGAAATTATAATAAGAAAAAAAGCAAAACCTTCTACGACCGAGGCAAGTTTATCTAGTTACAAATTCGCGTGCAATGTCATGTTCAAGCTGTGCCAAGATGTAGGCATCAACAATCCAAGCAATAAAGTAAACAGCAATAATTAAAGTTTGTTCAAGTGTCCATCGATATACAATTTATCCGGTTCAGCGCGGCTGAAAAACGCGATCTTACCCGCTTTTCTTGCATTGACCAGCTTCTTCGACTGGAGCTTCCTTCGATTTACTATTTCTTTTGGCAGGTCTGCAGTGATCCTGTACCCGGAATCCTTCAACGACTTTGCTTTTGAAAAAACTGCTTCTCTGTCGCAATATCTAAGAAACCGAGCGATAATTGCTCTAGGGCTTCCATCATCATGAATCTTTCCGATCCTGTGGACCTGCTGAAATTCGATACCTTCTGTTTGGACTCCACATTGCTGTTCCAGGAAAGAATTAAGCACCATGCGACAGTCTCTGCCTTCTTCTTCCTCGCTAATACCGTAGAAACGCAAATTTTCTCGCCTTTGTTACACTTCAGCATACAACAGTTTGTTTTCCAACTCTTTGTACCTGTTCTCACAGAGCTCGCTCGCTTTTTCTCGGGCCGCTGTTGCTTCGTTGACTTGCGTATTGAATTCTTGGAGGCCATCTTGCAACTCTTTTACGGCGGTCCTCGTGGTCGATTGATCATTTTCTAGCTTTTCCACTCTACCTTCTAATATGTTGAATTTACTCTCCAGGCTGGACACCGTGGTGTTAATCTCCTCAAGTTTACTGTCCATGGTCTCTAGTCTTTTCAGAATTAGATCTAATTTCAACTCCAAGGCATCCGACGGCATTTCAAAGACCTCAGTAGAGCGCTCGGGCGAGGAACTTGAGTTTAACTCTCTTGCTCTTTTTTCGACCGGCGAAGCACCAGACGCACTGGAATTACTACTTTCTTCTAGCTTTTCGCTTGGAATTCATAAGAATTAAAGGCCGTAAAACATCGTTTAGTGACGAAGTTATGTGGAGCAGCTTGGAACACGTCTACTGCCTCCGCATGCCTCGACCCAGTCCCTCTATTTTATCCCAAATGCTTCCGAAAACAGTTTTGTGCGTTCCTCAAAGCGCCTAACTTTATATAGGCTTACTTCGCATCCGCAAAACTTATGCCCGCATTATTTAATTAAAGCGTGTTTGGCGTTTCTTTGTTTTGAATCTTGATGGTCTCTAGTTAGAGAACGAAATATAACAGTTATTTGAAAAACTATAAGCGAAGCAGTTGTCGGTTTAAACCTATTATATCCGAAAAGCTTCCAAAAACAGTTCTGTGCATTTTTAAAAGCGCTCGAATTTCAGACAATTTGCTGCCGCAAAACTTATGTCACAGAGTTAATGTTTGGACGGTGTTTGTTTGTTTGTTTTCAATCTCGATGGTCTCAAGTTAAAGAACGAAATATAAGGGTTACTTAAGTAACTATAAGCAGAGCAGTTTTGAGTTTAAAGCTATTTTATCTGGTATTAAGTAATGTGTGTTCCTCAAAGTGCTTGAATTTTTTCGCAGCTGCTAAAACCTACGCGACATTTCTTTAATAAGTTTATTACAAGTGCTTCGAAGCTCCCCAGATCCTTTCTTTCGGGTAGTCCCAGTAAAATGCCGGTGAAATGTCAGTATAAATTTTTGACCAGACTAATATTTTTATTTAGTAGCAGTTCATGTTATTTGTTAACATCCGAACGCGATGAAGATAAGCCATTTAAATACTCGAATAATTTTTATTTTGTTTTTGTAAATGAGCGCCGTTTCAAGTTCATTCAAGCGAACAGCCAATAATCCAAGGAGATTTGACAAGCCTTGACAGTTAATGACAGGATATAGAAACATTGCAAACACCAAGCAAGACGGCTCGTGAGTAAAATAATCAAGCTGTGCTCAGCCTCTAGAATGACCTTTGGAGCTTGGTTTTACAGAACAGATCCCCAAAATATTGGAGGACAATTCGGAACACTTTCATCCTTTTTGAGAAACACTTTTTGAAAGCGAACAAGACAAAAAAAGCCCCGAAATATATTTCAGACCGAAAAGTTTCAGGACTACTTTTGAGAAACGAACACCAGTTTATTCCTTCGTGGCTCCGCTTTTAGGCTTGGCGAAATCTGTATATTACTGCTCATACACAAATATGCACTGTTTGGGGAACTGAAACCTATTTTATGAAATATTTGAATTTCTCTTGTGTAATCTGTGGTTTTAATCATACTTGGAAAAATAATTATATGTTGATAATTACTGGTACATCAAGAGTAAAGATATTTATGGTAGAGAGAGGAAATAATTTTGAGCCAATCTGTTCAGTCACCATCCGTTGGAAAGGTATTCTACTCATTCTAACAAAAGCATTTTGATGATCGTGTATTTCTTGTCGTCTCTCGTTGCTTCTAACAAATCAGTTTGTCGAAGCACTTCTTGTTGGTGTCGCCGGTCCTGATCGGTTTCAGCACACATTTTCTCAAAGAGTTTGTAGCCGCTGAGTTCATAATTCTTATTATTCAGTCGGTGTGATTCAAAGACCTTGTATCGATTCTCCCGTTGTTAGGGAATCTCGTTTTGTAGGAGCGCTGTGCTATCAAGCTAAATTTAAACTACGTTGCCTAAGATTTCTCGCCTGTGATATCTGTATCCTG
Organism: Siderastrea radians; assembly: GCA_964017195.1. NCBI lineage: Eukaryota > Metazoa > Cnidaria > Anthozoa > Scleractinia > Rhizangiidae > Siderastrea > Siderastrea radians. The sequence goes on along the minus strand of OZ024898.1, from coordinate 13,389,406 downwards.
CTGACGGCTTTAGTCTTCACTTGGCTATTACCGGTAAACGATGTTCTCTACCCGTGCTTTCTTGTCGTTGACATCTTTCACCTTCGTTGTTTGCGCTGAATTTCAAGTCGGCGTTCATGCTGAGTTTCACTGGTAAATCTCCCCCACGGTGGATTTCCAGCCACTTGCTAAATCAGGCGTTGCTGTCTTTGCTCATGCCCTCATTTGCATCAGAAATTGGTCCAGATATTATAAACTTGTTCACAGACGATGAACAAAACACAGCATTCAAATGTACGTAGCGAAGAAACATGAGAGTGCGCATCTGTCAGCGGTCGCGATTTGGTTTTGTTGCTAGGCAACTGTGCGGACACCATCGAGATATATATATATATAAGGCAGATCGAGATTCGGCCACCCTCAGCGATCCTCGCGCGAACCCCACGCGACAAATTTATAAACCTTGCTTAGCGAGGAATTATCCAACATGTTTCCTTTTCAGAATTATGCTGGGCTTCATGGAGTGGTTTAGACACTCCCACAGCCAGGCACCTAGCAACATCCAAACTTCTGGAGGATTCTCTACTCCAACCAGGACAAGACCATTGCCTTTTCGGGGACTCAGTGAACTGGATGTGTGTTGATGAGGTAAGGTTTCCCATCAAAACACCCAACCGTCAAAACCAAAGGATCACTGGTGAAGACAGCAGTGAAGTCGTTACAACTAAGATGGCAGCGTTTGGAGTACAGCTTTCCTCTGCCAGCAGAAAAATGGACCCCGTCTCCAAAAGGCAACTATTAGATATCGTCAGAGGATGTAATAATATGTTGCTCCCTAAGAATTTTATATGCTTCCACGAGATTGTACATTTTCACAAGATTGCGATGCGCAATTATTTTGTCCGGCAAGAGGCAAATGATCTGTTCAACAGATTCAGCTAAACGTGTAAAAATATCACTCCCTCTTTCAAACGAGGTTAAGATGACATCAGCCACCTTAACAGACAGGATGGCGCACGCATTGGTACCACTGTTTGTTGGGCGGGGTCTATTTGTACAACCTCTTCGTTTTCCCTCTCGAGTTGACAAGCAAGCCTATGATCAAACTCCTGTACAGTGGTGTCTTGGCTTACGCTCAAGTGAATAAAGTCGACATCTCTTCTGTAGCGGTCTTTACTCCTCCTCAAAGTAAATTTAGATGCCTCGTCTAAGGACATTCGTTCTTCCCTGTTAAAAGTTCTTCCCTATTAAAATTGACGGATCCTTTGTAAACTTCCTCTAACTCCCGCCAAACAGTTGCACGCTCGATTTCACACTTGACACCTTGCAAGGGATACTGCAAACATCTGCAAACTTCAAATAAGCAATGGATGCACCAGATGTAAGCTTTCCTTGCAACAGAATCTCTGGTGCCACATAAACTACTGTTCCTCGATCAACGTTGTTAGTTTTAGAAGCAAGTGCGTCTGAGTAAGTAAAGAGCAACTTTCACCAAAGTCAGTAAGTTTACAGGTCACCAGTCTAGACTGATACTTCAACTTGAATTCATCACCTTTAGCAGATAAGGAGCTGTTATCTTGGTTACTAATTAAGATGTTCGCAGTTTTGAGGTCTCAGTACACTATTCCATTAGCGTGAAGATAACTCAGCGCAAATCACAGATGTGTAATGTCATTGTGTCCCCCACCCCGCCATGCCCATTTTAAAAGGAGCTCCAGGATTGCAAAAACAAAAACTTGTAAAGAATACGAGGTGCAATTTCTAAATCGCCCGAGAACGAGATATAGTATTATAGAATGCATTATGTTCTGTTTGTTGAGGGTGAGCCTTCACAGGACCGTGTATAAGCAGAGGATGTGAATGTATGTGTGAGTTGCAGGAAATGTGAGTCCAGCATTGTGATCTCGTCACCAGACATTTCTCAAATATGTGCCTTTTGTTTTGTTGCATGACAAAAAATCGGTTGGTACAAAATGCAGACAGCAGACTGCAGACTGCAGACTAGGTGCAAAATGCAGACTGGGTATAAACTGCAGACTGCAGACTGAGTACAAAATGCAGACTAATACCAAAACGGTCTGTTAAACTATGAACGAAATAATTTCAATCAAAGATAGAAAAAGCTCGGTCAATTATTGACTAGCCACCGATCAGATGCAAGGTAAAACCACAAGGAAGTAAACAAACGGTCAATCACGAAACCACAATTCACTTTTCCTTGGAAAAAAATTCGTCCTATCATCCTTTCTTCGAACATGCAGTGGAACTGAAGGGGCCAGTGCTTTATACTTTCACTACTATGATGGCAGGTATAGTGGGGTGTGAATCGGTAAAAAATGGGTAAACTAGTAATGAAATTAAAATAAACAGGGTGGCAGGTAATTTAGTTATTTATTGTTTGAAAACAAGAACTGTGACACTTTATCAAACACGCAGATATTTTCGATTTTTAACTTGCCGTGTCACGAAGTCACCTTTTCCGAGTTCGTCTATCCGCGAAAATTTTCACTATTCAAAGAGGTCAGAGAACACACTAGACTCGATAAAGTTGTTGCAGTATTAAAAAAACAGTCACCTCAGTAGCAACCATAGGTCCAACGCATTATCTTTATTAAAGATTATAAGTGGTACTTTTCGAGGCTCGTGTGCTCTTTGAATAGTTCAAATTTCCGCGGATAGATGAACTCGCAATGGCGACTGCGTGACATGGGGCAAGAAAAATGAAAAAAATAGATGCTGTGTTTGATTAAGTGACAGTTATTTTTTTAACAATAAATAAATTCCCTGCCACCCCGCATTTTTGTTAATTATTATTATTTCTCCTCTTTACTAGCATACCCTTTTTTCCAGAAGACAATTTTAAGTACAAAAATCTGTGTGTGCCCCACAATACCTGCCATCCTAGTAGTGAACCACTTCAATTCCACTGCATGTTCGAAGAAAATAACAACAGAATAAAAATGTTACTGGATACAAAAATTAAAAGAAAAGATGATAGGATGAATTTTTAGCAAGGAAAAGCGAACTGTGGTTTCGTGATTGACCATTTATTTACTTTCTTAAGGTTTCCTCTTGCATCTGATCGGTGGCTAGTCAACTGACCGAACTTTTTCTTTCTATGATTGAAATTATCATTTATAGTTTATTATACCGTTTTGGTCTTAGTCTGCATTTTGTACTCAGTCTGCAGTCTGCAATTTGTACCCAGTCTGCATTTTGTACCTAGTCTGCAGTCTGCATTTTGTACTTACCGGACAAAATATGCACTTTTCGGCAGCTAAAAGTTGAAGCAACTAATGGCAAGAAACATTTTGTATCAGCCACAATGTGCAAATTAAAGTGACCACTCAAATTTAACGTGATTTATGACAAAAATAATTAAAACCTACTCAGATAGATCCGAAAACAAAACCAGTTATAAAACTTCTCAACATTCTCTAGGGACTTGTGCTATAAAAAAACAAGTCAGAACATTTGGCGAGTTTCTAATACGTTGTGTACTGCACTTAACTAAGTAACTAACAGTACTCTGTTCTACGAATCTGCACTGAAAAGATGGGAAACAAATGCTGGCATAATTTTTACCCATCCCGTACACTTCTCAAAGAAATTGGTATGTTTGTTTTCAGTCTTGCATCCACTGAGTGGGCAGCAATTTGTTGTTTTCGTCGGAGTAGAATAGAAGCAAATCACAGAAAGGTGATTGTTTACCCCTACATATAATAATTACACCTAACGCTAAATTTAATTGCCTGAAGATGAGGGTTTTAAGTTTTCGTAATTACAGAAGCTAATTACGAAAACTAAGACCCCACCAGAAAAGTGGCAGTCCGAGATAAAAAGGTATTTACCTTACCGGAAAACTGACAAATCAAGAAAAAAAAAGGTCTTAGTTTGCGGGTCTTAGTTTTCGTGACAACCACCAAGGTGGCTTAGTGACCTTACCTCATAATAAAAGAGACGAACTGAGAACGAGCAAGAAAAGAATGAGAGGGTAGGAGAAATGACAATTATGCAAACGAAGAATGGCAATATCAAAAATAGTTAAATGTTTTGAATAAAAAAAATATTTTCTTACAGTGCAAATCAAAGGATAAGTTACTTCAGACAACGTGTGTTAATTATAATTTATTCATGGCAAGCTATCGAATACTGTGATTCTTTCTCAGAATGGTTACAGCATACTAGTCATTCCTCCAGGGAAATGGAGAGGCACAGTGTTGAGACAGGTTAGTGAGTTCTTTACAGGCTGCGTCAGGTAGCCTCTAAATGAATCCCACACAAGGAGAAACTTTCGCTTCATCAATCTTCCAACTTTAGACCAAACAGAGTCTAGCCAGTCTTTAACAAGGGGTTCGTCTATCCAGCCTTATTCCTGGCATCTTACCAACACACTGTTAGGAGAGTTAACATTCTTTGGCAGGATCATTTCTCTTGAAAACCACATACAGGGTGAGGTTAGATCCATCTCTTCTGCAAACAGCATGACTTTCAACTTAGAGCCAGCCGTGTAAGAAACACGAGGTGATCCTTTTTCAGGCACTATGTTTTTACAAGTGATTGATCAACAATCAATGGGGTGTTATTTATACACAGCGCTCGATCAAGAAAACAGTTTGGAACAAAGAAACAAATTGAAGTGATCGTTTTTATCATTAATTCATTCCACTGAAACGAGTAACTATTAACGCGAAAGCTCTGTCGATAGCCCCACCAGAGAGTGTCCTACTTCCGTTTTACAAATGACTGGATGTCTCTCCCAGTATTTTTAAGAAGGCCAATGCCATGCACAATTTTTAAGAAAAACCTTACAAGATTCTTGATGGATAAACATTTTTAGACGATAAATAATTATTTCTTTTAGATGTACGACGTATTGTTAATACGTGTGCATTGCTATCTAGTGACTTTGCAAATCCCTTGGGAAAAGAGATACACTTTCCAACATTGGAAAATTATTTCATAGAATTCTAAGGTTAAAAGCACATTTTTAATTAACCAAGTTTGGAGAATTAAATAACAGACCAACATTAAAGACAGCATTGCCCATGTTGGTGAACGAAGTGAAAGTCCAACACTAAAAACAAAGAAAGCAGCATTGCCAGCATTAGTAAATGTACTAAATATCCAACATTGAGAACTGCTCTTCGAAAGTTGGTAAATGTTATAAACGCCCACCACTGAAAAAAACGAACATCAACATTATTATTTCACTCTGGGAACAGCCAAAATAAGGTTTTTTAAGCCTGCCAATTCATTTACAGCCCAGACCTGCAACAATAATTTCAACTTAAAAAACATTAACGTTGAACAAACCCAACTTCAATTAGGAAACAGTCAAGTTTTGAAATCATTTTTCTTCTCCATCATGATAACATTGTCATCAGAACAATATTATCGTCAGCAAAGGAGCTAGCTCTTGTTAACACTGTGCTACTGATTATAGTAATCAGACAGTGATGACGGTTCATCTGGGTCGTGGACAGACCTGGTAGAACTTGAGGAGGATAGATCTGAATTGTTTAGTCCAGCTTATTGTAGCTCCAGTTCTCATTCAACCACTGTTTCATCCCTTGACAAGCATTTGTGGCCGGCACCATCGGTAACGCGAACCATCTCTTTGTTTACAATTTCAGTGTCAATTTTCTTTGCCATTTCATATTTTTCATTCCCTCGATGCTCAATGTGGAGCTTTTAACTCACCCGCTGCAGTCAAGTGTTTTTTGACACTTAAATTTCTGAAGGTCGCCACTTTGAAGAATGCTGCATAAATAATTTGTGCAGTGTAGTCAGATGTCCTGACCATGTACCATGCCCGATATATTTGCCCCATATACCATGCCCGATATATTTGAACAGACTGGTTGCGATGCTTAACCATCTGATGGAGATAAAACATTAGTGACGTGTCCTAGGCATTGCACACAAGCTTTTTTAAAACGGGACAGCCACAAAAATGTCTCTTCTGCAGCCATTGTGTTTCCATTTGGGTGTTCATCTTTCAAACAGCTGCGATTGTACCGTTCCTTTAATGCCTTGTCTTTATGTTTCTTCAAGTGAAGACTGTCTATAATCTTCTTTACAGAAATCCATGCCTTGTCCCATGGAGATGGCCAGGGAAGCAATTCCTTGCGGCTTACAGACCATCTAAATGGCACATATTGTCATACGCCACAAAGACCTTTGACCAATTGGCTGGATTCAAACTCTTTAGAATAACAAAGAGCCATGGCAATACAATGATAAAGACTTGGGAAGAGCTTTCTGATCTAAAGAAAAAAAGAAAAATTTGAAGTTGTTTATATAGTTTATGCAATCCATACACAAAATGGTATTTGCCAAATGAGTGACTATAGATGTACGAGCAACTTGTAGTCACGTAATGGAAAAATAAATGTAGTCAACATCTTTATGGTGACCAATAATAGCATGCTTAAAGTCGTTGCAATGAAGTCAAGGGTAGTGCAGCCCAAAAACTACTCTGATTAACAAACCAGACTTACCTGAAAAGTGTATTCCACGTGTCGATGATCTCACCTCCTCTAACAATAAACAAATGTCCTCTTGACCACTTCTAAAGTCTGTGTTTTGCTCCTGTATCTTTGTTGCACTTTGTAGGTTCAGGTTCAATACAGGCATTAAGCACGTTATTAAGTGCATCATGCTCCTTTCCTATAAGCTCTGTGTTTCCTGTTTAAATATTGACACACAATTTCTGATTGTTAGAACTTAAAAGGGTACTGGTAATTATGGAACTGTAAATGCAATGTAGTAAGTAATGCAAAAACTCGTGCAAGGCGTACTCATACATAACCCCACCCTCTTCTGTCAAACTTAATTCAGGCAAAAAAATACAAAAACTTCAGAAAGACTTGACTTGAGCTTAGCTAAAGTTCCATTTGTAGCAAGTTTATGGCACTAACTTCTACAGCTGTACATGTACATGTATCTTGAACTGTTATCTAAAGCATGACTTTCATCAACAATTTACAAGCAATACTATATTACTGCTGAGGTTAACCCTTAAAGCCCCGACATCATTTTTCAGATTTAATGGCATGAAACAAATAAAGACTAAATGCAGTATAGTGCCATGAGGACGGTCAGCAATAGTCATAGACCCCAGACAAAGCAGACCACTTTAAAATTTAAAAGAAGAAAAAACCATCAAAAAAATGACAAAATATCAATATTGGCAGGATAAAAAAATAATTATGATAATTACTCATTCCTCGAAGGAAAGAAGTCCCTTACTCCCATTTTGAAACTAGAAATACTTCATTGACACTTGACGAACTGACAGTGTAACATATTTCACATATCGACAATCCTAAGCTAAACTAGTATCAGTCCTAGTCATCATTCTTAAGTGTAAGTTCATCACTACCTGTCAGAGAGTACCTTTGGTGACAGGCAGTGAAAAAAACAAAATTGCTATTCTTGTAAAACTTGTAGAGTTTTGTAGCAGTTAATCTACATGTATGTGTCATTTTGCACGGTATTGATTTACAAACCGTAATGACAAGTATAAGAAGCTAGTGACAGACTGTGAACTATGACGAATTTTTCAGATTTTTTTTTACAGTTAATTCTAGTTACTATTTCAAGTTAAAAATCAAGCTGGTAGTCACACTAATGACAACACAAAAACCAGGATGGTGTTCACTTTTACTTACCGGTCCTCAGGTCATGAACCTCATTGAATGCCACCAACAACCCACTAAATGAAACCCAAGAATGGCAACTGCTGGCTGGGCCACTTACACACATCTTCAAACGAGCCTGATCGTTTGGCTCGTTTACTCCTCACTGAGCTGAGCCAAACGAGCCACCAAATTTAAATGCCTTCAAAAATGGCCCTGTGTCCTGTAGTTGCTCCTCAACTTACGCTTAAGATATATGCCAATTCAAAAGGGACCGCTGCACGAAGCAGACATCAGGAGCTTCGACAGCGGTTTTGGGTATATCGTACAAATTCCACCCACTAGCCGGATTGCCTTATTTTGTGTAACCGTAAAAGATGCCACATCCACCGCATTTTAATGAAATCTTTATACCCTTGCTGGAACCATGGAGATGGTAGTAATCCACTTTCACGGGACTGTTGTACCCCACCAGATGCGAGTGACAGCGCGCACATTGACCACATGGTGGCGAGAACACGTAAAACTCATCTGAGTCATCGAAAAAAATAGAGTCAGGCAAGTTAGGCAAACGGGCAACACACGTGAACAGAGTCTCACTTTCGTCTTCATTCAGATGTGGACAGAGCAGCTTAAGAACCTGCCGACGTACATCAGCTGGTAGCACTTGAAGAGAAGGAAGAACACGAGCAATGGATAGAACGAGCGTTATTCCAAACTTTACAGTAAGAGCGCAAAGCAAAACAGGAGAAACAAAATCAACACTGTCCAGCCTTATAGACCAAAGATCCTGTAACACAGTCACAGGAAACTTTTGGTAATTCCCAATTTGGTAAAAAAATGGGACATTTCAGGGATGCAGTACTTACTTGCTCGCCTACTTTCAGCTTCCATGCTTTGCTGGTGTTGCAACATCATCAGTTCAATAATGCTTCTGTCAGATTTTCCACCTTCAGGGCTAGTGGTGCTGGAGGAGGTAGTAGTGCTGGAGGATGCACTTCTTTTTCTGCTTTTGGGGGGAATGATGACCTGCTCAAGGTGTTCCTCCTACTGTGGTTCCTCCCCCACTCCAGAACATTTACCATCCATGATCATGTCAGTCCAAAGTTTAACTTGCTTTACTCCGTATCTCCAAAGTAAGCCCTTGCTCTCCAGATCTCGCACCAAGTTTACATGTATTTCGTTCCACAATTCATTTTGCTCCTGTGTATTCTCCCCACGTTGCATATCCAGTTTTCTTCTTCTCTTGTTTGCATTACTGCTGTCAACTAACATAAAATAATATTTTTTACTTAAGTAGCATTTTAATAGTCTAAAATAACATTCTTGTTTTTGACAATTCTTTGCTTTGACTAAGCCTGAATGAAATAACATTGTTGACCCTGATGTGTGTACAGTAAACTCTCTCAAAATTGACATTAAGACAGACACCTCTATAGAGGTGGAAATATTTGGCTGGCTTGTCCCAGCCCAATACTTACTTCATTGTTTCTCAGTGACTGATTTCTCTTTACACAAAACCTGTCATGTATTGAAAAATTCAAGTCGTACACATACCTGGAGAGGAATTACTGACATTAACCACTGTGCAAGCTATCCTAATAGATCCTGTCCCATATTCCTTCTTGTATGTTTCCAAATCTTCTTCTGTTTTCAGCAAAACAGGTTGTTTGTTACCCTTTCTCAACCAATAGATTGCTTTCCTTGGAACATAGACAACATCGTCGTTACCAATTTTCACCAGAGACTCTGTTATCCTAGACAGCTTTGCACTTCTTTCTACATTGTGAATAACTTCGCAAGTGTTTGAGATTTTACCTGTCCCCTCCTCTATCTGATGGACAAAAATGTCGTACTTTTTTGGAACTAGACGAGAAGTATCTGAAGAAAAAAATAATCACTTTAATAGGCAGCTCACCCAACTGAAACATGGAAGGCTTATGAGATATCAAAACAGTTTACATCACTACAACCCCTTCCCGCCCCCCCCCAAAAGTTGTTATTAGTAAATGCAATTGAAAGGTGATCTTCACTGTAATTTTTAACCTTTCCACGTCAAAGACGCCTGAAAAGGGCCACTGCACAGAATTCTTACAGATAATTATATATTTCTAAACGGTTCGGTACATGATTATGTCACGTATCAGTTGGGCAGTGCTCTGGATTTTTTTCTAATTTCGAGCACTGGTTGGGATCTTCCACATAGTTTTAATGTGGCACACTAATATTACCCCGGGTTTCAATATTCCATGCAATAAGAGAATTATCAATAGGGATGCAATTTACCTCTCTCTTTACATAAACATGCCTCAAACGTAAACTGGTGTGGAATGTATTTTCAAACAACTTAGTCGCTTACCGTTTATGTCTTCCAAATCAGCAGCAAGTACATGATACATCTCCCATTTTTCTTCTTTCCAGTGGGGTGCCGCAAAGGGTATTCATCTATCAGCGACGAAACATCACTCTCGCTATCAAGTCAAACGATATTTTTACTTCTCGCTCGTTTGTAATACAACTGTTTTACCCGGCGCAGTTCTCTTCCTTCACTCTTTCTATTTATGTAATGTTCGACGCAGTTCTGGATGGTTTTAAGAGTCCACCGTTTGGGTAGTATAAAAGGCGTACTTTCTGGCCCACAAACCTTTCCAGATTTGATTTCAAGGGACAATGAAACTTCTCTCTGGAAAGGAAGTAACAGAAAATATCGCTTACTATATTATGATGACATCTCACGTTTACAAAATCCGCCCACGTGCATGAAAAACCCGAATAAACAATCTGCATTCGAGATTGAAAATAGCCTAACCTGGTCTTCTTCATTGTCCATGATTTGGGTTTCTTCCGAGTCTGGAAGCTCTACTGACACGTCCTCGTATAAACTGTCTTCATACTGTGTTTCGATCGGCAAACATGCCAAGGACACCAAGGACGCCAAGGAACCATCGACCGACCCGTCCACCATATTAAATCACTCCTTGCATTTGGGCCACGTGAGCGCTACACGCTCAGCAGTCATCGGAAGCCACCGGAAAAAACGGCAGCGAAAAACGTAACTGTTGCGCTAGGTTTAAATTTCAGAGTTCGCATTTCACTGAAGTAATGCGGTGCTGTACCTGTACTTCATCAAGTACAATCTGGCGGGTATCACAGAACTCTTGCCCTTCTTGCGCAGCTCTAATGTCTGTCACTAATCCCCACCGCGTGATGCAACTTGTATGCCATTCTTGAAAGGAATGATTGTATCTGCTGTGCAGTCAGGAACTCGTCACTGGAGAACGACCATGAGCCATCTGCTTGCTTAGCAAACTGCATGTATGTCTCTTGCCACTTTCTCTGGGTCTTGCTTGTGCCGTTTCCTGACCGAGATTAAACTTCTCCTCCAGGTACTTCTTTTGAGCTTCAGTAAACCGTGTTGACTTCTTTGCAGTTAGTGTTTAACGCCCAACCCTCAGGTAATATGACACCACCCGTTGACTCAACCGCACATGCTCCTAGTGCTTATGCAGTACAGATATCTTCCTGAAGGAGAGTGTGGTAGGCCTTTTTTCCTTTGTCTAGAAGGGTCTCTTTCAGGCAAGATCTTGCACTTTCCAAAGGAGATATGTTTCTCAAGACTTGCATGTGGCTCATACACCTTGATGCAACCCTCAGTTGGGCAGAAGAACAGAACAGAGGGGATCTTTCTCTATAATTTCTGTATCAAGGTCTACCTTTTTTGAAGTTTCCTGCGACACAACAATGAAGTCGCCAGACGAGAACTGACAGTCAAATTGGCAACTTTCCAAAACGTCGTTAACCCAAAAGAGGAAAAACAGAAAGAAAGACTCTATGTTATCACCTTTTCAAAAGGTCTGATTTGCGTTTACCACCATTCATGGAGAAATTGCTGTGTGCTCAAAGTATGTAACTAGCATATGCTAATCCCCACCCGAAAACCTACATCCTGTAACACATTTGTCAGTATAAAAATACTTTTTAACGTCGTACGAAGTGAAAGTGCGTAGAACACAATGTTTTGTCTGGTAGCTGTTAGACTTCGTCCTGCAGGCGATCACATACTACTTTTCGTCTCTTTCATAAATGAGTGACAATCAAATAAACAAATAGTCTTCTCCATGCTGCAACCGATATTCTCAGTAGTGTTATTTAGCTTGAATTTCTGATTTGCTGATTTTCTTTCCTTCTCTGACGTCAAGTGCCCCCTAGGCTGTGACTTCGTCGTCAGAAAACTTGAAGTTGTTAAGCAAGCTCACACCGTTGAGTTTCACTTGAGGGAGTTCCACTACAGTAACGGCAGCATCCACAAGAGCAACATGAACCCGTGTGACACCTCCATTCGAGGTTCCACGCTATCGCAGTCAACTTTCCACAACCACTGCAGCCCACAGTTGCATAAGGTGTCACCAGTCGTGAAGTGCCAAAGCGCAATGGCTATGGTTTTGGGTTAGGGTTTGAGTGTCCTCCTTTGCAATTTCAGGACCAATCTTGTTGCAGATTGCCTGGAAGGTTCTTTTTTGCACCTGGAAATTTATTCTCCACTCACCATCAAGATCTCCAGTTGGGTGGTTAAGAAGGGTCTCAAACCAATGTCGAGGTTGTAGAAATGCCCACACTACACGCTGATAACTGTGATTTTTTTTACCATGAGAACCCGCAAGCCCTAGATACTTGATAATCGGTCAACTAAACTGACCGATTGCACCATATAAAACAATGGAAGTGCTGATAGCTCACGAAACATGGTGCCCCAGAAGCTTTCTTAAATGAGTGTTTCATATCAGTCACAAGTCATCACTTGACAGATTTTGCCAAATTTTAATTACTTTAATTTAATTTGATCCCCAACTCTTGCTGCAGAATTAAAAACGATTTATCTGCGGGATTTATCCGTTCTCACAGCAGTCGTGAAACTGCTACTTAAGTAAATTGGCCAACAAGTGTGAAATATTTCACGTGACTGCTAAATATAAACGAACGATTTGAAATGATTTTTCTTTTACATAATTTACAAAAATACTGGTGCAAGCAGCGCTGTGCGACAAATGCACACTGCAGACTTCACAAAATTTAACTAAACATCAGAAAGGCTGCAAGCCTTTTTTTAAAAAGTCTCCGACTATTCTGCAAGTTCAGTTTATATCCACTCTTAATCTTTAATTACACCGTTTAGTCGAATAATCAGTTGACGTACAGAAGGCCTGCACCAGTGGGAAGACTGTGTCGCTTGCATGATAATGTGTTGAATAAATTTCGAAAGCTTCTCCCGTGAATGGCCCTTTCAAGCATTTTGCCCACGGAGTATAGGTCGCTCGCCGTAGTTTCAAAACGTCCATTCCTGACTTCTGGCGCGATGTAATCGGCCGCAGTGTAGTGTTTGTGGGCCTCCGACTTCTCTATTGGCTTGCTTTTGCCAAAGTCAATAATCATAGGATGAAAACCCTCCTTTTTCCGTTTAAGCACAACATTATTTGATTTTAAATCACTGTGTAAGTAAGTAGCCTTTTCCATGGATATAGTTTACTGCTTTGCAAATGTCCACAAAGATCTTTACAGTTCCCACCTTGTCGAAGAATTTCTCCTTAATTGCCTTGTACAAAGTCAGGCTCTCCTGCCCCGCACCATGAAACTGAAGAACTAGCGAGTAAGGTTCTTTGAGGGTACATACCCAAAAGAAATGGAAGGTTTTCATGATCGCCAAGGTTGTGTAGCACGTTTGCCTCATGGAGCACCTCCTTCTTACATCGCTCACTTTCTTTTGGTGTATCGTTTCGCCTATTCATTTCTTTGACAGCTGCTTACGGTGGTTTCAAAGGGACATACATTTCTCCCACTTTTTTGAGGGCTTGCGACTTACTTGCGACTTACTTGCGACTTACTTGCGACTTACTTGCGACTTACTTGCGACTTACTTGCTACTTACTTGCGACTTACTTGCTACTTACTTGCGACTTACTTGCCACTTACTTGCGACTTACTTGCGACTTACTTGCGACTTACTTGCGACTTACTTGCGACTTACTTGCTACTTACTTGCGACTTACTTGCGACTTAGCGGCGACTTAGCTGCGCCTTAGTTGCGACTTAATGAACACCACGTGGCAACGGAAGGCCTGGTCGCCTCGTCATAAAAACGGCTTCTCCAGACGAAGAATCGCATCGGGAGGTGGACCAGGTGACTACGGCTTCTTCAAAGTTAACTTTCGCCGGATATTGTACTGTCCTATGATCTGTAGCTATGAAGTTTATTACTATCTTCGTTTTAGTTGTTATTTGTACTGCCTCAACAGCAGTACTCCCAAATTACTCTGCTGCAATAAGGAACAATGCACTTACTCGCGAGGAGATAATAGAAAACTATTTTAACCTTGGACTTACAGCATCGGAAATTGCATTATTTCTTGTAAGTGTGCACGGAATACGCATCTCGCTAAGGCATTTGAAGAGAATACTAAGGCAGTTGGGATGTACAAGACGTCGCCATCCGAGTGATCTTAATGAGGTTGTACAAGCAGTCGAGGAAGAACTGAGAGGTAGTGGAAGCCTTCTTGGATATAGGGCGATGCATCAGAGACTTATCAATCAGTATGGTCTTGTTACTACGCGGGAAGTCGTTCGTCATGTTTTGAGGATCTTTGATCCCGAAGGAGTGGAATATAGATCACGACATAGGTTACGAAGAACATTGTACCGATGTAAAGGGCCTAATTATTTATGGCATATTGACGGGTACGATAAACTGAAGCCATATGGATTCTGCATTCATGGTGCAATTGATGGTTTCAGTCGAAGAATTGTCTGGCTAGAAGTAGCATCATCAAACAACGACCCACGTATAATTGCTCAGTACTTTCTAGACTACGTGCGTCAGTTGGGAGGTACGGCGCGCATTGTACGGGGAGACCGGGGAACCGAGAATGGAAACTTGGCAGCCATTCAGCGTTTCTTCCGCCGGTCGATGAATGACGATTTTTCGGGTGATAAAAGTTTTATGTTCGGAAAATCTACATCGAACCAAAGGATAGAGGCATGGTGGGGACGTCTGAGACAGGGCTGCGCAGACTGGTGGATCGAGTTTTTTAAAGACCTGAGAGATTCTGGTTTGTACTGTGATGATAACATCATACACTGCGAGTGCCTGAAGTTTTGTTTCATGGATGTCATACAAAGCGAACTACACAGAGCTGCAAAGGAGTGGAATATTCACAGAATTCGACCATCTAGCAACGTGGAGTCCCCAGCTGGAAAGCCAGATGTTATGTACTTTATACCAGAGTCTGTCGACGCTCAAGATTATGTGACTCCAGTTGACGTGGATGAGATTGAAATTGCAGAGGATATGTGTGCAGAGCGACCACAAGCGAAAGGATGTTCCCCATACTTTAGAGAACTCGCCGAAATTATCATGGAGGATGAAGGACTGGAACTAGCCACAACTGCCGAGGAAGCTCTTCAACTATACTTCGATCTGTTAGATTTCATAGATGATCTATAACTCAGATACCTACTGAACATGAACTCTAGATCTGCTTCGAATTTGATCTGTTCTTGGTAAAAAATACATTCAAAATAAGTTCGTGTTACACTGAGTAATGTTATATTTTGTTACAGAAACGTCGATTCCTAGACGACTTCATTTCTATTTATAGCGTTTTGACTTCTAAACTTCGAGTTTCAACCGCGTGTACATTCTCTTTTCAAATATGTTTGTTTATTTCATCTAGTTCATCTTTACTTGTATTTTATACGGTTCTTTTCTGTCAGTCTATGCTGTTTCGTGATCGAGCGCCAGGTAACTGCAGTAAATGGCGGTTTCAGAAGTAAGATGTATTGATTACATATGTTGTAGTTACTTCACTTTACACTTTATTGACCACTTCCCATAGGGGCTTTTCAGGGACAATTACAATTAGAATAAGGGAATAAGATCGGACGTCAGCACTTGGAGGCGCCTCAGGCAGCCGCTATCGGTCCATTATTCATCTCATCTCAGCCACCCCACCCAAGGAAAAGTTGCACTGAGTTCAATTTTATCCTTGATTCATTTTTCATTTTCCTTTGTTTTGTATTTATTATCATACAATAACAGAAAAGAACAAATTAAAATCAAATTTGCACCAAGGATAAAGTTGAACCGAACCACTATCTTCACTGCTGGAATAGTCATGAACTCATGCCGCGCTATGGATAAGCATTCCCATCACCCTATTATGGCTATTTAGCACATTGTGAGCCCTTGGGGATCGTAGCTAACCTATTTAAGTCATGCTTTCCAATTTCACTCCATCTTTTCGCGAAGCTTTGCTAGCGGGAACTTTTTGCGAAAATTTCCCACTCTCCTCCCCTTCAGCGATGTTTATCCTTCCTTTTTAGTATATTTACAACTCATTACCCGGGCAAAATTTTTCCCCCGTAACATATCCATAGCTCGGCAATGAGTGACTATTAATATTATGGCAGTGAAGATTTATTACAAAATATACATGGATCAAGCAAGTCATTCATATACAAAAAATCTGTAGAACTTTATTTCTTGAGGACCAACACTGTCTTACACAACTTGCAAATAAACGTTTTCACGGGGCAGGTTGACAAACGTCGCAATGCCTGCCTCAGTAGAGGAGTCTAGCTTTATCTCAGTCAACTGTAACGTAAGTGGTTAGTAGTCACCACAGCATCAATGCCTCTGCAAAGGACTCCTGAAGGTGTGTCCACAAACCTAAACTAATGTACGTGTGTATAGCAAGTAACACCCGTTACACTTTCCTTTATGTAAATTCAACATTTCAAATTTCAAAAAACGCTTTTACCCCTGAAGACCCACTACTATGGTGGAAGTGTAGTCTTTTAACTGCATGCGTTTCAAAATAAACTAATTTAGAAAATTCAGCGAATAAGTTTTCACAAGCTTAACCGTAGACGTTTACACATATCGTGTCACATTTTATAGTACTGATTTCTAACATTTCATAACATCAACTAATACTATCTAGTTGTAATCCAACAAAACAGTACAAAACAGGCACGTTCCTTCCAAAATGAAGAAGCCTCTGTCTACCGATAACAAAGTCACCACAAAAACTGTCTGACAGATTTCATCCTGTTTAGTGTTTAAAGACATCTTTAACCAGTTTCAGCTCACAATGAAGTAAACTTCCAGGACAATTCGTTGAGAAGGAGCGAGTTCATTTGGCTCCTGAAGTCATTGAAGCTTCCATAGCCGCAAGAAGGCAAATCTAATACGGCGGAACAGGTGTGTGCCAGAGGGTGTGGCAAGGAACCTAATTCGTGGACGTGAAACACTACTTGTATCTTCTCCACAACCGGAATGGGACTGCCGGTGACATAACGAAGGAATCGCCCGAGCTCTTCGCGTCCGAGACCCCTGATGTACCTTTTGAGATACGAGAAGACTTGGAGCCGTGATTTGTGCGTATGAACCGATGGGTCCTCGACAAGCATAGATATAACTCGTGAAGGTGTCAGTCGCATCGTGTCATAAAGCTTTAAGACGTCTTCTTTACTACATTGCCACAGTTCTTTGTAGTTTCCGTCAACAAGTCCTTCTTTGATTATGTCCATTGCCATTGCAGGTTTCGAAAGCAACTCGTTTTTCGCCACTTGCACCAATGTAGCTTGTAGGTTGGTCACCGATGGTCGCTTTGTCACTTGGTAGTCGCTGAAAAAGTCTAATAAGAAATCGTAAGATTTCTCAGTAAGTTTTCCTTGTTTGGTTTCTTCGATGATTTCTCTCATCTCCACGGACTCGTTTTCTGATATATATGCCAAGAAGGACTCGATGAGATCTTCATCGGTTAGGGCTTGGCGGCCGCAAAGCATAGCGACCATAAACGCCTTATTTATTTGAATTGGAAATACGCGGGTGAGAACGTACTGATGGCTGATTATACGACCCACTGCCCTCAGCATGGGCTCCTCGATGCCTGGTCCAATGCGGGGCACAAATGTGGTAGTACCTTCAAAATATTCATCCAGAAGTTGTTTCCAGAAGATGGAATACGCTTCTCTCTTTATGCCGTCGAAATCCATCCCCTCCTCCCCGTAAAAAGAAAAGGTAGCCTGGCTCTCTGCAATATCACTCGTGGACTCGTAAATGTTCAAAAGGTCCTGCATGACCGTCTCGCGATGTATCCACACATTTCGCACGCCATGTTCAATCAACTTCTGTAAACAGTATTCTCTTTTCTCGTTTAAAACCTGCGACAAACGAAAAATTATTATGTATATTTTCTGGATTTAGGCTTTTATTAACTTTTGATAAATTCGAAGCAAACTCAACCCTCTTTTGTCACTGAAAGAATGCGGCAATGAGTGGAAAATCGCTCAATGGTGGAAAGTTTACACTATTGTTCCGGATGAATACATGTGATATTCTTGCTTTTCCACGACAAAATATTTTTGCCTAAAATGAAACCGCTCTATTTGTAACCGTTGTTCAGTGTTTCAAGGCAACAAAGAAACTCGTGGTTGGGTAGCAGGTAAGTGTGTGGGATATTGTATCGTGTGCGACAAGCAACGGGTCAAACACAAACGTAGTCTCCTGCACGAAATGAACGATCGCATTTATTCTTCAGACACTTAACTGAGGGGTGTAAATGAGAAAAAGAGGCATCAATTTGCACACGAAGTTCTTTTTCTCCTGGCTTAATACTGTGTCACGTGTAATTGGTAAGTTGGCAATAAACAAACACCGTAATCTTCACTCACGTAAGACATGGTTGATGAAAGTACATTGTGAACTTATAGTCAGGGGTGGTAAAATCGCTCCAAACCATAATATATGAAAAACTAACACGGGAAAGGTGTTCTTGTTTCTTTTCGTCCCTTTATCTGGAGGTTCATGGAGAAGAGTACAAATGAAGTTACCTGGCTTTCAGCCTCCGCAGTGGATGGACTATGACTGGTGTTTACAATCTGTCTGAATCTCCTTCCGGGTGAGTCACTGGAAATACCCGAGTCAGATGATGTTAAAGTAGCATTTTCTGGAGTTTCGTCTTCGTTAACTCCCTCCCTGAAATTAAATAAAATTTGAAACCCACGGTTTATATGGAATTAAAAAATAATCATGTGCTTGTTTGGAGTTTGCTCCTATAAAACGTTCAGAGACGCAGTTTCATTTTGTAACCACTTTGATTTAGGTCATTTCCATGCATTTTTGCTCTCCGTTTACACTTACGGCACTAAGACCTTCACCAACGTTGCCAAAACGATCCCGATTCATATACAGTGTAATAAACCGAAACTCCTACTCTGAACACTTATAATCGCTCGAAATGGCGGTCCTGTTTGCTGCTACAACCGTGTAACTCGACAGTATTGTCTAGTTATATTAAGATGGTTTTAATAAAATGCCTCTGATCGTTTTCCCCTTCAATCGTACTTTCAAGGACACCATCACCACTTAAACACGTGACTGTCCCTTGCATCCAGATGGAATTGGTTCAGTGCATGTTGCTTGCGTTTTTCGTGACTGTCGGAAACGAGGGTTACTTCCGTTTCACTAAATGGAACAAAAATGAGGATTTAAAAACTGTTACTAAACCAAAAGCTGCCTTGCTGCCCCCATCATGCCTTGCAAAGACGATTATAAAACAAACCAAAAAAGACATAGGGCTATGAAACAGACAATGCTGTAACGATCTAAAGGTGGACCAAGACACACACAAATAAGTGCTACTTACACTTGATCTTCTTCCATCAAAATAGGGGGTGGCGTCTCTGGAACACTGGAGAGTGGCCACATGGTGTCTTCAGATTGGACGGTGGAATTTAAACTGTTTTCAGACGATGCACCAAAACCTTGAAAACAAACAATCTCATCTGGAAAAGCTGGACTTCCCTCGCATGTAGACATCGAAATCATCACGCGGTCAACAGTTTCAATGGGCAAGGAAGGGTTCAGCTTCGCCTCATCAGGCGTAGAAAGAGTAAAATGCTCAGGCGTCAAGCTGAGGGAACCAACTCAGTCATACACAGTTCCTACTTCATCATCCTTTGCAAATTTACGCGTTTGAACACCAAGTGTCACGTGTCTCACAGACACTTGAACGAGTGGCTCACTCATTTCGGGCTCATCGGGCACCCTCATAGCTCTAGCTGCACGCAGACTTTCTTGTCTTGCAGTTACTTCTTGACATTGGAGGAGCTCCTCTCGCTTCTTACTTTCCTTTGCCTTGTCGTTTGCCAAAGAATCGAGATACTCTTTGTCTTGACTTTCCCTCAGAGATTTTCTCTCTTCCGAAGAGCCAAGCAAATCTGAGTGGTCACCTGGAGATGTGCCCTGCCCGCCAAAAGCAGGTGTTAACAAATCACTGTCGTCGTCGTCGCTGACATAGTGTACTTCGTTTTTCTTTTCTTGCCTTTCGCTGAGCCTCGTTAAGATATACAGTCTAACTTTCGTTAATTTGTACTTGGCAATGTATTTTGCCAAAGTGAAGTCCTCGTTCACTTCCTCGCATTTAAAGTTTCCTAACTTTAATGTCATTTCATTGGTGCTACCAAATGTGGATATCCCATCCGGAAAAAACACATCTTTCATTAGGTCTAAAACCTCTCTCGTTGATGCATTTAGTGGAATCGATAGCTCTCTGGTGCCTCCTCCTTTCACCATGCGGACACCAACATAACGGTTTTCTTGATTGTTAAAGTGTTGCCAGCCAACTTGGACTTTCTTACTACATCGTACTGGTAGAGGGTCGTCTTCCTCTGATGACTGGAACTTCTTCGTAGGGTCGCTAGTGGCTGTCTTACTTCTTGTTGATTTGGAACCGACTTGTTTTGAAAGCTCTAGGAGTTTTCTTTTATGCCCTTCCTTTTCTTTATCTGTGCCACTTAAAGCGAATGATCGTAGAGCAAGTATGTCACCTCTTCGCTGCAGACCAAGAGCTTGGAAGTCCTTATCAGTGGCCATTCTCACAGCTGTAAAATCCATCTGCAGTCAAAAAGAACACAGCATGAAGTTTAATTTATTGATGCGATCGTTCGGGTGCGAATTTAACGCACAAGTATAGCGTTCTTTAAAGTATCCCAAATGTTTCATGTTGTTGCCATAAATAAATAATGTGAATTTCAACAAATTCGCACGATGCTTTTTGCATCAGGGCAGTATTTAGTAACTGCCATCTATGCTGTCCTAGCTTCAGGGTGTCACTGTTGTGATCACAAGACTTCCCAAAAATAGTTGTGAGTTAAGTTTTGAGCAGACCTTTAACAGAACAAACATGGAGAAGCACCTTATCTGTGGAAGTAAGGGATCGCTATACACGATAGTTGGAAGCCTTTCTCAACAACAGTACAAGGATAAGGATCTGTGTGACGAACGGTTCATCTGTGGTGTAGTGGTCATCACATCTGCCTTGTAAGCAGCTGGAGACCGGGGTTCTATTCCATAGTATGATACATTATGCTTTTATGCGTTTATTTCCTTAACTTTTTTTCTTTCATATGACGATCTAAATATGGCTGATTCACTTAGTAAGAATATTCCTTGTAGTCAGTTTATGAGTCAATTCCTGAAGCCTGATCTGTGCCCACAGGGAAACCCTCAGGCATTTCACTTTTTGAAAATAAACTAATAAATCCCCAACAATGTGGACCAATTACATGGTCAAATGGGTTGGGGTGGAAAAGTTAGTCAGCAGAGCGCGTTTTTATATTGTTCGGATAGATTTTTTTCCGTTGCCCATGTTTTTTTTTTTATTCATTCAGTTTATGGGGACCCAGTGAGCAGCACAAGAGTATTAGTCTCAGTCTGAGTCTGTCTGAGTCTGTCTGAGTCTTTGTGTCTGAGTCTTTGCGAAGCCAGGGTATGCCCTGGGGAAGGGATGATAGAATTGACCCCTATCAGTTATGCTGCATTGGTTGGCAAGTGAAACACTAACTTATTATCAACTATGAGCTGGCAAAGTAAAATTAACTGCAGTAGCGAATTTGGAAAGCTGATGTTTCGAGCGGGTGGTTCATTCCATCAACCGCTCCCCCCCGGGGGAGGAGGGGGGGGAGAGCGTCACGCACGCACCGATCTTAAACAGACCCCAGACAGGTTATGTATCTGGCATTCTTGTGACCATTTGTGATCCACTTTAGTACTATAATGCATCATCAAAGAATTTTGAATGGCTGGGAGGAATAAAATCAAATGTTTAACACTGCAAACCCTATTTAATTGTCTGAATGCTACCACTGAGGGATATGCAAATTAGTCGACAATCACTGCTATCTGCAATGTTTGTTTTGCTCACGTAGAAAAGCACTGATAAGAGCGAAATTATTTTAAGACTCCTAATATGAAACACCGGGAGAGTGATTTTGGAAATAAAAGGCCGAATTTGCCTTTGGTTGGAAGTCTTGGAGCCGTGACAATACATGCGCAACTTTTGGTATGTTTATATACACTTTTAGTCCCACAAAAGATTATAATATATAACATTTTGCGATACAAAATCAAACGAAATGAAACGACATTAAACGAACAGATATTAAAAAAACAAGGAAAAATGCTAATTACGACAGTACGCCACATTCCCAACCACGAAATTCACCGAGCAAACTTGAATAAACAAGTTGCGATCGCTTACCATTTCGTCCTTAAACGTTTGGCAAACACTTGCTTCCACGTTCCTTTTGCCTTTTAAAAACTGGAAAATCTGAAGAGAATAAATGTAATTTTCAGCTAATAGTTTGAAAGTTTGCTATTTGCAACGGAAATATGAACAAAATACCTGGTCCACCTCCTGATACGGTTCTTCGTCTAGAGAAGCCATTTTTATGACAAGGCAACCAGGCCTTCCGTTGTCACGTGGTGTTCATTAACCCGCAAGTAAGTCGCAAGTAAGTAGCAAGTAAGTCGCAAGTAAGTCGCAAGTAAGTCGCAAGTAAGTCGCAAGTAAGTAGCAAGTAAGTAGCAAGTAAGTCGCAGCTAAGTCGCAAGTAAGTAGCAAGTAAGTCGCAAGTAAGTAGCAAGTAAGTCGCAAGTAAGTAGCAAGTAAGTCGCAGCTAAGTCGCAAGTAAGTCGCAAGTAAGTCGCAAGCCCCCCAAAAAGTGGGAGAAATGTATGTCCCTTTGAAACCACCGTAGCTGCTGTAATTCCACGATACTCTACAAGAAAACAATTTCCAAATGTTCCAGAACCTATTGGTTCGCTACGGGTTTTCACGAGCAAGGACCGTTCAATTTCTCGTACCACGCGTTTATGGATGTTCCTTTGCTTTGGGCTAAATTCCTTTCTTTTTTCAGTCACGGTGGTGACGATGGAATCACGTTCGGAAAACCTCTTTGATCGATTTTGCGCGGAAATGTTTGGTCTTTTGAATTTTGCAAGCGCTACCATTTTCCTTCCCCTCATCATATTTGCCAGTTCCTCACTGGTGTTCTTCTCTTTAGAAATGGCTACCAGAGGAACTTCGGCGATAGGGTCCACTTTCTTTTTTTTATGGCGCCACTCACTTATTCGCCTTCTCTTTTGAAAGAAAAGTTTTGTGGTACTTGGTCTTGTTTACGATCATTTTGCCAGGCTTCGTGAGGTACTTCATGGACTTCTTGTTTTGGGTGATTCGGAACGACTGTTTCGGACTCGCGGTTCACTTCGGGTACTCCAGTCTTTTGTTCACTTCTCCTTCTTTTCACTCGTTCCTCTCCACGCCTTTTTTTCTATTCTCGCCTTTGTTTCTTTTTTCGTTCGAGCCAAACTCCCCTTTCTCCGACATAACGTGTGGTTATAGTAGGACACACCACAGGGCCTCTATTGGCCTCTGTGGTCATGTTACAAATGGCGTGCACTGTGCGCGTGGTGGTCGAAGCCAGATATATATTACATAAAATATAGTCACTTTCCTTACTTGGCGTCAATTCTGCCTACCTAAGGCAAACAATTTGCACTTTACAAATTATCCTATATGTCTTGTCGACTGGAATTTTTTCCTTTTGTGTGTGTGTATTGGGGGGAGGGAGAGGGCTACGTGTGTGTGTGACTTCCTTTGAAAGGCATCCTCAACACTTATTTCGGAAATGAATGCAAATGTGAAACAAAAGATTTTTTCCACGTGCATTGAGACCAACAATACGGCGTTTCCAGTTATCATTTCAAATTATATTTCCAAAGCTGTAATGAAGTACATAACGCTTGAGATATTTCAGTTACTTACTACTCACGCATATTATAAAAAAAATTCTTCCGCACGCGCGTGCCCCGTGTTACTCAATGAGAATCAGAAGTACAATAGCCTTCCCCTGCATCTCCTGGGAGACGTATGGCGTGCCGGCAAACAAACAATAGATCGTCTGTTATTGAAAGACAAATTGCGCAGACTCACTGCATTCCCAAAGGTGTGATGAAAATTTTGGATTCATTCGCCAAAAATGCCGACCTTGTGCACGGAGTGCCCATGCTCCAAAAAGGCGTTTAAAAGTCTCTACTCTTTAAATAAGCACCGAGGTGTCAATGCATTAGACAACCCAGTTTTTAAGGATGCTGAAGGGAACGCGACACTTCTACCCAAACCAAGGGAGAATTTAGATGAAGCCGACGAAGAGGGTTACCAGATTGGCTAGACGGCCTTATTGAACGAGTGAATGCTACCTTCCACCTGCAATTACCAGGTGATTTATTTTCCTTATAGCTTAACCTTGGTGCGAAAAAAAAACACTTAAACTCAAACTTAAACTCAAATTTTTTTATTGTGCTATTTTGTCATCACGATCAAAGGTGACGTGACATAAAACAATTGTCGTTGGTATTTAGCGGTTTTCAGAACAATCAAATAAATTGCTTGAAATTAAGCAACTAACTTTGGTCACTGAATGTAAAGGCAGTGCGCGTGGCTCAGTTCATCTATGTCTGTCTATGGCTAGTTATATACACCCGTTCTGGTGAAAAGTATACATGTAAATGATTTACGACGCGACATAATGGAACTCTGGGAAGATGGCAGGGACAAGTTTGTTACTGAGTTTTTTTGATAATCAAAATATTTTCCTTCCAAGCTAATTAAAAAAGTAAATTAAGGTATGCTATGTTATTATAATGTGCACGTGTCTAAGAATAGAGGCAAGTTTTCACGCTTCCCAATGCACCATTGGGTCGCATCATCAATGATTTATCCTTCTTACCCGTCAAAGTTTTTCCAGTTGAGTGTACCAGCCAACTCACATAAGTGCGTGACTGTAAAATACAAACATATGAAACATATGTGCAAGAATTATACAATGTAGTTCTACAATCTCCCCATTAATTTTTCCTCAATACAGGGAGATGGGTAAGAATCGAAAGTCACCAAGTAACTTAACTTTAACTTTATTATTATTTCTATAGCGCAAAAATCCATGCATATATGATCTAATGCGCTTTACATAAATAGTTATCATAGTATTACAACAATAATGTACTTATAAATCATTAGACCTAGACAGCTTCCACAGTGATATTCAAGCCAGCTCACTGTGCGATAACAATCAGCTTCATACTGCTGAAGACTTGGACGCGCATGCGCGTGAATACATTACCACCTTATCAGCACTACTTGATCGACACGCGCCTCTTAAAACACGCAAAAGAGTAACAAGACCTGTCGTACCCTGGTACAATGAAACTATCGACAGTGCCAAACGAGAGCGTAAGAAAGCAGAGTGCAAATGGAGAAAGACCAAGGCCACAGATGATCTGCTTGACTTCAAGTCAAAGAGAAACCATGCGACCTACCTGATGAATAAGGCTAGACGGGACTTCTACTCTGAGTTTATGGATGAAAACGGTGCTGATCAAAGAAAATTGTTTAGCGCTGCGAATAAGCTTCTGGGTATGAAAAAGGATGAACTGTTTGCTGAACAACTAGATAAAACCGTAGTAGCTAATGATATCGGCAGATATTTTGTTAGAAAAGTTGAGAGCATCCGTAGTGAAATCGAAGCAAAACCTATCAGTCAGTCTGAACGCGATCTCATACCTCCCAATAAACCTGTGGTGAATAAAAACGCAAAACTGCGCTCTTTCCGGAAACCGAGTGAACAAGAAATCTACGATCTGATTCAGAAGTCGGCCAAAAAGTCATGCGCGCTAGATCCTTTTCCAACCACTTTGGTATGTGACTCGCTTGAAGTTCTGCTTCCGGTCATCACTAAGCTAGTCAAGTACCATTAATGTACTTTGAGTACCTTATTGGGAAAGGAAACTTTCGAGTGAATGCAGTAAGAGAAGTGTGCCATAAGGCACAGCCTCAGTACACAAGTCACACACGGAGGATATCATAATTTTATAAAGTCTTTGACCTTGACCAATTCATTGATACCCTGGGGGAAACTTCTGTGACAATATTGGACACAGAAGTTTTATTTTCTGGAAACACGGTCTGCGAGGAAGAAGGTGCCTCACTTTCGGCCGAAGAAGAAATTGCCAGGGCCAAAGCACGAGTGAACGTGGGGCAAAAAAGAAAGCGGCCATCTTCGAAATACACCTTAACTGTTGGATATGGAGAAGGAGGAGCCACCAGAGAAATTGAATTGATCTGGTGGCCAGACTTGTACAGCTTGACTCAGCATGGAAAGATGGTTTTACGAATGTCCATTGAAAAATGTGAATTCTAACATATATATATTTATATTAATTGCTCAGGTGATTATAGAGGAGCATGCCCACTGATTGGTCGAGGATTATGTCATATCTTGCTATAATCACCCCATGCGAGGTGATTATAATACTGAAGTACTAATTTTCAAAATGGCCACCACACGATTTTTGATGCCTCTGAAGAAAACAAAAAAGAAAATCCATTTACTCTGATAACCACTTGAGCAATTGTACTATAACAATGATTCTCCTCGGGCTCAGTGAATACTGTGGAATAATGTCATCTCGAGGATTATTCTACAGTATTCACTTCGCCTTCGGTGGATAATTGACGCATCAAGCAATGTCGAAATCCCTACCAGGTGACAGCTATCTGTTTCAATCTTCAATGGGACCCACCCCCTCCCCCCTTCACCCAGGGGCTTGACATTGATAGGTGCACAAAATCTGCTTAGTGTTCAAAATATGATGACCTGAGGTCAGAATTCAAACCGGAAATATAAATCAATATATTATCGGAAAAGTATTGAAAAGTAAAACTACAACTTTGTACACTTGTAATGTACAAATGAAATGGAAACTTCAACACCCCCCCCCCTAGACAAAATTGTTCTCAATTACCCTTTCCAAGGGATATATGAGGCCATGGAATGCTTGTACCTCCCGGAAACAGATTTGAAGTTTCCACAACACATTTTGATCTGTACGGTAAAGGCAATGTGAGGGAGGTTAAATTTTGATTTCATTAGTCTAAAAATGCATTTTTAAAAAGTATGCACCAAAATATGCGCGTGACTTCAATTGTCTGGTTCCATTAATTCTGTTAAGTAGAAAACTTTCATCTGAATGGGTCATGAACTGTTCATGTTACCAGATGCTTACTGTAAAACAACTGATTGGCATTATGCTTCAAAGGTTTCTTGTAATTCTTGTCTTGACGTAGGATACAGTGTGTCATCCTTTTAAGAGCTTTGCTAAAGGAAAAGGAAAGATACGAACTAAATGTAAATGAACTTGAGTTTACACCTGGAAGTATTTTTTGCTTTGGTTCTGTTGCTGAGAGCTGTGATTGAAAAATAAATCTTGTAATCCAATAAGCACAATTATATATTCTGCTTTATTTACAACCAGTTAACAGAAAAACGAAGTCTAATTATGACTTGGAGGCCGGGCGGGGGGGGGGGGGAGTTGCAGCGTATCACATTCTCAGCACCAGTTGCACATTTTCGCTTTGAGTTCTCAGGGATTCCTTCTGTTATTTTCACTTGTTGTCCACATAATTGCACAGAGCGGTTTTCAACTGAGTTTGGAATAGTCAATCACAACAACTTCAACCACTCAGAACTCTGAAATTCTGCTGCATGTGATTTTCAAGCACTTTTATGCATAAATGCAGGACTTAGTCCACCAACAGACTATTACACCACCAAAATGCAGCTACATTTTATATTTCTTAGTTTGGACACGGAGTAAACTACAGAATTCTAAAGAATCATCCCTCCGGTGGCACACACTATGAAGGGCCTTCACAGCAATGTTGTTCACATCACACTTACCTACTAACTTCTCCATTGAAGAATAAGAGCCATCAGGTCCTTTCTTAAATGGGTCATTTGGTCAAATGACCAATCAAATGAGGGAAGGCAGTTTTCGCATCTTACCATGTCTCTTACAGTGAGAATCACCCCAACACCACAGCTGCCAGCACCGATGCCACTTGTAGTCTGGACTGGCATATTGATCCGTGGCAAGGGAAGAGTTATACTCCGGTTGTTCCAACGTTCCTCTTCATAAATGGAACTGTCTGTCAGAGCCTTAAAGCCCCTCAACATGTTGCGGACAACCATCGGGGTATCTCTTGGAGGGTCAATCGTCGGATCATCATCAAAGTAGACAGTAACAGTTGATAGATCAAAACAAAGCAGTCCCCCCAGTGTTCAGGACTTTCAATATGTACTGGAGTTAGTATGCATGTTACATCTTCTACTGGGCATTGGGACATAGAGGGAGCAACTTTGTGTTTGAAGTACTCTGCACCTTGCTTTGCCCATGTCTGGCTGAAAGAAGGGAAGTAGATGACACCTGTAGGCTTACTGTTTTCAAGTAGTTTAAACGAAACTACATCAATTGTGAAACCATTAACATAGCGTTCACAGGCCAGCATACTAAAACCTGAACTATCTATGACAAACTGGCCATGTCTCAGAACCTCATCACTGGGCCTCTCATTTAACAAGATTTCTTTGACCTTGCTGACATCTTGTGCACTAGGTTGTGAAAGCCACCTTTTTTCTGCGTTCACTTTTGCTGATTCCGATGAGAGCATACACATTTTTTCAAACACCCGGACTGATGTTCTTGTGTAAATACCCAATTTACCAATTGTTACCGCGACTTCATTTTCATCTTCATCACCACTGTCAACTGCAGTACTGCTGTCACTTGCTCTACTTGCTAGCACTTGCAATGTGTGCTGTACTGTGGTTTCAGAGGGGCGCTGGCGAGCAAGCTTAGGGTCACTAGTGTACATGTCCATTTCTGTGGCTGAAGTAATCAAAACATCTTTTTCTGGAATGAAGGCTACTTGAGGAAGCTTCAGCGCTGCTATTTCAGAGCGAGTAAGACTGTTAATTCCATTCACATCCGAAAAACCAACTTGGAGAGAATTTTCGAAATTTTGGATGACATCTGCTTAAATTATGACTTAATTGATATATGGAGAATCCGAAACCCGGAAATCAAGCTTTTCACCTGGAGACAAAAGAAGCCCCTTATCCAGAGGAGATTGGATTTTTGGCTTGTCAGCGATTTTTGTCAAGATGAGGTAGAGGAGACTAGTATTAAAACAGCTATAAGGACTGATCATTCGGCAATAGTTATCTCCTTCAATAGTCTGGACGAACAGATACGTGGCCCGTCATATTGGAAATTTAACTGCAGTCTAACTGAGGATGAAAACTATGTTTCCGCAATTAATGCAAAAATACCAGAATGGCTAGAGAAATTTAATGAAGTGACCGATAAAAGAGTTTTATGGGATCTGATTAAATATCGAGTGCGGCAATTTACTATAAAATATAGTAAAGGAAAAGCTCCAAAGAAAAGGCAAGACTTGGTGGAAATCGAGACATCACTAAAGCAAGCTGAGGAAGCACTCTCAATTGACTCATCTACGTCCAACTTTGAGAATTTAAGCCCCATTTACACGACAGAAAATTTTTGGCACGGCTCGGGTAAAAATGGTACGCGTACCGAAAAAAATAGTTCGGCACGGATAAATTTTGTCGTGTAAACGACTTTGCCTCACCCGTGCCGAACCAAAATTTTACCCGTGCTCGGACCTAGTCGCGAGGTAGTCCGAGCACGGATAAAATTGGTACGCGTTCCTGAAAATCTAACCCGGCTCGAATAATATGTGTAGTGTAAACGATTAACCGTGCCGAACCAACTTTTTTCTGATGAGCCTTCGTGCCTTTGGTCAGCACTATTTGTGGGAGCATGTGCAGAGCTACTGCTTGCCTTCAACTCAAAATGGCGGCAAATAGGGGAAAGTCTCCAAGGAAATCGCGGGGACAATCATAGAAAGACCAAGATGTAAAGGAGTTAATTCAAATAATGCAAGAGGAGACAATTATTTTTAGTCTCGACAATGCGAAATCACCAAAGGAGAAAAGAGCCGCGTACAAAAGTGTTCAAGTGCAGCTTCAAAACAGAGGTAAGCTGAAACTATGCGAAATGTTTTCAACGTCAATTGAGCTCGAGATTAGCGATTTCCTCGAAGTAGTATTGAAGAATACCACTTGTATCGCGCTGGAAACAATAGTATTTACATTTTGGTTGTTTTATCTGTTTACATACTGCTTTTTTATTATAGGGATAGAGTACAATTTAGATAGCATTATTAACAAATGGAAAAAGCTTAAACAGCAATATAAAGAGCACCTTGACAAACAAAAAAAAAGTGGCACTGAACGTCGGAAAAAATGGAAGTTTTTTGATGAAATGGATCAAATATGTGGTCACAGGGATACATCTTCACCTGCATGTCTAATTGATTCAAGTTTACCTCATGAAAATGCAGGTCTGGTATTTTTTATTATTTGTGGGGTGGTAGGGGCCTGTACGTCTATCAAATTTACATGTTCTATGTAAGACCTAGAAACCAAAGCTTAAAAGTCATTTTCTTTTCTTTGGCACCCAGTTACTAGTCAGTACAAATTTGGGTGATTCCCTTAGTAGTGTGATAGTGACAAAAGCAGAAGCACTGTATCATATCATGTAATCATGGAAAGTTATAACAGATGCAACTGAGAAACCATTAAAAATTTGGTTTGTTGTTTTTCTCCTGTTTACTATTTTAGAGTAATTATTTCTTTCCCTTTTTTAAGATTTGGAAAGTGGAACAGATGACGATGAGAATGATACCACTGTTGAAACTGGTGATGACGTGAGAGTTCATGATGAGGAGTTAAGCAGCAATACAAATGAAGAAGTTGGTGAGGGATGTAGTCAGATTGCTAAACGCAAACTGGAGCTGGAAGTGGAGGAAGTGAAACCTGATATTAAGAAAAGCAAGGTTGCCAAGAAAGGAAAAGGAAGGAAGACCAAGCTTGAGCAATCAATTTCTATGTTAAGCGACAGCTTTAAAGATGCTGCAGAACAGGAGATGGAAATGCTGGTGAAGTTGGAACAAATAAGACACAAAGAAATGCTGGAGCATGAAATACGAATGAAAGAATTGGATAACAGGGCTCAAAGTTTATTTTTGGCTTTGGGAGCACTTGTGCTACCAGGTGTAAATTTCTAGGCGCACTGCCAAAATTTTAGGCGCACAGCTAAAAATGTTAGGAGCACAGTTAAAATACTGGTGGCACCAAAAAAAAAAATCAGAAAGCTTCAGACGTTGGTTAAGTATTCATGTTATCTTTTATTTCAATCCTGTGTTTGTTCCTTTCAGGCTCTTACTATTTGTTGAAGATAACACTAATAATGTTACGTTTTTTAAATCAACCGTACTTCTCAATCTCAAGAAGTATAACACTTTATGGTACATTCAAGATAACAGAAAAATTCCACATTCATTTCCTTTGAAATTTACATGAATAACTAAGAAAATATACACTGTCAGTTTACTGCTCACAACTTTCATTTCATTTTAGTTTAAAGCTGATACAGACTTGAAAGTAGGTCCACATCATTTGATTAATACAACATTAACTCAATCAGTCGAAATCCGGTGATTGCCATGAATCAGCAACTGAAATTAATTCATCTGACCACATTCTGTAAGCACAGTTAGGACGCCTTGATCTCTGACCATTGTTGAACCACTTGACAACTGCTGGAGTTGGGTCAAATAAGTTCAATGACACCACTGCGAATTCCAAGGTTAACAGAGGCTCCATCTGAAGCAAGAGAAACTAACTTATGTATCCAATTTGGAAGGCCATCTTCAACAAGGTCACTGAATGCATTTTTTACTGCAGCTAGTACACCTAGTAGAATAGAAAAAAGAGTTGTAAAAGAATTTTACGGAACGTTATCGCACTGTACGTAATGTTACCTAGAGTTGCTGTACAACTACCGTGTCTCGTGTTTAGAATTGTCGCATCCATTGACTAAGGATGAAGATCCATACATTGGGAAGGCTTTACAGTATCTGCAGCGCATCAATTCTTTTCCTAAATCCCATTCAAGCCATCGAAATGCTTTAGCCATGCTCTCTGAAACTTGTACACTTTTCTTTTTTTCTCGCTGACTCGTCTTCTTTATCTTGGACTAAAGTATCATTGGAGTTCAAGGCTGATGAAGTTTTGGAGTTCGAGGCTGAAGAAGAAGGCGGCGGCCGGCTGTTTAATAATAAATTATAGTTATGCAAATGAGCATTTCGTAAGAGAATAAATTACATTGTTGACTGCGCATTGACTTTTATTTACTAACTGGGATATAATTCATTGTTTTAAAAATTGTTCTTACCTTGAAGAAGAAAGTCTCTTAACGCAGGTTGTTTAGCCATTCTTGACTCTGGATTGACCTTTCACATCGGCAACGCAAACTCGATTGCGCAAGAAGCACGTGTTTTCAAGGTAGCCTTCACTCACACGTCTCAGCGGAGTCTTTACAAAACCGAAAAGAGTCGAAAGAGTCTGGGATGGAATGGAAACGTCGAGAAGAAATGGACCTCCGAGATCGGAGAAACCACGGGGAAACGACCAATAAAACACACACTGATGCAAGGGAAATGGTGAAACTTTATTATTTGAAGCCTGATTGTGTTATATCTACCTTTGAATTTATTATTTCAAGCTTCCGTTTCGTGTCTAACCAGTCGGAGTACATAAGGACGATCAGGTTAGAAAGCAGAGTCGAGTAGCGATTCAGTCGCACTGAACGCAGGCTTTTTAGGCGCGCAAGTGCGATCACACATGATTTTTTAGGCGCACAATAAAAAATCTAGTCGCATGTGTGACCAGCTGGTCGTTAACTTTGAGCCCTGGATAATGTACGCCGAAGAGAGGAACGACAACATGAACTGTTGTTGCTCAATATTTTAAGCAGCAACAGAAATCCATATCCACCCCAAAGGATGGATTTCTATCAAGGAAGCAACAGTGGAAGCGAAAGCAGTTATTTTGAATTGTAATGTTTAAGGGCATGTTGTTGATAAGAATGTTTTTGTAAGTGCTGGCATGTTGTTGATATGAACTCTTAGGCTGGTTCACACATGAAAGACAAGGGCATTCGCAAACTCAATCGAAACCATAATCTTGCACCAGGAAATGTGAGAGTGTACCAAGGTAAAATGAGCACAAGCATAAGCACAAGGAAAGGGCAAAATGTTTCTTTTGCTTGTGCTTGTGCTTATGCTTATTTCTCTTGTGTCATGCTTATTCTGCCTTTTGAAACAGGCATGGAATGAGCACTGCGCTTGCTGATGTTGACTTGTGCTTGTGCTTATCACAAGTTTGAATATCCTTGTGGTTATGCTTGTGCCAATGCTTGTGCTTATCTCATAAGTGTGAACTAGCCTTAAATGCTTGCATGTTGTTGCGATCAACCCTTCAATGTTGGCATGTTGTTATGTAAACTGTAACACCTTATTAGTTGCAGGCATGTTGTTGATACAAACAGATAAACCTCACTTGTCAATGGTGGCATGTTGTTGTATGAAGGGATAAACCTCACTTGTCAATGGTGGCATGTTGTTGCATGAAGGGATAAACCTCACTTGTCAATGGTGGCATGTTGTTGTATGAAGGGGTAAACCTCACTTGTCAAAGGTGGCATGTTGTTGTATGAAGGGCCAAACCTTATTTGTTAAAGGTGGCATTTTCTTATATAAACTGAACCATGTTTTAATATTTACTGACAAACTCAGTTGTCAAAGCTGGCATGTACCAAACTGTTATGAACTGTAACACCCTAGTTGCTGGCATGTTGTTGTTATGAACTGTAAAACTTTACTTGTCAAAGCTGACATGTGATTATGAAATATAGCACCATAGGTGCTGGTATGTTGTTGTTATGAACTGTGAAACCTTAGTTGCTGGTATGTTGTTGATATGAACTATACAACCTTAGTTGCTGGCATCTTGACATGAACTATCAAAGCTGGCATGTTTTTTATTAGAATTTTAATGCTGGCATGTTATTGATATAAACTGAAAAACCTTGGTTTTCAAAACTGGAATGATGTGGATGTGAATTTCGTTCACAATTTAAATTTTTCTGCTCAACCAAAATATACCGGTAAATCAGTAGTATCAACCTCTAAATTTGAACTGTAAAAAGTTGTTGTTTAAGCTGGTACATAGCTGGTATGAGTTTCTTGTAATCAGTTTTATGTACAAATTTTTTTTTAGCCAAATTAGAAGTGAATAGTTAAAACAGGTATTTTGAACTGCAAAGACATTTTTTTCAAAGCTTGCATGTTGCTAAAACAAATTTATTATATTGTTTATTTTTTAATGATAACACTTAAGAATAAAGTTGCTGTTGTACATTTACGTCGACAATAGTGTTTTCATCCTGACTTCTATTGGTTAACTTAATTATAATCTACTTTACATGTCATGGTGCAACCCAACAGCATTTTGCAATGTAATTTCAAATACAATCCTTTTTGCAGTATATAAAACCAAAATATTTCTTCCTTCACAACTTAACACCAACTTCAGTCTGCTGCGACCAACACCTCTGCTTGTGGTAACATACTTGACCTTGTGGTTTCCCTTCAACGTAATTGCTTTCATTCCGATCATTTTCCAGTAACATTTACTATTAATGCCATTTCAAGTAGATGACAAAATATAAAATTTAACACAAACTCTCAACTTGTAATTTTTTCTTTTTACATTTGATATGAAAGTCTTATGTACACATATACTCTTTCTTAAAAGTGACATTGTCATAATTTTATGAGTGCAGATTCTTGGCAGCCATGGGAAAACAAATTAGTCTATTCACAGCCACTTCCAATGTGCCGACCTTCTGGTGTCCTGAAATATAGTGCAAGAGCATCTCGAATGTTGGCGGCATCTCTCTCAGTCTGTCTTTCGTGAATTCCTAATGGGATGTCTTCAGGCTGCTCAACAGCATTCTGTATATCCTCAAGCCATTCTTCTAAAAAGGCATCCTTCCTTAATTCGCAGATGTTATGGAGTATGCACGAAGCAGCCACAACGTAGCATGTGGATTCAACAGACATATCAACACGCTTAAGAACACGTTGGAAACGTCCTTTCCATCTACCAAAGGTATCCTCAGCAGTCATACGAGCTCTGCTGAGACGATAGTTGAAGTGTCTTTGCCAGCTAGGTGTGTTTTGGTTTTCTGGATAACCTTTCATTAGCCAGTCCAAGAGAGGGTAGGCTGGGTCGCCAAGAATTAAAGGAGCAATATCAACACCGAGTACTGTTTCTTTGATGTTAGGATCAAAAAGATGCCTTTGCATCCACGATCATAAAGTTTTGAGTTAGACAGCACTCTGGCATCGTGAACGCTGCCTGGCCAACCAATGACGACATCTCGAAATAGGTACTTTGAGTCCACCAGAGCCTGCATCACTATACTATGATAGGATTTCCTGTTTATATAATCAGTACGATTTTCCAGAGGAGCTTGTATGGGAATATGGGTACCATCGATAGCACCTGCACATGCAGGAAATCCCCATTTCTCTTTGTAAATCCTCATGACTTCACTCAGATTGTCCCCCTTTGGTACTGTAAGGAAACCTTTTCCTAGTTTTTTTGTTATAGCTTTACAAACGTCTTTTATACAAAGACAAACAAACGACTTTGAGACACCAAACAAGTTAGCTATTGTTCTGTATTCCGCAGTGGAACTCATGTAATAGAGGGTTATTGCTGTCCTCTTTCTTGGGGAGACGGCTTTACGCATTGCAGTATTCTTACGAACAATTTCGGCTTCAATCTCTGAGACAATAAATTGGAATGTTGCTTTAGAAACACGGAAATTGTCATACCACTCCTTGTCGGTGAATGCTGTTTCTACAATCTGAAACCAGCGATCACTGCGTGGCAGCACCCAGCAACGTCGCTCAATAGAATTGCAATCAAGCAATGATGCCAAAATGAACAACTTGAATCTTCTCCTTCTTCTATTCTTTTGGAGAGAAGAACAGAAAAAAGATGTTTTCCGAATTTTCTGCGAGAAGACGGGCGATCTTCTTGAAAGGAGAAACTCCAAATACTTTTCGTCAGCCATGTTTTACAGACTTAGCCGCATGCGCACTAGGAAAGACTTGTGTACGCTGGACAAGATGTTGAGCCTTTTACCCGCACCAAAACATAATTTCACACCGCTCAGCACGGTAGAAAAAAAGACGTGTAAACGAGGTATCAGTGCTATTTTTTTTGGTACGCGTACCATTTTTATCCGAGCCGTACCAAACTTTTTCTGCCGTGTAAATGGGGCTTTAGAATGCTTAAAAATGAAATATGACTCGCATTTTGATTACATTGCCAAAGGAGCAATAATTCGTTCGAGAGCAAATTGGTATGAACAAGGTGAGAAAAGCAACAAGTATTTTTTAGGGCTTGAATCTTACAGGGGGAACAAGAGTTGTATGCGAAAGATGCTTACTAATGAAGGCACCCTCACCACAAATCCAAAGAAAATTATGAAGGAAATTGAAAATTTTTACTCGGATTTGTATGCGGCAAATGAAGAGGTGGTAGATGAAAATCATCCATTCTTGCAAAGACCAGAAATTCTTAAACTCACTGATGAAATGAAAAGTGTTTGTGAAGGAAAGCTGTCGGTTAGAGAGTGCTTTGATTGCCTTCAGTCGTTCAAAAATAACAAATCGCCCGGTAACGATGGTCTCACCGTTGAATTTTATAGAACATTTTGGAATCCCTTAGGAAATTTACTTGTTGATTGTCTTAATTATTCATATGACTTTGGTGAACTTTCAAATACTCAAAAACAGGCCGTCGTTAAGTTAATAGAAAAGAAAGGGAAAGACAAACGACACATAAGTAATTGGAGACCTATTTCGTTGATTAACGTTGACACTAAAATTGGCTCAAAGGCAATCGCCACAAGACTTCAGAAGGTATTGCCTAAAATAATACATTTCAATCAAAACGCTTATGTTAAGGGCAGAACGATCCTTGATGCCGTGAGAACAATAGATGACATCTTAGAATATACAGAAAGGAATAAAATCCAGGGATTATTAGTAGGTATAGATTTCCAAAAAGCTTTCGATTCCGTTAATCGTATCTTCATTGTCAAGGCGCTTTCTATTTTCAACTTTGGCCCGTCTTTGATTCGCTGGATACAAACTTTTTATAAAAACATTCTCAGTACAGTAATGAACAATGGTTTCACAACTGCCCCATTCAAAGTTCTTAAAGGTGTCAGACTAGGTGATCCATTATCTCCATATTTATTCATCATCTGTTTAGAAATCTTAGCTATTAACATTCGTCTTAACAAAGAGATTCAAGGTATACTAGTGGATAACGAGGAGATTAATTTAGAGATTTTTGCTGATGACTTGACAGTTTTTCTGAGAAATTATACCTCTCTTAATGCCTTGTTAGAAACTGTGGATAGTTTCACCTTATGCTCTGGGCTAAAAATCAATGACCAAAAAACAGAGGTAATGTTATTGGGAAACAACAAACAAATGTCGCCGATGCTAACAGTCTCCGCCGACAGAAATATCACTATTAAACGGGCTATTAGGATTTTAGGTGTTCATTTTACGTACAATCAAGCCCTTTGGAAAACACTGAATTTTGATGAAATTTTGAAATCTATCAGAGAAAAGCTGCAGTTTTGGAATTGGAGAAACCTAACAGTGCTTGGTCGAATACAAATCATAAAAACATTTGTTGTTCCGATCTTCATGTATAGGGCTGGCTTGGTGTACGTACACAAAGACATCATCAAGGAAGCAAATAAAATTTTATTTAATTTTATTTGGAAGGGAAAGGGTAAAGTTAAACGCTCAGCCTTGATATGTGATGTGGAAAACGGTGGCTTAAGGGCACCACATTTGGAATCAATCATTAAGACACAGCGAATCATGTGCTGCAAAGAATTTGTTGAGGCGCAGCAAAGTAGCTGGAAATTAATCCTCTCGCATTATTTAAAACAAGTTGGTGGTAAATTAGTCCTAGGTTGTGGATTTGACATTAAGAAACTTCCTATCAAACTGCCTAGATTTTATGAACAGTGTTTGCAAATCTTCGCTGAACACTCCGCGGCAATGGAAGCAAACATTCAAAACATTGCAAGAGCGAGTACAATATTATGGAACAACAAACACATTTTAATTGATGGAAAATCCGTGTTTCATTACAGCTTATTTAAGAAAGGAATAGTCACGCTTGAAGATCTTGTAAATGACAAGAATGAAGTAATTGTCAAGCAAAACCTGAGTGAATCAAATTTCACACCTATGGAAGTGTTTCATTTGATGCAAATTTATGACGCCCTACCGACGCATTGGCGAAATTCTTTGATATTTTTTGGGCCCAAAAGTGAGAAAGCTTTTGTTTTAAATGATCATATCAAACTACGTTTAAAGAACGAGCATGTGCGAATCGATAAAGCTATTTCTAAAAATATTTACAAGGAAATACGATCAAAGTATGAGACCGCTCCAACTGCACAAGCGAAGTAAAAGGATCAATTCTCAAGTACATGCTTGGAATGGCATGAAATATATGAATTGCCATTTAAGGTTCTTATGGATACAAAATCTCGGGAATTCCAGTATAAAATCTTAAACAGATACTTATCCACGAACTCATTTCTTAACAAAATAGGTTTGACAACTTCACCATTATGCACATTCTGTGAACAAGAGAGCGAATCCCTTGAACATTTATTTATTACATGTCCCTATGCAAAGAGTTTCTGGCTGGACTTCATTAGTTGGTGTAAAAAAAAAAAGATCTGGAGGAACTTTCAAGCACTAATATACTTTTTGGAATATGGCAAGGGAAGGAAGACTTTCTACTAATCAATCATCTCATAATCTTAGCAAAGCAACACATCTATGAATGTCGCATGAAACATGGCCATCCATCTTACAGAATCTTTACAAATAAGGTTGAATACGTTTATCGATTAGAGTCACAAATAGGGAAATTAAATAACAAGGAGTCCAGTCACAAACGTAAATGGAAAAAGTATACAGATTAAATGTTTTAAATAGGACTTAGCTTTCCCTCGGTAGCAAGTTGTAATCATGTAAATAGATATTTGTAGGTGATGTAAATAACCAGTCTGGCTTGTAAGTGTCACATCAGTGTATGTTAGTATTGTTGTAAATAACTTACGTAGTAAGCTTGTAATAGTATTGTAAGTAATGTGTCTCAACTTGGAGAGAATTAACTCCTGTTTGTTTTATGTTGTTTTTACGTGTATCATCTGAAAAACTGACTGGGACAGAAATAACATCTCTTTCTTTGCTGTTTTTCTCAACGTCAGGGTTTTCTGTGTCTGCACTTTTGCCATCACTTACACCCTTGTCTGCTTCTTTGACAACCACTGTACAAGCCTTCTCCCATTTAACATGGTCATACAAAACCTTGGGGACCTGGTCTGGCACCAGAACACAATGCTTGGATTTAGTGTACTCATATTCACAAAAGTCTGGCCGAACAGGTCATCCAGTAGTTGGTTCATTCTGTTGATCCAGGCTTTGTCTGCATCAGTCCAGGTCATGTTCTTGGGACGCCATCCACACCCCCTGAAGTAGAAAGGTTTGCCTGTGCAAAAAAGGAGAAATAAGCAATCTTATTAGAAGTCAGTTAAAAACTTAAAGTTAAGTTGTTTATTAAATACCCTTTTCCAGTCTCAGGTGACATCAATATTTTTATGATGTGAAATTTGGGAACTGTGAAAACTTAAAAACCCTGTCAAGAGAAACTGAATTTTTTGCCATACTTTTCTTTCATGTTGCCACATAAGTAACAGTACTTGAAAATGGTGCACCCCTGTCCCTCCCCAATAAACACACATTTTTCTTGATAAATACTTGTAGAGGAAAAACTGACTGTAAACAACACTGAATGGAAGGGTGAGAGAAGAGAGGGGGTGCAAAATCTGTATCACTAGTGAAACCCACAGTGAAATTCATGCAAGTGTCTCAACAGTTTTGGCTGCAACATGAAATCTGATATGGACACTAATGGTCCCTGTAGTAACCTCCACCTGCATTTTCTATTAACAAAACCAATCAACTTTTGGCATAGACAGCAGACATCAAAATTAATGCTTTTAATCCCGTTATAAGTTATTCATACATCAACTTGCTGGTAAAATTAAGATTTGAAATAAATTAGCTTACCCGACAAAATGCAGCGACGTGCTTCTCTGAGTGATAACCTCAAGTCAAGAAACATCTCGGTATAAAGATGAGCGAGAATCTGGTCCATTGAAATGTAAGAATTTTAATATAATAAGCTCAATTATGCACGTATTTTGATTGGGTCTTACTTATGACCTTAATTAG
Organism: Siderastrea radians; assembly: GCA_964017195.1. Taxonomy (NCBI): domain Eukaryota; kingdom Metazoa; phylum Cnidaria; class Anthozoa; order Scleractinia; family Rhizangiidae; genus Siderastrea; species Siderastrea radians. Next base: position 13,349,202 of record OZ024898.1, on the reverse strand, counting down.
AGGACAGACGCATAGATTACGTCATCACTGTTTCATTTCGTTTCTTTATCGTACAAATAGTACAGATAGATTCCATGTTGCTGTGCGTCTGTTCAGTAACGGAGGACATTATGTCAACATGTGGTAAGAACAAAAAAGTGGCACACGAGGCGAAAGTGGCACACGAGAGTGTGTCACCAATGTTCTTACCACATGTTGACATCATCTGTGCTCTATTACTGAACAGACGCACAGCAACATGGAACTTATTTTTTTACATAATAAAGAAACAAAATGAAACAATTATGACACAATCTATGCGTCTGTCCTATGTGTCTATGTGTCTATTTGTTAAATAATCCTGTCACCACAATAACAAAATAATGATAGCTTAAAACATTAATTTTGTTTGAGCAGTAACCCTTGGGCATGGCTAACTGACTACAGGTGGTGGCCAAATTCACAGCAAAATAATTGTCTGTAATTTCAGAGCCTTTGAAAATGCGACCTTTTAAATATATTACGTGAAAAAAGGGTGAAATATATATCTTTTCGGCATTTTAATGACTCCCCTGCAACTGTATTCTATGTCAGCATTAATTAAATATTCAACTTACAGGAGGATGTGTTGCCAGAAGAATCATGCGAAGTCGCTCTCGCGTAAAGTTGTCGTTGCAACTTGTGGGCAGCTTCAAAGCCCTGATTAGATAAGTGGTGCAGTGAATGATGGGTTCTAAAGAGCATTGGTACGCGCTCTACTGTCAAGTGGCCATAGTCACTAGTGCCAAGCGAGTTGCCAAACATCTCCAGCAGGAGGAAACCCCATTCTTTGCACTAAAGATAATGATAATTGATAACCACTTGTTAGAACAGTGATTTTAAGTACTTAATACTTGATCAAGTTCTGTATTGCTATGATTGATGCTTGGTTAAAAGAATATTAACGACATGTAATGTATTTTGTTATAAAAGGTTTGTTTTAACGCTTAGCTGATCTGTTACCTTAAGTTTCTATCCAGATGTTTAACAAATGCCATATTTACTACAAACAAACAATAAACAATATGGCAAAAATGGAACATTAAGAAAGGGGAACACCAGTAGATACGAAAAATCTACTAAGATATTTTGTTGCACAAATTTTTGGGAGAATTAGTAAAAATACTAACACCAGAAATGCAATAGAAGAGGAATTAAGACAGTAAAAGAAATGGAAATGACTCCTCAAATAATCATGCAACAAAACAGCTAACTTAAACTTATCTTTATTTAAGGTCATAATAAAATTACCTTCACATCAAAAATGTCAACGAGATGTTCATCGCTTTCATTAAAGTGGGTGTCTCTGATGATGAGAGTAATCTCTTTCCACTGAGAGCATACCTGTAATATATTTAAAGTGTTTCACTGAAGTCGATATGAAGTATGTACATAACACTGTAAATTTATGTCAAAAAAGGGACAAGCATACAAGATACCGGTAGTTCACTCCATCGTACTTATTACTATCACCACATTCAGTTACAGTAACCTGTATTGTTATAAGCCACCACCCTTTCTTGACTATATTGTGTGTTTCCAGAAAATATCCATATCCCCCCCACGGATGGTCGTTCAGTTTTAACCCCCCCACCCCCCTGGAATTTCCATTCCAGAGGGTCTGTGGTGGACCCCCCCACCCCCCAGGATTTTCCAGTTTTTTTTTTCACTTTTTTTTTACAAGCCTTAACAATTTTTTAGCATTGTTCGCTTATTACAGGGCCTCTGATATTATGCTATGTTGCGATTTCGCATAATTGACGTCAAATCGCAACTTGTCATATAATTCATCACAAATCGCAAAATTCGTACAAAATCGCACAAATGAGAAAAGATAAAGGAAATACTCGCTTTAACTAAGTCCTAAGGCAATATCAAAGTTGTTTCAAGGTGGTTTACCTGTCAAAAACCCTTGGAAAACCTCTGATGTGGTTTCCAATCGAACAACATTACTTCGGGCAGGCAACTTCCTTTTTCAGTTTCAACTTAGCCATAACAACATTCCCACAAATAAATTTGCTTTCTTTCTTTGCTTTCTTGTATTGTACTGCAGTTTACAAGGCAAAATGGCTGAATGCAGAATGTTTAAATCTTTCCATGAAGTCGAAAACATCGTAGAGTGTTCGATCGTTCGACACCGCACGTTAACACATGCGCCTTCATTATTCAGTCAGCGGTATCTTGTGGCACTTCATATATAATGTCACTTAAAGTCTTCAACGTTCTACTACGTCATGTAGTGTACACGGAAAGCCATTTGATATTGGAATAAACGCAAATGAGGTGAAAACAATTTATTTCGTTCTAATACAGATATGTATATTTTTATGCTCTTAAAATCGATGGCGCGAAACGTCGAAAGTATGACCTACATGCTATAACTTTTTTCAAAGAGATACACCCTTCATTCGAATAGCCGTTGGCTATCATATTTCACAAGAAGAAAATATACACGTTAATAAAGCAGCCATGCTTTACAAAAGATATCGTTGGTAGCATTATAAAAATCTACGAATAAAATCCAAGTTAAGTTAACAGTGACAAATGCATACCATTCCTCCTAAAAATCTTGTAGAAAAAGCGACTTCTGAACGTTATCTTGGAGAGTACAGACCGTCTTATACAAAAAGAAATTCAACTATGTTGAAATGTCAGTTTTTCAAATCAACATCACGGCATGCTTAAATTCTCTATTATCTCAAGCTGAATGAATGACCCCATCAACAAGGGCTCCAGTAGCATCCAGGCCATAAACCGCACGATCCTTAAAGTACCATATGTATACAACATCATTCTCCTCGTCAAAACGTTGAACTTCTCCCCTGTACCAGCCTGGTTTCCAATTTGTACCCTCTAAATCTTTCTCACTCCACAAAACCTCTAACCTTTGACCGACAACGAAAGCCTCCCTGCCTTTCAATTCTTCTGGTTGATCTCTTAGTTTTACTGGTGGTCTTTTTCTTCTCTGTGGACGTTCCATACCTTTTTGGCATTCTCACTTTTTAATACCTTTTCCTTTTTGGCTTTAGATTTCTTCACCGTCTTGCTTTGACCTCCGTCATTTATTTTGCTAATTCTTTGTTCCAGTACATCAATTCTCAGCCGTGATGATTCTTCTTTCTCAGCAACAATAACTCTTAAGGACTCGAGAGCACTTTGTACGTTTCGCTTCTGCCCACTGTCTACATTAATGGATGGTGTTTTTTGCGACAAAACATCCTTTAGGCATGACGTTCTTGTGGTAAGAGTATTTTCTTGCCCATGTCCAAACTTCCTCCTACGACGAACAGCTCTCATATTAAGTTCATACTGGGCTTTACTTATTTGTTGAGCCACTTCTATGATGTGTAATATGCACAAGCGCTCTCTTGAGAAGGCGGCGTCTGAGTGACCTGCCTTAAGAAGCCCTACTCTTGTGACTAGTTCTTCCTTGGTTCCGACCTCTAAAACACGGTGAGTCCTTAAAATAAGCCTCAGCTGAGCAACGGACAACCTCATTAATCCAGCACTAGAACTCGGTATCGATTCAATATCTCCATCGTAGAGTTCAGCTTCGTCCAATTTAACTAGATCCTTTTCACGTGTTTCGTTTCCTACAATGCGGCGCACAAGCTCATGTTTCTTGCCAGTAGTAAGTAGCCCAGACTCACTGCACATTTTCAAAAGTGACTCTCTACTCTCTTGATACAAAGGATGCAGCTTCCAGGTCTCTCGTTGCAGGTCCTCCTCCCTCTGGTCTTGAAGTTTCTTGTGCATGGTGCTGAAGTAAGTTGATGCCTCTTCAAGAGAAACCCAAGCAAGAAAAGCGACAGATTTCATGTCTTCTTGTGATGGGGTCGGTAACACTCTAAAACACATGTTGAGGACCTTTTCGGGTAAAAAAATTCCAGGGCTTTCATCCCACGGTCCTGAAGATAAGTCCCTCCGTTCCTCGTAACCCATGTAGTGAAGTTCACCTACGGCTTCCCATAATTTAAAATCTGGTAGCGGTTGTCGGTCGAAACGCTCCAGAGGTGTTGCTCCTCGCCAGCACTCATCTTGTCTAAACACAGTGGTATTGTAGTTGTCTTTAAAGGCTGTTTTGGAAGAGGTTAACGTGTTGTAATCTTCAACATACGTCCCGTTAAAGTTGCTTTTTACACACCATACCTTTTCCAAGTAGGTTAACTTTTCACACTGAACAGGACAATACGATGTTTGGTCCTTGAGCCAGGGAGGAATTTCTGGACAGCACAAACAAGTCTGAACGAAAACTAGCCTCCGCCAGAGTAGATAAGATTGAGAAAGACTTAGATGCTCAGATGGCAGAACTCAGAAGGGCCCAGGATGCCCTTAGGAAAGCGACGGAAGCTCGAAAAAATTTTTTGAAAGTTGAAAGCCAGCCTTCCGAGAGCGATAGCGATGAATCCATAAGCTAAGCGGTGAATCCTCTAGGTTTCGAATGTATTTCGCAAGCAATACGTTAACTACCCTGTTTACCTTAAATACTTCGGCTCTTTTATCAATAATTTTCGCATTAAGGTCATTAAGTTGTTTTGTACGTTTTGTTCAGGTCGTAAAAGGACTCATCAATCTCAGTGGGTGTTGTAATTGCCCAACAATATAAACTCAGAGATACAAGAAAAGTACTAATTTCTAAGAAAAAGGTTTCTCGATGAAAATGTTCATGAGTTTTTAAATCTTTTTAGTGCTCGCTTTGTGTATAATTTTGCACGTTTAAATTTTACAGATCTGCTGAGGATTGACAGTTAAAGTTAATAAAGAAAATATAAACTTCCGGTGTAGAATTATGTTTTCTTCCGGTAGAGATGAGACCTAGGGATCTGGGTACCAATTTGCTACGGGCGGCCATCTTGATTTATCTCGCGTGCAGAGCGTGCGAAAATGAAGTGAATTATGCTTCCTCCGAAGGATGACCGCGATCTCTCAGCAAAGAAAAAGACGTTTGAGACCAACATCTTGAATTTCTTTTTGGAAAGGGCATCTGTTTCAAATTTTATGGCGCTACAAATAAAAAATTCAGGTACGTTTGTCTAGCACACTTCGCGTCGTTTGTGGAGAACCCTGGAAAATTATTCGCGTTAGCACCCCCATACCCCTCGGAAATTTCTACCTCTTAGCCCCCCCACCCCCTAGGAATTTCCATTGACCATCCGTGGGGGCGGTATGGATATTTTCTGGAACCACACATTGAGCAGTCAGTTGTTAAATGCCTTAAGGTGATTCCATTCAAATGCATTACGCATACTTTGTGCACATCATTTTTTGCCTGATTAGCATGCGCACGAACACACGCAATTTTGAAACTTGATAGGTTTTCTATGAAAGCTGAGCTGTTCAGAGAAATTATCGTTTTCTCCTAAACAAGCACAGTTAGCCCCATTTTTTAATACATAAGTCTAAATGACACACTGTCGCTGTCGAGTACAATATGTCGCGAATTTAAGAAAAGTTAAAAATTCTGCGTTGAGATATTTGTATTTAAATGTTGAAAAGAGCACGTCTTTAGCTACAGCAGGATATGTATGCACGCGGGATATTTCCAGACGCGTACCGTATGTTCACAAGTTTATTATGGTTGCTAAAAAAAACAAACACAAAAATAACAAATTACGATAAAATAAAAAGAAAGCGACAAGAAAACAAACGATACTATAAAGACAACAAGAAAAGACACTTATAAACGTTGTATGGCTACAGGAACAAATGATGAGAAATTATAATCCTTGAGATGCGATCGGATGTAGTGAACGATACTAAACCTTAAAGACGAATGGCCAAGCTAACGGTGAAACTTACACAAATAACAAAACGAAACAAAGCGAAATTATGCATAAAAAAACCTAGCAGAATATAAATGCCACGAAAACACGCAGGAGAACGAAAACAATGAAGTAACGAAAACAAAGAAATGACATGCAAAATAACATCAATGAGACAAAGTCAAATGTGGGAGCAACATCTGGCTCCCCTAAGAGTTTTAACTCTTAAGTTCAATGTTCTTAACACTTAAAAACGGTTAAAAAAACAAAGTTCATGTTTTGTGACTCCTGTGGTGGGGATGTCCCTGGTCTTACTCTTCATTCTCTAAGACTAACACGAGTTTGTCGATCGGACGATCTAGCTTCTTCATACTGGTGGCAACCTTGGCGGACCGAACTTGACCATCTCCACCTGGGTACACCTCGATAACTCAACCTAAGCTCCAGACGTTCCTTGCCACTCGCTTGTTGATGATTAGTACTAGATCTCCTTTTTCTAAATTTCTTCTAGAAAGATTGCATTTCACTCTGTTGCAAACTTTGCGCGTATTCTTTCCTCCACCTAGTCCAGAACACATTAGAGAGGTATTGGACGCGCTTCCACCTTTTTCGAAGATAAACGTCAGTTCTCTGAAAATTTCCAGGTGGCGGCATTATGACTCTTGATTTGGAAGTTAAAATGTGGTTTGGTGTAAGAGGATCCAAATCTTCGGGATCGCTCGACGGTATGGTTAGCGGTCAGCTGTTAATAATGCATTCAACCTCTGTTAGCGGGTACTAAACGACTCATCATCGAGGGTGTGGCCAAAATCTCGCATCAATGCAGATAGAATTGATCGAATGGACCGTATTTTGCGCTCCCAGACGCCACCCATATGGGACGCCGCTGGAGGATTCTGCTTCCATTGGATTATCCAATCGGCTTTGAAGTCTCTGCAAAGACTCCTTTGGATTGCGCTTTGGTCCATTTCTTCTAAGGCTTTCTTTAGCTTGTTCTTGGTCCCCTGATCTGATCTGATTTCATGAACTGGTCCTCTTCTATTTACGAATCGCCGAAGAGCGTTCATGAAGGAATCTGTTTCCAGCGAGTCTGCTGTTTCAATGTGCACTGCTCGGCTGGCCAAACAGGTAAGTAGTACCCCATAGCGTTTTACCTCTTTTCTTCCTTGTTTGATGAGGAAGGGACCAAAGTAGTCAATGCCGCAATACGTAAACGGAGGGGCAGGCGTTATTCGCTCTTCAGGAAGGTCGGCTATTTTCTGTTCACCTGCTCGTCCACTAAGACGACGACAGACCACGCACTTGGAGATGAGATGTCTCACAACGGAATTTGCATTGACAATCCAATATTGACTTCTTAGTTCGTTTAGAGTGATACCTCTGCTAGCGTGAGCAACTCTCTTGTGAGCGTCTCTAACTATGAGGTTAAAGACAAAACTCTTCCTCGGGAGGATCACTGGATGCTTAAAATCTTCTGCTAACTCTTGAGATTTACTTAGTCGATCTCCGACACGAATTAAACCATCCTGGTCGAGAAATGGATCGAGGTGATATAAGGAACTGGTTTTCTTAATTGCAGACTTTCTAGCCTTTGCAAAATTGCGGTCGTTCTTGCAATCTTCACGTTGAATCTGCTTCAAGTTTTAATTTCTGTAGGAAATGCGTTGCTTTGCACCAGCTTTAGAATGACCTTTCAGCTTTTTCCAGTTCTTCCACTTTCAAGGGATTGTCTCTTAAGCCTGCTGTATGCCCTTCTCTATTTGCGACAACCTTTGGTGACAACGACTTCTTACTTGAGTTTGTCTTAAGACGAAGTATCCATGGTATGGATCGTTTCATTCGGTACCAATCCGAAAAACGTGCAAGTCTTGTCAGAAGGTCTGTACCCTCGTTGAGGTCTATACTGTGCACTTGGACCTTCTTGACTTCAGGATCACTGACCGATATATCGTCCAGGTCATTAGGAGGTCAAGGCCATGCACATGCACCAAGGGATCGTATACGGAAGAAATTGTAGACAGTATTCCTCGTTGTGTCAATGGCTGGTCTTTCACAATAATCCTAAAACCAAATGTGTCCGATTCGACAGCCCATTGTACACCAAGAGCTCTCTCTCAACAGGAAGGAAGCAATCGCCCAACTCTAATGATTTAACTCCTTGAGCACGTGCTTCCTCTGGGACACTTTCCAACACGGTTCTACCGTTACTAACGAACTTTGCCAGATTAAAACCTCCATGGGCACAAGCATCACAAACACCACTTATTCGTTGGATAGCAGACTCTTCAGTTCTTCAGAACGAAGACAGTCGTCAACATAAAAGTTCTTCCTCAGCACATCAGGGGTCGGTTTCTGCTCCAACAATCTCAGTGTCATCGGCTGTCTTTCGTAATGCAAAGTTCGAGCAACTTGGTGAGGACACCGCACCAAACAGGTGGACGTTCATCTGGTACTCTTCAAGATTTCGCGTCTAATCTCCTTCGGGCCACCATAAGAAACGAAGGAAGTCACGCTGGCCCTCTGGAACCCGGACTTGGTGAAACATTGCATCGATATCACCCATGAAAGCGACTGGTTCTTGGCGAAATCTTGTTAGTACTCCCACTAGTCTATTTGTCAGGTCAGGTCCTTGAAACAGTTGGTCGTTCAGCAATGTGCCTCTAAATCTGGCGCTACAGTCGAATACAACCCGGATCTTGTTCGGTTTTTTTCGCATGGTAAACGCCATGGTGGGGTATGTACCAAACTCGGCCTGTCTTTGCAGAAAGAAGATCTGACGGGACTTTCCTAGAAAATCCCTTGGCGATGATCGTGTTCATGAAATTAACCTAGTCCTTGTAAAACGTCTCACTTCTGATAAGCCTTTTCTTCAACCAATATGCTCTTTGAAGGACTTGCTCTTTGTTTCCAGGAAAGTGAGGATCATCGCGCCAGAAAGGAAGAGGAATCTCGTAGTGATTATCCTCTGTGTGGCGAATACCCTGGTTAACTATCTTGAGAAACTTCTTGTCATCTTGTGAGTACTCTAGCCTCTTCTATTCAGTTCTCTCGCTGAAATCTAACTAGAACATCTTGTTCAGCGCTTGTGGAGTGACAACTTCTCTGACTTTATTCTCTACCATGAAGTGATGATCAAGGTGTCTACCAGAACCAACTTCCTTAGCAGCCACTCTATTGCAACTCATCGTTGGCAGCTCTTTGTTGGGCATGTAAAGGGGGCCTACTATAGCCCATCCAGCGAACATCTTAATAGCAAAGGGACCGCCATCTTGACTAGCTAATATATCTAATGGTTCAAGGGCTTTCAGACAGTTTGAACCAATCAGCAGAGCGATCTTGGCGTCAGGCAACTGTGGTGGTAGGTCTGTCGCTATGCGCTTGAGGTGTTCCCAACGATAGGCAAGTTCAGGCGTAGGCATATCTTCACACGTAGACAGATCTTCTTTGGTGAATATATTCGGCAGTTGCAAGGTATTGTCACTATTCAAGTTCGTAACGATTAAGTCATTTAAAACTTCAGTGTCATGTAACTTCGTACCATTGACGGTCTTTACCATCAACTGCATATCAATGCCCTTTACACCTAAGCTAGCTGTAAGCTCTTTAAGAACAAAGGAACCAGTGTCGCGTTCCCAGTGTCGTAGACGCGTGGTGTTAGGCACTGGAGTTCGCCAGGTCAACCACAGTGAAGTACTAGGCGGTCAGCAAGATTTAACTCGTTTATTAGAATCAGGCTAGTCCGACTATTTACAGCACTTGGGGTGAAAACTAGAAGAGAAAATGTGCGATTTCTAAGTTAAAGGAAACAAGAACTACAATTTTGCTCCGTGAAATAAGACAAAGAAAAAGAAACTACAAAATTTACAAGCGTGACTTACGTCTGATCTTGACTCCGCGGGTTAAAAGGACTCCAAAACTCCTACAGTTGTAATTACTCTGATAGCTCCTTACAGTGAGAGTGACTCCTTACAACTGAATAAACGTGCTTGGGAAAAACTATTCTAATGCATACCTCTCTGACTTGTAAAGGAAATAAAAATGAATAAAGCTTTGTACGGCTAGCCAAAAACCGGATATTCGGTGATCACGTAATAAAATAAAACAAAGCTACTATTAAGCAAAAACAAGCAGTCCTTGAATAAGTCCAAGAGTCTTTGTTCACGGATAACGTCACACTCCTTGCCCAAGGATGCTCAATCCTTGCTCCTGTAACTGTATCTCCGACTCTGGTCAGTGGGTTACGTTTGCGTCTAGGGACGCGACTCACTTGCTCTCAGGTGCTGTAGGCACGAGTAGGATCAGCTCCTTAATTGGTCGCAAGAATGTTTTCTTCTTGCCTTCTCTGAACATCTCCACTTGGGATTTCCTGACTTGACCATCATCGCTCCTGATGGCTTCCGTTACTCTACCCATGGGCCAGTCGTTTCTGTAGGCTCCCTCTTCTTTAACGAGAACTACGTCTCCTGCGTGTAGATTTCTCTTTGGCTCCTCCCACTTGGTTCTGGTCTGTATGTTCTGTAAGTACTCGCACCTCCATCTTATCCAGGATTGATCCGCGAGGTACTGGACACGTCTCCAGCGGCATTGGGCGTAAACATCGGGTGGAACAAAGAGGCCAGGTGGTGGACCGAGTGGGCGTGTCTTCAGGATCAAGAGCATAGAGGGTGATAGTGGTTGTGGCTCATCTGTATCCATTGGTATTGTGGATATGGGGCGAGGGTTGACTATCGCAGACACCTCTGCCATGAGCGTTACGAGAACTTCATGGGTAAGTTGTGCACTGCCAAGCTCTGCAAACATTGCGTCCAGCACGCGTCAAATGGTTCCTATTTGGTGCTCCCAAGCGCCCCCAAAGTGCGAGGCACAATGTGGGTTGAATATCCACTCGCACCCCTGATCTTTAACGTAAATCTCCACCTTGCACTGGTCCATCTCTTTCAGGGCGTCCTCCAGCTCCGATTTTCCTCCAATGAAATTGGTTCCCCGGTCGCACCTGAGAAGGGAAGCAGGACCGCGAAGTGCAAAGAATCTCCTTAGAGCACAGATAAAGGAACTTGTATCCATGGACTCTAATACTTCAATGTGAACCGCTCTACTAGTTAGGCATGTGAATACCAGTTCCCAACATTTAGAATTGGTAGTGCCTCTGCGTGTCTTCCGCGTATGCACCGTCCAGGGGCCAAAAACGTCGAAACCAACGTTTGTAAAGGGCGGAGCGACCTCTGTCTTGTCAGCTGGTAAATCGGCCATGCGCTGTTCTAGGACTGGTCCCCTCAGCTTTTTGCAAGTCACGCACCTGCTCAGTTCCTTTGCTACAGTTTTATGGCCTCCGATTAACCAATATCCGGATTGGCGGATAGCACCGTGTGTAATCTGGCGACCTTGATGGTGGACTTGTCTATGGTAGTGACATGTTACCAAGTCAGCGATGTGGTGTTTTTTTGGTAACAGTACAGGATGCTTTTCTCCGTACTCCAAGGTCGCGTGTCGTAGACGGCCGCCGACGCGTAGAATGCTGTTACTATCAAAAAAGGGATCTAAGCGGTATAGCGAGGAACTCTTGCGGGCGCGTTTCCTCCCCTTGATCTCCTCATTGTTCTCCAGTAGCCTCCGGTTCAACTTCAATTCCTCTGAAAAGCTTTCTCTCTGTACAGCTTGAATTATAACTGTCATGGCCTCCTGCAGTTCCTTTGCTGTAATTTGCCGCGGCAAGAGAGTGTTCTTGGCGTTGCATGATTTTGACTCCTTTTTCTCTTGGTTTTTAGTCTTCCTCCGTTTAAACTCCTTGATAACTACAACGAGATTTGCGATTGCACGTTGTAGGGAATAAAGACTCGAGAAGCGTAGGAACCTTTCCGCTCCAATGCCATGGCGTCTGTCTGTTTGCATTTTCAGGTTTACTGTTTCCTTGTGCACGTCGGGGTCATTTTCATTTAGCGGGAACTTCTCCTGTTCTTCCTCTGCCATACTCGGTGGGGTATTCAGGAAACTCGGTCCGGTCAGCCAGTCTGATCCTGCGAGATTTTGCGCGTTCAAGCAACCTGTGCTTAGGTCCGCAAGGTTCTTGCTCGTATCAACGTACCTCCACTGGCTGGGGCTAGAAATCCTCTGGATTATTTGGACGCGGTTAGCGACGTAAACATAGAATCCCCGGCTCTCATTTTGGATGTACCCGAGAACGACTTTCGAGTCCGTGTAAAAGGTGATTGCATGGATCTCCATATCTATCTCCTTTGTGATCTTGGCAACCGCTTGCGAAGCTAAGACAGCGGCACACAACTCCAGGCGAGGAATGCTCGTAGTCTGAACGGGCGCCACTTTAGACTGTCCGAAGAGCAAGGCTGTGCAGATTTCATCCTTCTCGTTAAATAGGCGCAGGTATACTGAAGCTCCTATTGCATCCTTGCTAGCGTCTGAAAACGCATGAATCTCCCTTCGGACGATTTCGCCGAAATCAGCGGGGTGGTAACAGCGGGGGACTGAAACTTTCTCCAAATGCAGTAACGAGTTTCTCCATCGTTGCCACTGCGACAGTAGTGTGTCTGGTAGGGGATCGTCCCATCCTAGAGGTGTATCAGTATTGTTCTTCTTTCCCATAAGAACTAGCTGTTGCAGCAATAATTTCCCTTCCAAAAGTACTGGTACTGCCAGGCCTAATGGGTCGTATATCGAGTTGACCACTGATAGTACTCCTCTTCGCGTGAAAGGTTTATCGGGAAGGCAGACCTTGAAGGTGAAAGTGTCTTCCTCAAGGTTCCAATAGACTCCGAGCGAGAGCTGTGCGGGCAGGCTGTCGTGGCGAAGATCCAGATCTCGTACTCCTTTACCCCTATCTTCGGTTGGGAAGGCCTCCATCACCTCGACTGTGTTAGACATTACCTTGTGAAGCCTAAGGTTGGCAGTCGCTAACATCGCTTGAGTCGAAGTGACAAGATCGATTGCTTGCTGGGCAGTGGGCCGTGATGCTAGGCCATCGTCAACATAGAAATTGCGGTGTACGAATTCAGCGGCCTCCTCTCCAAACTCCTCCTCGCCGTCAGCTGCAGTCTTTCTTAAGCCAAACGTAGCTACAGCTGGGCTTGGTCTGTTACCAAAGAGGTGAACGTTCATTCGATACTCGATTATCTGCTTTCCCGGTGTGTTGTCTTCTTACCAGAGGAAACGTAAGAAATCTCTGTGCATTGGATCGACTTGAAAGGAATGAAACATCTGCTCAATGTCACACATGACGCTGTTGTCTCCCTCCTAAAACGAAATTAGTACTCCCAACAGACTGTTCATGAGGTCCGGTCCTGATAGTAGCTCTCTGTTGAGCGATACACCACCATGTTCGGCTGATGAGTCGAACACCACTCTTATTTGCATTGGCTTCTTAGGGTGATAAACTCCGAAGTGCGGAAGATACCACACTTTGCCGGATTGAGACTTTGTTAGCTCTTTTGTTGGCACTGGAGAGGCGTGCCCCTTTTCAATAATCTTCTGCATGAACTCCACGTAATCTTTTGCCATCTGTGGCTTTCTTTTTAGGCTGCGAATGAGGCTGTTTAAGCGGTTAAGTGCTTGGCTCCAGTTGTTAGGCATTTTGGGATCCTTGCGGCGAAAGGGGAGTGGCATCTCCCAGTTACCTTCTCCGTTTTTGTGTATTTCAGTCTCCATGATTTGTAAGAACTTTCGGTCTTTGCAAGACAGACTCACTTCATTATCTTCGCGACTCGTAATGAACACATCGTTCGTTAGGTTTTGCTTTTTCTCCAGAAAACTCTCTTGCACTCTAAATCGGTTGGGGCACGGCACAAATTCATAATGTTTTTTCTCCGTTGATTTCTCCCAAGAATCGACCGCGAGGAGACTGGTACGACAGGCGCACACGTGGAAGGGGCTCCTTTCGGTCCGTTCCTGAACTCTCTAACTTTCAGCAACTCCGGGGTGTCTCATCCGATAAGGAGGTGAATTTCAGCGTTTCGATCAAGGGGTGGGATTTCGTTTGCGATGTCCCGAAGGTGAGGGAATCTCTTAGCCATCTCCGGTGTTGGAATCTCCCGTTTATCGCGAAGGATATTATCACACTCAATAAGAGTATAGGTAGTTCTGACTTCGCTCCACTCAAGGATTTCAAGATTACACCGGTCACGCGCCGTCCATACTTTGCCTCCTTTTCACTGCCGCATGTAGTTAGGTAGTACTTCTCCTCCGGGCCGACAGCTCCTAATTTATCAGCAAGCTTGCTGCTGATCAGCGACGAGTTACTTTGTTCGTCAACGATCGCGTAAACTCGGTAAATGCTATTCAGATCCTCCTTGTTGACTACATCAACCAGTACCAACTTGCTGCATGACACGCCGCCCTTTATAGCTCCACATAGAGATGTGCATGTCCTATCCACTGTTTCTCCACCTTGAGGTTTCTGTGGTCTCTCTCTATGAAGGAGAGCGGTGTGACGTCTGTCTTTGCATATGCTGCACTGAATCGTTTGTTTACAGTCCTTGGCTCTGTGACCTTCGGACAAACAGCGATAGCAGAGTCCGGCCTGAAGGATCCATTCAGTTTTCTCCTCCAACGTCTTAGCACCGAAAGTCTTGAACTCTTCTGGGCTGTGCCCTTCTCGGCCGTGGAATGGGCATAACTTTGTCTCTTTTTCTCCCTCCTTCGTTGGGGCATTCGCGCCATTGGGGTCGGCGTTTGTTTTAAGCGCCCTTCAGTTCTGTCCTCCGCGACTCGGCGTTGGGATCATAGATGTGGCTAGTTTGGCTCCCATATTAATGTTTGGGTTGTTTTTTATCCTGGCATGTTTTTGGATGACGTTAGAGAATACGTGAAAGCCAGGGTAAGTGTCTCCATTCTTCTCCGAGTATTTAGCTATCTCTTTCTCCCAATTGACGTGAAGCAACGGTGGTAGCCTCGCTGCAATTGGCTGTGTTGCATGCGGGAAATTGAGGCACGCGAGACCAGGCAGGCAGGCAGGATATTTGGCTGTCTACGTTGGCGCAAAGGTCAGCAAATACCTGCAGCTTGTCATTTTCGCTTTCTCTAAATGCGGCGAGCGCGTGCATTTGCTCCATTAATGCATTGGTAATTGTCGCTGCGCTGCCAAAACGCCTAACTCCTCCCAAAGATTCTTCAATAGCGCGCTAGGGTCGTAATGTTTCCTTTTACGATAACTGTCAACAAGTTTTTGGGGCTCACCGCTAGTAAAACTTTGCAGGTAATTAATTTCCTGGACAGGGGACACGTCGACATCCCTTATCATCCCTTTAAACGCTGTTTTCCATGGGTGAAAAAGCGTGGGGTCTCCGCTGAAAATGTCTGGGTGGCATTTAGGCAGGTTTTGTCTCGCGAGTCCGGCAACTATTTGCTGGTTTACTGACGTTAATGTCTCTAATAAATGACTTCCTGCTAAGTTTATTGGGGTTGAGGTGACAAAGGGCTGGCTAAACGAGTGTTTGGTGTTTGCAGTCTCCTGCTGGTTCACGGTCGCGCGCGGATTCCCACCTGGAACTTCGGACATTCCTTTGAGTGGAGTGTTCCGATGCGTAATGTCGGTTTTCTCTGGGGGATTTCCTGGTGTGCGGGCGAGTGAACCCAAGCAAACGTTCTCTCTTCGCTTTTAGCATTTGGGATCTCCTTTAAATCTAGCTCTTGATCGATCTCCTCTTCATCTACAGCGTCCTGAATGGCTTTAAGTTTAGCATCCGCAATTGCGACTTTTTTGTTGGCCGCGAGTATCTCAAGTTCTTTTTCGTGTTGCGCGTGCTCTTCCTCGCATTCTCGCTCAATCTCCGCTTCGCGTTGCTTACATTCGTGCTCCTTTTCTGCGATAAGTCTTTTGTATTGTGCGCGCTCTTCCTCGCATTTTCGCTCAATCTCTGCTTCGCGTTGCTTGCGTTCGTGCTCCTTTTCTGTGATAAGTTTTTCGTATTGTGCGCTTTCTCGAGCTGCTGCCGCTTTGGCGAGAGCCTTCATCCTAGCTGCGCTGCTCGTGGTAGATGTGTGTGTCAATGCTTTCGATCCATTGCTTCGGCGCAAGTGATGATAAACGCGATCTCGTCTCCAACAATTTGTTGGATTGTCTGCTCTTTATTTTGTCTATAAGTAAGTAGGCTTGATCGAGAGTTAGGCTCTCGCTAGCTACGGTGGCTTCTTGATCCCCAATTTGTTTTTCTTTGTCTTGCGGGTAGAGACTCCTTAATTCTTCTAATTTTATTTTGAACTCCCCTGATTTGTCAACGAGGTCACGCAAAACATCGTGATAATCCAATGCTTCGTTTAGCTGTTCGGCGGATCGCATTACATCTTTTAGCGACTTGTAACTGAGAATGTAACTCACGTTGCCTCTCCTGGATAGCGTTCTCCAAAGCTTTCCTACTTAAAGTTCTAGTTCTCTTATCGGGATCGCAATCAGTTATCTCCTGGTGTTCTGGGGCTTCTCCTTTGTTTGGCTTCTGAACTCCTTGGCCGCTCATGATCTCCATCGGCGATCTTATTGTACAGTACGATACGGCTTACCTCAGTCTGTGCTTTTTACTTGTCATCAGACTTTTCACTGTCGCGTTCCCAGTGTCGTAGACGCGTGGCGTTAGGCACTGGAGTTCGCCAGGTCAACCACAGTGAAGTACTAGGCGGTCAGCAAGATTTAACTCGTTTATTAGAATCAGGCTAGTCCGACTATTTACAGCACTTGCAGTGAAAACTAGAAGAGAAAATGTGCGATTTCTAAGTTAAAGGAAACGAAAACTACAATTTTGCTCCGTGAAATAAAACAAAGAAAAAGAAACTACAAAATTTACAAGCGTCACTTACGTCTGATCTTGACTCCGCGGGTTAAAAGGACTCCAAAACTCCTCCAGTTGTAATTACTCCGATAGCTCCTTACGGTGAGAGTGACTCCTTACAACTGAATAAACGTGCTTGGGAAAAACTATTCTAATGCATACCTCTGATGTAAAGGAAATAAAAATGAATAAAGCTTTGTACGGCTAGCCAAAAACCGGATATTCGGTGATCACGTAATAAAATAAAACAAAGCTACTATTAAGCAAAAACAAGCAGTCCTTGAATAAGTCCGAGTCTTTGTTCACGGATAACGTCACAACCAGTACTGCAATTATCAAGCATGGCGTACGTAACGACTTCACTCCCCGCCAATCTCAACCTGACAGGAACGATGGGTATAGCGGACATGGTCTTGTCAATACCAGTAGCGTTACAGGCAGCTTCGTTCATTTTGGTGTGAGCATTCACCATTGTATCTTCTTGCTGGGGAGGGGACGAGATCTGCTGTACGGAAGCCGCTGGAATGAGGCGAAAATTGTCATCATGAAGTCCCGTGGGATGATGACGAAAGCACTTCTTACAAGTTCTTCTCTGAGCACACCCGCTTGATCTGTGGCCTGAGTCATAACATGCGAAACACAGCCCTTTCTCTTTAAGGAACTCTTTCCTGTTTGCTAAGATCTTCTTGAGATAAGCCTGGCAGCTGTGTAAGTCATGGTGCTTGCTACAAAGCTTACAGAGCCTGCTGGGGTTGTGTGAGTCGATCTTCTGGTCAGCGGTAATCCCTGTTGCATGACTAGAAACGCGGTATGTGTTGCGTATACGTTCTCCGGAAATTTTCAACTTGCCAGGACCTTTGTTTCTTTTAAAACGGTCAGGGTGGTCTGATGAACCATCCAAGCGACAGGGCTTCTCGCAAGAAAACTGGATCAGTTACAATTCCTGCCTCTGCATTAACAAAGTCCACAAAATCGGCGAAGGCGGGAATTGCTCCTCTAGCAACTCTCATCTTATTCGCTTCTCGGCGCCATTGATCTTGAAGCGGAAGTGGAAGCTTTGTTACCATACTCTGCAAGTTGTGTGGATGGTTGAGGATGGATAAAAAGGTTAGACTTGAAATAGCACTCCGGCACTGGGTTAGAAAGGTAGAGAATCTGTCTAACGCCTGCTCATCTCCTGCCCGGATGTAAGGCCACTCATTAATCTTCTTTATGTAAGCGTTTGATATCTTGTAAGGGTCACCATATTTGTCCTTTAACAGCCTCTTAGCTTCCAGGTATCCACTGTGTCTACCCAGATAAAGACATTCTTTGATTAGCTCCTTAGGTTCTCCTTGTAAGTATTGCTCCAAATATTGGAAACGGACATCGTTTGCACTGGTTTTAGCCTCCACTTGTGATTCAAAACTTCTAATAAACGTGGGATATTCCAATGGATCACCAGTAAATTTAGACAATGTCAACGTGGGCAGCAAACTTTGTCGTTGTTGATCTGCCAATAGTTCAGTCAACTTGTTTTGTTTCTGAAGAACGTCACAAAATTGCTTCGTACTGTGATGCATGTCGTCGACGCGAGGTTCAGCAACAAAGGGATTTGAACTCGGAAGCTGCACAGGCCTTGTACTTTGCTGGATATCGACGATGTGATCTTCAGCTACAAAAGGATTCGACTTTCTATCTGACATGGGCGTAATCGCTTGCTGTACGTCAGCGAGGAAATCTTCAGCTGCGGAAGTTTTCGACCTTCCACGAGGCAAAGGCATTGTCCCTTGCTGGATGTCAGTGAGGAAATTTTCAGCCGCGAAAGGGTTCGACTTTCTATGTGACATCGGCATTGTACTCTGCTGGATGTCAAGGACGTAATCTGTAGCTGCGAACGGATTTAACTTTGGACATTGCGTTGGCTCTGAAGGCATTTGTTTTCCAGGAACATCGTGAAAAACAGCAGAATCACTGACATCGGCTGCGATAGTCGATGTTACACCAGGAGTAATGAAGGTACTTGACACGGTGCGAAAAGACGGCTCAGAAAATGGAAATTCTTCAACACGAAAGGTTTCCGAAGGCAATTTCGGCGGAGGACTCAAGTCTTCTTCGTCGCCACTCTCAAATTCTGCGTATACGCGTTCACGGACCTGGGCGAGCGCTAATTGTTCTTCTAAACGTAGCCTCTCAATTCTCTTCTCTAACTCTTGCCTGCGTTCCAACACTGCAACTTTCGCCATCAACTCGGCGGCCTTCGCCTTTTCTTTGGCTCTACTTGTAGCTATTGAAGGTCTTGAAGACGTGCCAGAACGATGCGACGTTCGACTGTGTTTTGAACTGGTTTGCGATTTAACTTCCAAGCTATGTTCGATTGTCTCTTTTGCAGACGAAATCCAGCGTACGGTTTTCTCAATAAAATCATTTATCTGCTTGCTCCGGTCAGCATACCAGTCGTTAGCCATGTTCAGCTCTTCATCAGTCTCAAGATCACCTAATAGTGCAGCGACGCTTCCTTTAAATTCTTCCACGGTAACACGAAATGAAGTGAGATTCCTTTCAACAACATTCACGTTTTCCTCGTTAGTTGCCAAAGAATCAATTTCGTTAATCTGCTGTTGCACTCTTTTTCCAATAGAATGACAGTCTGTCCATCGAAGATGAGCGATGTAAGCCTTTCCTTTTTCGGTGCACTGCCTTTGTCTAGATACTCCACTTACTCGAACAGCATCCATAGATTCCAAACTGTCATAATCCATTCCAATTTGTTCCTGAATATTTTGCCTCCCGGTATTCGCAGTTAGGGGTGGCGAATGGTCCTTCTAAAACTGCGGGTCTCGCAAAAAAATAGCCGAATTTTGTGAGTCTCGCAGTCTCGTCTTTTCTGTTTTTAGAATCGCCTCGCGGTCTCGGAGTGTCGTATTTTTGTACAGCTAGCGAAATCTAGCTACATTGTAGGTCGCTTCGTATCGATTTTGTAGGTTTTTTTTCTAAGCGATGTCGTTGCGTTTAATACTTCGTATAGAATTATAATAATAAAATCCCTAAAAGGTAATCAACAACGCTTAGATTACTAGCTTCATGTAGTACTCATAAATAGTTTCTTATTCAGCTTTATTTGTACAAAAACTTACCGCAACTTCAAGGATTCCTCCGTGTAGAGAGTAAAATGACAAGTATCCCCAGTCATCGTTTACCTCGTTCAATGGCTTTTGAAGCAAGTATAAGTTGTTCTCAAAACACTGATTCACTCCAGCGTGCTATGATCAAGTCTAACCGTAGTCATAGGCTTTAATAGTTTTAATTCATCCAGTTCGGCTATCAAGTTCTGAAAATGAGCTGGAATGGACGTTAAACGCCCTTAAACGAAACAACTGTAGCTTGTTTCATGTCAATGTGAGTCTGCAATCGATTCAATGATATTTCATGTTTCACTTTTTCTGATTTTACTGCTTTTATAAAACTACAAGACAAAACACTCACCGAGTTACCGAAATGATTGAGACAAACACTGAGCAACCGGACATTTAACTACATTAGTTACTGCGCCACTTTACCCATCTAGAGCACTTCTGAGACTAATTAAGCAGTGTTTGCAAACAAATTATATCACAAGTAGACTATTAGTTTCACTATTTACAAGCGTGCTTCACAAAACGATCATACCGAAGAATGTTAGCTAATGTTAAACAAGTGTAAATAGCCTAACGAAAAAATCTAGGCATGATTTTTCAGATCAATACGCTCCAACATAAAATAATTATCGGAAAAAGTGTTGGAATTCTTTACACTTTTAAACACGATAGAGCGACTGAAAAAAGACCATATCAACAGTTACAGTCCACTACCAACTAAGTAAGAATGACTTTCCAAACGTTACTTTCGAAATCTTTGAGGCAGACAAAGAGAACGACCCCTAGATGTGTGGCCAACTGACACTGGTTCTACGGTTTCCGTAGGAGAAGACTCCGCTCTTCCAAGTCGACTCAACCGCATGACGCACTGATGATAGACATGATCACTTATTTCTAATTGATAATCATCGTCAACTTGAGCAATATTTTCATCCCCATTAAGCTGACAAACGACTTGATCAAACTTCACAATACCAGTAAATTCATAGTGCAGGAGAAGACAGTCCTCTGGATCAGGTGCATACATGTGGACTTTTGCAGTGTCCGTCAACGACCGCGGTTTCCAATCTTGTACAAGGTTTCCAAACAGAAATGGGCCTGAAACTCTCTCATCGTGAGATATC
This sequence comes from Siderastrea radians, assembly GCA_964017195.1. Taxonomy (NCBI): domain Eukaryota; kingdom Metazoa; phylum Cnidaria; class Anthozoa; order Scleractinia; family Rhizangiidae; genus Siderastrea; species Siderastrea radians. The sequence goes on along the minus strand of OZ024898.1, from coordinate 13,328,413 downwards.
AAAAGCGTTGAACCTTTACTAAATGTAATAGTGGGAACAGGGTCCGTCGTTACTGTCACATAGTCGGCTTCATCTTCATTATCACTGGCTGGACTATTTTATTTAAACCAGCATGAATAAGAGATGTAATCTGATAAGAGTTGTACTGAAACAGACATTCAATAAATGCTTAGATAACTCAGTAGATAACTCAGTGTAACAAGAAAACAAATTCACATCTTATGACCACTGCCTCATTTTGACATTTCAGTTGGGTGTTTCAGTGAGCTATTTTACAAGAACAATAGGATAATCCCTCATGAGTCTGTGATTGTTACAGAACAATCTCTGATATTTACGTTTTGGTTTAAATTTATCTTTGGTTTAAAATTTTTTAAACCAGTTTGATTGTTACTCCTTTTTGTTTCAGATTATGAATAATAAATAAATGTTTATGATAATGAATAAATGACAAAGGAAAATGAAAATCAAACTGGTTTGAAAATTTTTAAACCAAAGACAAATTTAAACCACAACATATACATTGACACTTTTATCACAGGGTGGTCATGTTTGTAAAGTGAATAAAACATATTTTAACATTACTCTGAAATTATTCGTGGTCCAACTGTTACATTCCGCAAAATTAAACGACAATTCTCTGGTATAGACTAGACAAACCAGTAAAATATAACACAATACGAATCCCTTCGATTTAAACATGTGCATAGATTAAACTTAGAAACATCAACATCATACCAACCCTAAATGACATTCAAAATAAAATAAGTTGGAAAAAGCTCCGTTTGCATGTATAATCTAAACAACAGTGTTGGAGACAAAAAAAAAGAGTATTTCAAAGGATTGTTCAGTTACTTGTCAGCCATTTTGTTCAAAATCTGTAGTATGGCTGCATTCTGGTTTTGCATCATGCCGAGCATATCTTGTTGAATCTTTGCCTGACGCTCTGCTTCAGCTGATCGAGCAGCAATCTTCTCCCTGAGAAAATCAAGAGTTTCACTCCCACTTCTTCTCGACTTCTTAGCTACAGGCTCGGCCTTTTCTCCCGCATTTCGTTTACTCGTTTCTCCGAGCTTTTCACAAGCTTTCCGCCTTATTTCTTCACCAATCGCTCGATCTGAATCAGCCTTTTCTTTGCTGGTGCAACCAAGGTCACTGGCCTCTGCCTCCTCCCATTTTTCTGATATCTCTTCCATCAGGATATCCATCTCGCTATCTTCGATGTCAACTCCACTCAGTTTCGCCTGATGTTTTCGTTTCGCCTTGAATTTATCCAGTACTAGTTTGAAATGTTCCTGTACTTGTTTCTTCTTCACCTGAAATTTCACAGAGGTTTCGTCATTCAGATGATCCGTGATGGCAATCCATACTTTTCCTCGATCTACAGTCCTTGGTTTGAAGATCCATGGCTCTGAAGCTCTGACTTCTTTTGCTAGGATCAAATCGTGAGCTTCTGTCCATTCCATAATCGAGCTAGAAGAGGGAAAACAAAACCTTATTAAAATCAGGCTCTGTCTATCGATTCACCTTTCGGGAATATTCCAAAGTGTAAGAGACAAATCGGAAGAACAAAGTAGCATTTTGTACAAGCGAGTACTTGCAATCTAAAGATTTAAAGTCTACAGGACGTAAACATTGCTCGGAACAATGTGAATGCCAGGAAACTCACCCATTTCTTTTGCTTTTCTCTCCTTCGCTGCGGGCTTCGCTTGCCATCTTTCTTGAATCTAATGTGAAGCGTGATTTTCGCTGTAAAGCAAAAGAAATATCAAATATTTTCAAATAAAATACAAGTATGATAGTCAAAAAACATTTTTTTTGACTATATAGAGGATTTTTCGTGTCTGTTAGGTACTAAAAATTGGAAAATAAAGTGACCGTCTCTCAAGGCGGCCAAACCTACCTTTCTCGCCGCCGCCACTGCAAGTGGACGCGGGCAACACTCGACGTGATTATGCTAATTAGCTCGAGGGCGGGAAATTTTACTTCCGGTTGACCTCCACCTAGCCGCCTCCAGTGTTTGCTTAAGGTCTCTAATCATGTGAACATCCCGAGGCGTGAAAGTTAATTTAAAGAACGGTATTTGTGCATTTGCGCTGACTGCCCTTGTTGTTTCCTGTCATAATTTTTGCTTCACAACATGATCGCTTTTCTCATAATCTTAGTGTATGTCATGCTGTTAAATAACTACACAGACATATACTGACCACACATGTAGATATAATTCGTTTTGTTACTGACAAATGATTGGCGTAAAATAATGCTTTTAATGAATGCATGCTGCCATTTTTTTCATGGCCTAAGTTCTCATTGTTTGCACTAATGATGTATTACCATAATAACAACAGTAGTAACAACTGATGTTTTGACAGGGTAAACCCTTCAGTCACAGGGCTGTCATCATCAGTGGAGGCCCATTTTTACATAATTTGTACATGTACTTACCCGCCAATGTTTGCCTTCGTTTCAAGGAAGTGCTTCAGGCATACCTCGTGTTTCCTCAAGTCACAATCACAGGCCTTAAGGATGAAATATAAAGAAAATCAGTGAACAATCAAGCTTACATGCTAACATCTAGCCTTTGCCATCACATCTTTAATTGCTGCACACAGCTAAAATTGTGCATTTGAGATCTTGTTTATTGATCACGCATTTTCTTGTTTTTCAACAACAAACATTGATAGACAAATACAAAGTCCCTTACCCTTAATGCTGTACAGAAGAGACAAAATTCCACAGCAAGGCCCTGTCCACCAAGGATAAAGTTTTCGTCACCAATCTTTGCCATGAGCAGTAACAAGCCTTTGTAATCAAGAGTTACTAAATATAAAGCAGAATAAAGATTAATAAGAAATATTGTGAGATCACGCTTTCTTGAAGTTAGACTCAAATAATGCTGTTGACATGTTTACATTCACAAAAAAAAAACATTTTAATGGTAACTACATGCAGGTGATTTAATAATGCCATGCTGTCTTAACTCACAGAATCACGGGCATGTCACCTAAGTGTTCTGTTGCATTTGTCAAATAGCACCTAGGAGTTCCAGACCCTCATGGCAATACCAAAAACACACTCATGCAAAAAAAAAAAAATCCTTGATTAGTAGTTATTACAGTATAAGTTTGCAGGTAGTTCCATAATGCCATGCTGTCTTAACTCACAGAATCACCGGGGTGTCACCTAAGTGTTCTGTTGCATTTGTCGAATAGCACTTAGAAGTTCCAGACCCTCATGGCAATACCAAAAACCCACTCACGCAAAGAAAAAACCTTGATTAGTAGTTATTACAGTATAAGTGTGCAGGTAGTTCAATAATGCCATGCTCTCTTAACTCACAGAATCACGGGCATGACACCTAAGTGTTCTGTTGCATTTGTAAAATAGCACTTAGGAGTTCCAGATGCTCATGGCATTATCAATGACCCACTCACTTAAGCTACCCTAAAGGTTTGAATACACCATCATGCCGTTATTAACGTTAATTAAAATCGCTGACAGCTCGTGTACATATCCCTTCACTTTTGCAATCAGTAGGATAAGGTACCCTTGAAATGCACACTGTAGTGTTTGCCATCTATTTGAATGCCATTTCTCTTTAGTTCCTCTTTTTGCTTGTTGAGGTTTACAAATAGGTTTTTGAGATCCTCCCTATAAAATAAAAACAAGCACACGATGAGTTCATGCAAATTATCATAATCTGGCAGTCAAACTGAAAAAGTGAATCTGATATATGCATGCAAACAAAAATGCTTATAACTGAACTGACCTCTTTTCTTTACAATTAGCTATGGCCAGCGGGTAAACGGATTTGGCACTCTGAGATGAGCGATGACCAGCATCAAGGGCGACAATTCCAATTGTTACTTGATCTTTGCCTAAAAGCAGAAGTATAAAATTATAATAATAGGGGAATTTTACATCTTGCAAATTAAAGGTTAAAAAAGGGTTGACCAGGTTTTGGAAAACCTATCATTCTATGTAAACTTTTTTTGCACAGAAATGCTTGGAATCATAATTTTCTTGTGATTTTGGCGGAATCTGCAAAACAAGATCCTACAATGACTTTATCCACTTTGATGTTTTGGTTAGTCTTTAACTGACAGGTATGTTGCAAAATAACGAACCTCATTTCAAATTTGCAATAAGGTAATGAATTTATTTTGTATTTTTGTTATTTAGAAGAATGGACTTGTATTTCAAAAAGTATATATAGCTATAGACCTTATTATAAAGTATTTTAGAATAGAAGAAGTTAACACAAAAGAGGAGTTGATTTGCAATGTGAAAGAAAGGCATTTAAAGATAACAATGTAATTTGCTGTCCAATGGAATGATACAACAGTCAGATGCACTGACCTCTCCTTTCAGAACTATTGTAAGGTTCATTGATATTTCGGCTGAAACATCTAACCTCACACCAAATGTGAATTCCTGAATAAGCTGAGAATAGTGTTCAACATCGTGATGGATACGTACCAAAAAAAGGGCGTCCATCAATCTTCAAATTGAAGACAATTTGATTGGGGAGTGGACCATGTAGGTGCATTTCTCTAACAATCCAAATGATCACGTCTTTAAGGTTGACTTCATAGCCAAGAATTGGGAGAGGAAGTCTTTCTAACCCAACCAGGTCCTTTGTTACATCAAAGAGACCTTTCCGCAATGCTGCAATGTTGTTCTTTAACGGCATGATGGCCTCGTCTGAGTCTTTCTATAAAACATACAACAATTTGATAAGAATAGCAAATGACAACTCTACCAAGAGTGTAATCAGTCATCATCAGACATGATTTCTCCCAGGAGAAAATTATGTTATAGCATTTTTCATAATTGCATCTTAGTCTTTAAATCCACTGGAGAGATCTACACTAGGTATACTAAGTACAATAATATTAAAACAGTTTGTAATAAAGATCCCCATTAGTTAGCACATATTATTATTATTGTTATTATTATTATTATTATAGTACAATGTTACTTGAAAAAAGAAAAAATTCTGATGCCTTATTTCAAATTATGTGGAACTGAACCTTTGAAAACTGCAATTAAGCTTTCTATTGTGCTACCCCCTGAGAATTTAACATATGGTGAAATTCTACTGTAATGTCACCACTTTGTTTAGCATGTATCAAAAATAATACAGTCAACTAAGCCTAAAAGGGTTTGATAAGAACGGTTTCACGACAACTAACGCCCTTTTCTTCGACCAGTGAATCGAATACCGAGGTAAACAGTTCTCAGATGCCACGGCCATCCTCTCCTGGCAGACGAGAACTTTCTCCAAGAACATTTACCAGGGATTCTCCATTTCGCTCGCACAGGTTAATCACTTCGTTCTTTAACTCAACTGCTGTCTGCCAGATTTTTTACTTTTTAGACGCGGGGGTCAGGTCTTCATCTGATTTAATTTCCTCTATCGTTCTTCGTCTTTTTGGCGGGCCACTTTCGTCCAGCAGATTTGGCGGGCTTTTCACTTTTGGCAGGCTCGGAGTGCTTGGAGGAGTTGGCAGGCCTGGATGAAGAGTTGGATCTTCTAAACTTCTTATTTTATCTCGCAATACCAAAATTTCTTTCATCGCGGTGGAAGGCTGCACCTGTAAAGCCTCTGTGAGGGATTTTAGCCATTCGAGGTTAGTTTCTTGCCTGACTTCAAGTGCCTCTTCACTTTTCTGACTGACAGCTTGGAGGTCAAGCGCGTTGATCTCATTTACCACTGCAGTAAAGTCGTTCGTCTTCGTGAAAGGCACTTGATGGAGCGATTTTTGGCATAGAATCCCGAGGATCAGTCCATAGAGTGTAGAAACGTACACATTTTCGTTGCGTGGTCCATCGGCCGAGAATCAGTGCATTCTTGGGGGGTGAGGGGTTGGGGAGGGAAAGAAAAGAAAGTCTTCTCCCCACCCTACCTCCGAGAGCTTGCTCGCAGGTTATATTTGGCGGTTGACAGCCGAAAAACATGGGCTCAAAGTAACGCAACCAAATCCGAAGATTGCCGAGCAAACGATCGAATTGTGCGTTCGACACAAAACAGGAGCATATCAATTGTGCACAAAATGAGCAGGGGCAACATCTTCGGGATGAAATGTGAAAGTTTGAAGAAAGAAAAAATCAAAACAAAAGTCTCTGGGCACAGTCGAGGAGCAGATGCCAGAAAAACACGACAACGTAACACCCCCACCACACAAAAGGTTTGAGCACGGATTCTGATAGCCAGATACCCACCGATTACTGATTGGACCGTCATTTGTTCGAGTTGTGGGGTCAGTGACTTGGTACGCTGCGATTTTTGAGGGGGGTGGGGGGTATTTTGAAGCATCAATTTCCAGCACTTTTGTACAGGTGCAAAAATTTAAAAAATCATATCTCTTCACTAAATCAAGCGAATGGGTTAGCATCTGGCCAGCGTGTCTTAACTCGTAAGAGCTACACTCTCAAATGAATTTTGTGCGTGATCTGCATTGTCATGGTAACGGTTTCCAAGGAAACTCTGTTCAACGGGTCTCATGTGAATAATAACGTATGTTGTGACTTCTGCAGCCAATAAACATTACTGACACGTTTGAAATGTGCTAAAAATTGGCATTTCTAATTCTAGAGAATCGTATCAATAAGATATAAAAAAATTTGCAGACCGAAACATTCCATTGTCCTGTAATGAGTCATGAAAGTTGCCATAATTGCTCCATAGGGATAAAAACCTTTGAAAAATCATATCTCAAAAACCAAACATCGGCTTAGGATGAAACTTTGTCAAATCGTGTAACTTAATAATTTATCTCATTTTATAACATGTTCTTTCAGCGAGTCTAGTTTCCATGACAACGGTTGCTAAGAGACGTGTTTTTTAATCAAAGGCCCTCTTTTCAAGAATTTCGAGCAGAAACGTTTGTGAAATGAACAATTAGAAACGACTGTGTCTATAAATATCAAATTAGGTTGTTTTTATCCGTTGTAGAGAGTGCTAAATGACACCCTTGACATTTCTAAATGAGTTCATGTACAGAATCAAAGTATTCTCCAGTGATCTTTTGATCAGCATCATGAGATTTGCTGAAAACAGAACTGAAGAAACCACACATGCTATGGATTTGTCACAACTGCCTTTATTTGAGTGAAAAAACATTAGGAACTCGTACGATTAAGCCTGGCTTTTCATAACAAGGTAAGTGAACCAGCAAGACTAATAGCCATCATGTTTTACAGGCTCGTTTCCGTCTACGTTTCACTTGAAAGGTGCTATACCCATTTAGCAATCTAATCCTCGTCATCACTCAGACACTCTAATTCCTCCAAACCAGTGTGAGGATTTTCACAATCACTAATCATGCAACCACAAGCCTCTGTGCACGACAACTCATTGACTCTACAAACGCACGAAGCCGACTTCCAAGCTGTCTTCATACATTTGCAGACAGTGAGCTCTGCTAAGCCCTTTGGCGCAGCATCCTTGGTCATCAGAACGGGCTTCAGGCAGCCGTCATCTTCCCTCTCCCAGCCATTCCCCACCGGCTGTGGTAGTTGCTGGAAGGCTTGTAGACTCCGCTTCCAAATTATCGCCTGGTAGTTGGCACGCTGGATGTGTAGCTGGAGACTGTCAGAGGTAGGAGGCAGCCCATCGTTTTTCTGCTTCCTCTGGCAGAACACCCAGTACCTAGGTAACGCAAAACTATTTTTGATGGTGGTATTGTTTTTGTCCCCATATGTTTTTCATTTTTACTTTTTATATGAAATTAATAAACTGATTACATTAGCATACCTTACATCATCTGCTGTTGTACCAGCTCTTGTTGGGGCAACATACAGGGAACTTATGAAAGCTTCAGCTGTTCTTGCTACACTTTCAAGTGGTGGCACGTTCTCGCCCAAACCCGCCAGATCTCCATACCCATCCTTGGTATGTACCAGAGCTTTCCAGGCCTTGCCAATCTGGTAAAGAGCACTGGTGGAGTCACATCCCGTTAGCACATGGAAAGAGGGGAGCAGACTGCAAAGATCTTTTCCGAGCTTCTCTGCTAGACGATGCACAGGCAGGAAACGAACCTTGTCCTTAACTCCAGTACGGAACCATAACTGCTGGGCGTGGATCAGGTTATATGCATAAACACAGAGAACTGCAACATCGGTATCAGGGGACTGCACCACAATCCTTTGGTGGTCTTGTGTGCAGTCACTGGCGTGCAAAACCGTTCTTGTGTCGAGCAGGCCTGCACTGATCCAAAGCGGCTCTGTGATTGGCTAGTTAGCAAGAACAATAGAATATTTTTTCGGGAAAAGATGTAGTACGTCTCTCATTGATTATTCCACATTGGCTTTGAAGTCAACTTCTTTGTTTTGTTAGTAAACCAACTATTAGGTCCCCTTCATATATCACATCATTTCGTGCAGAATATCCTATTCTTCTCGCTAGCAAGCAAGTCATAATGCCTTTATCGATCGGTGCAGAGAGATCTGTCCCTTTAGAACGAGAAGACCCCAAACCACAACAAAGGATCGTGTCAGTTGAACCTATGGGTTCTACCGGCTGTACCTAGTGTACCGAGCGTACCGAATGTACCAAGCGTACCGGCTGTACCGAGTGTACCGAGCGTACCGGCTGTACCGAATGTACCGAGCGTACCGAGTGTACCGAGCGTACCGAGTGTACCGAGCGTACCGAGTGTACAGCGTACCGAGTGTACCGAGCGTACCGAGCGTACCGAGCGTACCGAGTGTACCGAGCGTACCGAGTGTACCGAGCGTACCGAGTGTACCGAGTGCAGGCTGTATCGAGTGTACCGGCTGTACCGAGTGTACCGAGTGTACCGAGTGTAGGCTGTATCGAGTGTACCGGCTGTACCGAGTGTACCGAGTGTACTGAGTGTACTGGCTGTACCGAGTGTACTGGCTGTACCGAGTGTACCGGCTGTACCGAGTGTACCGGCTGTACCGAGTGTACCGGCTGTACCGAGTGTACCGGCTGTACCGAGTGTACCGGCTGTACCGAGTGTACTGGCTGTACCGAGTGTACCGAGTGTACCGAGTGTACCGAGTGTACCGGCTGTACCGAGTGTACCGGCTGTACCGAGTGTACCGGCTGTACCGAGTGTACCGGCTGTTCCGAGTGTACCGGCTGTACCGAGTGTACCGGCTGTACCGTTGGTACCGAGCGTACCGAGTGTACCGAGTGTACCGGCTGTACCGAGTGCACCAAGTGTACCGGTTTTTTAATGGACAGTTAAGAGGAATTTCTTTCCATCGTTTGAAAATTTCGATGGAAAAGAATTGCCTAAGTAAAACCCTGGAAATCCACAAACGTAATAATTGGTCACAAATGTAATTAAATCTTCAGATGTATGGACGACTGACCACAAATTAATAAAGCCCTCAAATGTTTGACAAAGCCCCCATGCACAAATGTAATTGAGATTTTACCTCGATGATTATAAGCGACTTCCCGAAATCACTTATGCGTACGTACGTCAGTTTTCAGGCTAGCCAACGTTTTTTTGCATTTTTTCTCCTTATTTCTAGCAGCAATAAGACTGGAATTTCATTTTGTTTAACACGAATAAAACACGACAAAAAATGTTAAGTAGCCTTATCTACCATCTGTAGTCCTTCAAGCTTGAGGGTTCTTGGTGTTTTACCGAACAAATCTAACTACGAGAAACAGTGAACGTAGAACAAAGAGATGATAAATGTATTACATCTAGCTGTTTGGTCAGCTAATAAAATCAGTCAGTACTCCAGTCACGTGGCTTTCTAAAAGCCACAAATCTCTGTAGAACTCCTAGAATTATAGGTTGTTCAGTAGCATGTGAAAATTACACTTTAGTACCGAACTACTTTTTCAGGTTTTAATTGATAATTGACAGCTGATTGAAGAAGGACACCACAAAGTGTTGTTGGCCCGGTGTATTTTTCCAATCATCCCTTTGGTATAATTTTGCTGTTATTAAGCTTAGTTTCTTCCACTTCTTCTTCGTAGGTTTGTAAATGCCGGATGACTTTCATTCAACGGCAATTGTACTCGAAACTTTTAGTGATAACTGCTTAGAAGACCGTAGGTCGGTAATAAAACCAGTGCGAGACCATTAAGCGCTTTGTATGTTGTAACCTAAATTTTGAAGTCAATGCGATATTTGATGGGGAGTGAATTCAGATCGAGAAAAAAGAGGAGTGTCCTGCTTGAACGTTCTACTATAGCGTAGTGAATTGCGGCTACAGTAAATGATGGCGTGGACCAAGGTCTTGTTTTCCTTTCCAATGACGTTTTGGACCTATTAACTCTTCATTTCAAAGCACCCCCTCAGATGTCATGCGTAACGGACTCTTAAGGGACGCAACCAAACGTGCTAGTTACAGAGGTGTTGGAAATGATAATCATGTTCAGGAAGATCAGAGGTAAAACTCATCAATGTTCTTATTTGTTACTGTAGAGCAAGATCAAAAGGAAAATAGAACTATTAAGTCTAAGAGAATGTTTGGTGGTTTCCGTTAAAAGATGATGAATTTGGCACGACCCTGCTGAAGTGGCAGACTATTCCAAATAATACTGGTCTAGTGAGTAAATGAATTGAACGCGTGTGTTCAAATTTCAAATTGTCTTTTAAATTATGGCTGGTTATATGTTCTGTAAAAAGACTCTTTAACAACCTTACTGCAGTTGTTGCCATCACAGTCAACTTTCCGTAGGGTTTTTTGACATTCGGCATGTTTTGCATGACAAGTGTCTTGAATTACTTAATATTTCTCGGCTTCACTGTACTTTCTTCGTACAGGAACCATAATCTGTCAGAACAGCAATGTTTCGTCCAATGTTCATTTAATTTCCTGTCTTCGCAAAAGTTTCAATCGAATTCATTTAAAGCTAGTTAAAACTTGTGACAGTATCTTTTTCCTATAGACTGAAGCCATCACATAGCAGCTTCTGCTTTTTTTGTGTGCTTCTTTGTTCACATTTCTAAATTGCCATGTGACTGTTAATAAATTTATTTTAAGGTTGCATATACCGTGCAGCGACATTCTTTTAGGCTCTAGCATTAGCCTTTGACTTCACTGAAAAAGAGGTAGATCATATTTACATAATCAACATATTTTGTCTTCACAGAAACACAAAAAGATGTATCTAAGACCTCAAGAAAGAAGAAAAAAACGAAATGATTTGGTTTCTATGTAATTAAATTAATTATTAATGTAAAAATTAACTATTAAGTTTAATCACAAACTTAGTAGTCTTAAAGTACACCTTACCCCAAGATATTTTTTTCGCTAAAATAAATCTTTGCACCTGTTCGAAATGCATTGCACCTATTTTAAGAAATCCCCCCTCAGTCTTGACTTTTTATAGGCTGTACATGTTACGAAATCTAGCCATCATCTGTTACACGACCAAGCTAGTGAGGGGCATGGGTCTATTCCTGATGTGACATCACAAACTGATTTCCATCTCCTTAACTCTTTATAAACATGCATGCAAAGCAGTTTGTGACATCACATGGGGAGTAGACCCATGCCCCTTCTGACTAGGCCGTGTAACAAATGATGCTTCGTTTTGCGTAAGTTTGGAAGCCCATAAAAAAGACAAAAACTGCAAATAATGGCTTAAAGTTTTTGAAATAGGTGCATTAAGTCTAATATTGGCCAAAAAAATATTTTTGGGTTAGGCGCAGTTTAAGTCTTACAAGTCTTGGCTAGGATTGTGTTATTATGCCCGCTGTAATGACTCTTTGCCTTTTAGTGAACTTTTGTCCCTTACGTTCTGTTTTACCTGCTAGTATTTTGTTCACATTTTGTTCCAGTTTATACAATGTTGCAGAAGAGGTCAATTTGGACCACCGTTGTCAAGTTTGCATAGTGCTTTTTACATAATAGTATGTGAATACTGCTTGAGATTATACTGCATACAGTCAACTCTCTCTTTACAGACACCCCTGTAAGACGGACACCTCCTTAAAATGGACACCTAGACCCACTCTTCAATCCTTTTCTTCAACTCTCTATGAGGTGAACACCTCATGGATACCCAAAGTGCTGATCCCAGTGAGAGAGAGAGAGAGTTGACTAAACATAACGAAACAGCCATTTTTAACATATAATATGCTTTTGTTTTTCTTAAGTGACACAACCAGTAACAAAATTTGCTAAAATGTTGTGCAACATGAACACACACAGACAAAACAGGAAATTCTGTTCAAAAATATGGTTTAACTTTACGCTTACACTTAATTTATGGATATTCTATTTTCAGTTTTTTGCACTGATACTTATACTTATTCTCTAAATATGCTTATTTTCTTGACAATGCTCGTGCACTCCACGGTGATTTTATTAACATAAAATAAAATTTTATTAATAGACCACCTTGCATCCCATCTTTCATACTTTGAACATTATGGTTTTTGTGCCCTCAAGTCGAAATTTAAGTGCTGGTAAATGGTTTGCAAAAAAATTAGAGATATATGTATGGGGCCTTGGTAGCCAGGCCAGAAATTCTTGCATACCCGCTAATATGGCATTGCAAAGTGTGAGGTGGTCTACTGTATACATGCCACTTTGGACTCAATTGTTGAGAATTTAAAATTTATGTAAACAATGAAAATATGCAATTACGGAATGTATTAATAAAACAAAATAGACTCATTATTTGTACAAACATTGGATAGATGTAGTCATTGAATAAGAATTAAATGTGTCAATACATGAGTCATGAGTTACTTGTTATCTACAATAATAAATCTTAGATAGCAGTCTCTTTTTAGAGTCTGTCCATTTTTCAGGGTTGAAGACAAATTTTTCCTTTGCCTTTCCACAATCTCCTCATTGTGATAGAAATCCATCAAGTAATTATACACAAAATGAACTGGGAAAGACTGAATGGTTGAACTGCGCAGCCGTTTAAGATTTTTGCTGTTATTCTGGCATTCTTGGTAACTTGTCTTGATGGTGTCCTTCTGAAGGCATAAGCTGATGTTATGGAATTCACAAAGTTTTGACTTGTGGGGATTCGTAGAAGTATGGAATCTATCCCCTACAACATATCTCCGAGTTGACTGTGTCAGAGGGTGCCATAAAGCATTTTGTGGAAGACTTGTAGTGATTGTGTCGTCGTCCAGTCTACGTGCACTAAATTCTGAAGTGACAAGTTCAGGTACACTGACCTGTTTTGAAAAACTAAATAAAATCAGAATTACACTGTAAGTAACAAAAACTCACGTTAATACTTTACTCTATCCCCCCCCCCCCCCTTCCAAAAGAAAGAAAGGAAGAAACTAATTGAAAGAAATAAACCAAAAAGAGTGTAGCTAACACAACTTTGTGCACATGCCTAAATTTTATTGCTTCCCAAAGGTAAAAGAAATCGCATAAAGGTTGCCAGTATTGCTGCCGGAGTTTCAAGTCAAAACATACTGAAGCCAACAAAACTTGCATTTGACCTGTCTAAAACGGTTATTTCATCGTCTGTTGACATTCTTTAACCTGCAAGCAAGGTTGAAATTCAGAATTTACTTCATCAACATTTGGGACATTTGTTATAGAACTGGTATGGTGGCAACAATACTTGTTTCATGAACACACTTACTCCCAAAGCTCACCAATTTGTTTTTTATTAACTGTACCTGCCTATCTACACGTATGGGAAAAAGAATGATTACCCTACCTTTTTTGGTGGTGTGTCCAAAGTGGGTTTCTCAAAACAACCCACGTACATTATCACCCCACAACAGTGATGCAATTTCTGGGGCCCTCAGATCAACATGACGAGAAAATCCACAGGGTGTATCATTAACCAGAAGAGGGGGTGGATACTTTAATGACAGGTAAAGATCAGCTGCAAAATCCACAGGGTGTATCATTAACCAGAAGAGGGGGTGGATACTTTAATGACAGGTAAAGATCAGCTGCATCTCTAACTGATTCTTGGAGCAGAAGAAATTTAGACGCCACCGTTGTCTAGTAATGAAAAAAATATACAAGTAATAGGGTGAAACTTTAGATATAAAAAGGTAAGTTTTTAAATTAAGCTTGTAAGATGATGTATAAACTATCATGAATGCAAAAATCCCCCTTATACCGAGTTTCATTATACCCTTGAAATTGAGCCAGACTGGAAAATTTTCTAAAGCATGGTTTGCCCTAATCTAGGTTTAAATGTAAGCCAAGCAGGAGAGTTTTCCCAACCCTGGATTTGTTCTATTGTCCTATTAACATAGTATACATGCTCAAACTGGGCTAGAATCTTATGTTGGGCTTTTAACTTTGCGGGTATTCTATACAGTGTACAGCAGTGTACAGTAAATGTTGTACAATTTGATTAAGTGTATAAGTGCCACACTAGTGGGCAACACATGTACGTTTTCATTGCTTAACCTCTAAGCCCTAACAGTGACAAATCAAAATTAAATTTCTCTTTAGATTATCACACTTGTTCAAACTTTCAAGTGATGAGAATATAAAGCAAGTGATCATGTGGGGATAAGATGTCTTGATGTTTAGATAAAGGAGAATATGCATTTTTATATCAGGGCTTAAAGGGTTAAAACAATTACAACAAAAACATTATGCCACAAAAATTGACAAGCATCACCACTGACTAAGGACAGGAACAAAAATGATGAAACAAACAAGGGGATCAGTTTCTAAAGAAACTGTGGTGCTGCATCAATGGGGACATGACACACATAATTTTGGTGGATTTATCAATTGCTGTAGTTGATAAGGTAAATTGGCCACTGTGAGTTGAGAGACTGACTTATGAATTCCGTTGATAATAAAAAAAAAAGAACTGCAGCACTTACACGAAGAATGCATCACACAAAGACCAATGCAATAGAAAAGGAAACATTTTCCAGACTGAAATAATTTTGTTTTCATCGACATTTAAAAACAAAAAAAACAAAAAATAGTCCCTGAAAGCAGTGAGGAAACAATCAAATTGGTGCTATACTTACCCCATGATGACATACCATGTGATAGAATCCGCCAGAGTGACCTTGCACTTTAGTAAAACCATGGCAAGGTGAAGATCCTGTGAGCAATGAAGAGTAAAGTGACTGCAACCGTTGGATCAACAACGCCTGTGAATCCAAAGAAAATGATAGTTGCAGTATCAGGTCAAGAATACTCACACCAGACACAGGGCAGTAGCAGTAATTGCTGCATGTATGCAGCAAGCTAGCTACATCATATTGCACTCCATATCCACAAGTAACAATTTATGTGATCCTGCAGTCAGTAGACTATAGGTAAAACTTGGAATCCCAATGTACTTTACACCCAGAAATTAGACCCACATACAGAATTACCGTGAAATTACTGTATAGTCCATTGTAGTGTCCTTTTACTTAGTTCACTTCGAGACAGATCAACTTGTTTTGGATAAAAAAACTCATAATTCTCAAGGGTCCTAATCTTTTTATTTACGTCAGAGTAAAACAATTTTCTATTATTGTTGTATTGGAATTAGCCACCACTTCGAATCCAAGTGAATAGTTCAATTTCACACCCTAACTTAGTGAGTATACAAAATAAGAAAAGAAAGGAAATAGTACAATAGCAGCATCATGTACCTTAGACAGGGATGCCACATTGTCTATCTTGCACTGTCTGCAAATAACACGAAGTTCTTCTTGAGTTAGATTTCCAAGAGATGCCATGTCAAGGTGTTCAGCTTTGATTGTCTGATGCAGTATCATTGGATCACCTAATATTTAGGAGGTAAAGGACCAGTTACAAATGTAGATTTATATCATACTACAGGAAAAAAAAAGAGTACAGTCACCAATTGATTGGATTGTACACATATAAAAATAAAAAATGGAAGAAATCAATGATTACGAAGATAACTGATGTTTAAGCCTAATTACAGGCACCTGGCCATCCATTTTACCTTCCAGCCACGGTACAGGAAGTGCTCACCAAGAAGTCTAGTGGCATAACCATATTAATACTTACCAGTTTCAACACCAGCATACATTTTCTGACTAGGGAAAAATGTTAATTTTCACACAGTTTGTGTAAAATGACATACAAAGGTTCATACCTGCCAATAATTTTGTCTTTATCGAAAAAGCCACCACTCAGATAAACGCTCTTTTTGTTCATTTCTGTGTTCAACACATTAACACCTCTCATGGCAGGTGCAATAATTGGTGGGACAAATACTGCTTTAATGGTGTCATCTTGTAGTGATCGTGTAAATATGGTCTTCTCTACCAAAAGAGATTTAAGCATTGTCATAAACTCCTCCAAAGAGGGGAGCGTCTCTTTTCCATATTCTGTAGGTTTGTCATAATCAACCTAGGGAGGAAAATAATAGTTAAAATATTGACTAGTCAGGTACATGTGGTGTACATGTACATGTAAGCAAATATGAAATAGCAATCCTTTGAAATTAGCTACTGTAAGCAGATATCCTAGAAAAAGAGAGCATTGGCTGGTGCTTATTGTTACAGGATGATCTCTGTATTGGCCACTAGCATCCTCCAAGTAAGATGAATAGCAAATCAATTTTGGGGTTCAAAATAATGACCAGGCAACAAAAAATGTAATTTCAAATTGACAATGCACATGGGTTTATACCAGTTGTTACTATTGTATCAGCTGATCCATTCTGCAGGGTAAATAAAGATTATTATTATTATCATTATTATTATACATGTAAAATTTAATTACTATTAATACAAATTTTCTAGACAAATGATTATTTTGAAAAGTCATGTGTACATGGCTTTGAAATAAAAAAAAGTTGCATTTTAAACTACCATAAATTATTCCATATCAGTTACCAGTGTACACAATCAAAAATTGGTTTATAGATGTTATGCGGCTTGCTGCGGATCCCCATTGTATGGGAAAAATGTCTGCAGCAAAAGCACGTTTAATTCAGTTTGACTCATATGAAGAGAATCAATTATTTTTAATATAAAACTTTTTTGATTACTTCTTTTAAGACCCTAAAATAATTACTGTACTATTGTATCTTTACATTTTCTTGCACTAACAGGTTTGCATAATAACATACATGTAGTACAGATACCGTGTTGATATTACAACAATTCTTCTCATTTCCATCGCCATAGTACACCTGGCCAACAGTTCCGCACACACCACAAATCACACTGTCTAGGGACCGTTCAGACATTAATTCAAAGGCATAAAATCCGTTATAAAGCAGCAACGTGATGTACTTCTGCTCACTCTCATTCATTGACACCTACAAAGAAGATTGTGTCAATAAGTAACCACTTCTCGCATGATACAATTTCTCGCATGATACAGACACAAAACAAGGCCTAACCTGGGATGCCAGTTAAGGCCCTGCATCCCTTGACTGCTAAAAACTTGCATAATTATAATATGAAAAGTAGCAGAGGTGGCAACTCTGCGAAAATCTTAAGGGAGTTGCCTCCCAGTTCTATTTTCTTAAAAACAATTTCTTCAGCCACCCACCTACCTCCCAGGGAAGGATACTCTACCGAACCCAAACAGTGACCTCTGCACCCAAACCCTCAGAATAAAGGTAAGGGGTGCCTGTAAAATGCCATGTGTTTTCTCATAGGCAGCTCCTCCTGTGACATGGCATCAAGAGACACTTTGGGCCTTTTCCACGCACCCAAACAATAAACCAACTAACCTCGCCACATATAAATGGACACCAGTGAGCATAACAGATTTTGTGTAATGCCATACTGGGGTTGAAAGGGTATAATATATTATACAGCCCTTTTGCTTATTTGTAAATCCCTCATTAACACGTCTACAGACTCATGAAATGCTAACATGCATAAAATTTGGTAAAGAGACTGTGAAAAAGAGCAAGTGTATAGTAGCAGAACAAGAAAAACAGGAAGAACTCAAGGTTAAGTGTGCACAAATATCACCATTAATTTTTTACTCTCAGCCGAAGCTAACTATTGCATAGAGCTTGTGAAGCGACACAAATCCTAAAAGTTCTTGTTTATGATTTTCTTGTTGATTCCTGACAGCTTATTTAGTTGAGTAAATCAAAGGAACAGTTACATGTAACTGTAGATGGAGCATTTATAACGAGATTTGCAGAAACTCCTTACACATGAACATCTATCAATAATTGATAGCCTAATTATTAGACTCCATATTAATCAAAAACACTTAAACAGTTAACTTTCAAAATAATCAATAATACTTTGAAGCTCTTTCAGTTGTTTAAAGGTGAACAAGTACAATAAAATTAATTTTATTTGTTGGGAATATGCGATTACCTGTCCACACTTTGTCCATTCAGCAATGCTACTTTCAATGGCAACACCGAGTGGAACACCACGTTTGAACAATTCCCGCCACTGTACCAAAATTTATAATGCCACAAACACCTTGTCGCAGATGTCAAAAAGCCCTATGGTAAAGGACGTGAAGATGCAATAAGAATAATATGAGTTAGGATACAGTGCGAGCGAGCGAGCCAGCGAGCCATGCGAGTCATACAAGCGAGCCATGCGAGCCATGTGAAAAAATCGTCGTAAAAAAAAATCGTCGGAAACGACACGGCTTCGTAGTGTTTACACGGAACCTATCTACACGAACGATGAAACCGTGTAAAGCCGTAGTGAGTACATCATAATACGTCCAAACTTCGACAAAAAAAAAGCGAGGCGGAAGGGGGCTGCAACACCATGATACGTGGTATGCCACTTTTAAAAATTAAGTGTGTGTTTCTTGATGCCTATGAAGAAGGTGGAAATGTTAGGTAAACAGCCTTGGGCACAGTGAAAAGACACGTTAAAAAACGTCAACAAAAGACAAAGGTTTTGACACCAGCATTTAAAGCGTTAAATATATTTTTGTTCGTACAGAAACAATGACAACAAGAACATAATATTATATTTCAACTTGCTTAACAATCTTACAAGAGAACACCGAATATAAAATTATGAAAACGTCGAGGCGAAAGGCGAACTCAATCAAATTTAATAATAATAATAGTAATAATAATAATAATAATAGTGATATTTTTTTCCGTACAGAAACAATGACAACAGGAACATATATTTCTAAGTGCTTAACAAACTCTCAAGAGAACACCGAATACAAAATTATGAAAACGTCGAGGCGAAAGCGAACTCAATCAAATTTAATAATAATAATAGTAATAATAATAATAATAATAATGATATTTTTTTCCGTACAGAAACAACGACAACAGGAACATATATTTCTAAGTGCTTAACAAACTCTCAAGAGAACACCGAATACAAAATTATGAAAACGTCGAGGCGAAATTGAACTCAATCACATGTTTGCTTTCAAAGGACAATGCTGTAACGGCATCGATCCACACACAACAGACGTTTCAACTCCATTTTATTCGTAGAGAACTAGTAGTAGGTAAAACCTGGGTGACAAAATTACAAAATGCGTCTTGTAATGATACGAAGCAAACAACATTGAAAATGCCAGTAGAAAGAGCAATTAAACTTCACATTGTTCATACATACGTTGTTGTTCGTTCTCTGCCGTTCTGAACATCGACACCGTCCTTTGAAATCTAAGATAAACCTGAACGAAAATCTCGGACGAAAATACAGGCGCCATAACACAACGACGCCATCTTACAAAAGCACATGGTCCTTCCATCCGCGCAAGGGATGATGGGTGTAAATAGCAAAAACCGCTGGCTCAAAACAGTACTGAAGGTTCAACAACCTTGAATCGCAGCGAATTAATTACTGTCCGGAAAAACAACAAGATTAACATAAAAGTTCCTGACACAAATGCGTACGGGCTACTTTCTCCGGGGGATCTTGGAATTATATTCGAGTACCTATTTTGAAAATACACTGGTATCAAGGATATTTGTCACAGGTCAAAGCCTGTAAACGAACAACCTACACTGATTATATTCATAACTGTCTGCATACACAACGTAACTATAATAATTGATTACATGTACTGATGAAACAACAGGATTTTTCTTTTTACAAAAAAGTAACATCTCCATCGCGCGCATTGAAGATACTATTTTCATCTTTCACATTTGAAGATGTTGGTCATGTTTAACATGATGAATAGCCAATAATAAGTTTCAAAAATGAATAAAAAAAGTTGCATTTTACCTAGAGAATTTCATAAGTACCTATCAAATAAACAGAATATTGCATGACCTCTTGGGGATACGAATTTTATCTTCACGTGCTGATATTAGGGCTATTTATACGAGACAAATAAGACGCGACTTAAATAAGCCGCGGCTTAAATAAGACGCGAATTATCTCAAGAGTGAGCGTAGCTAACAAAGAGAGATACTAACAGCACTCGAAGATAAAATTCGTATCCTCGCACGGCCGATATTAGGGGCGGACCATTAGAAATTGCGGGATGGGGGGGCGACAATTCCCGAAATGAAATTCCCGCAACAGGAAATTTTCAAAAAGAAAATTCCTGCAAGCAGTCCACCATCCAAAAAACGACTTACGATGACGAAAAAAATCCTGCAGACAACTCGGACTGAAAAAGAAATTCATGCACTGGAAATCTTTTGCACCCCCTCCCGCGATTTCTAATGGTCCGCCCCTAATATCCTCTTTATGTATAGGTGTAAAAATCAAGAAGTACAAGCGGCAGTTCAAAGCTTACTCCAACTAAGTTCAAAACTACGTTATTGTTCTGGGGTCAAGGAAGGGCTAAAAGTTAACGTCATTGTTGAGGGACAAAATGGGCTGATGAAACTGTTTCTCGGAATCTTGGTAACACATTTTACGAGAGGACAAAAGTAGAACGTCCGTATTACCCACTTGCGCAGGATTGTACGATAGGGGCCTTCAGTGCTGACTTGCAAATCACCCAGCTTTAACTCTGTCTTGCAAGTCGCACACTTGGCAGTTCTTGTTGTTGTTCTTGAACTGACGGAATAACCTTTCTCAGCAAATGGCGGAATTTGCGTTACACGTACTGATTCCGGAAACGCATTCACCAATTTGGTCCATTCTAGGGTGGTAAATTTCATTTTGTATATAAGTGGTTCTTCTTTTTTGAATCCAAAAATGTGGTGGAACAGCCAGATCATGTGTTGACATTTCTGTCTGCATGCCAAGGAAGAACAGCAGACTGAGTTGCTTGTAAGAATAACAGTCTCCAGGCATCCCATAGTGTCGAGTACGTTAAACTCGAATTTGCTCATGGAGCTTTTGTATTCCAGCAGATCAATTGTTATAGTTGCGACGTACTTTTGGAAGTACCTGAACTGAGCATTGGTCATCTCTCTAGTGACTACCTTCCCTTTGCTGGTTTTTTTAGCTTTCCTTTTGTCCGCTCTATGCGTGTCCCGTGTGTTGCCTCTGTAGTCACTTTGTGGCTTTTCAAAGTTAGTCAGGGAATCGAAATGATCCGTCAATTGATCGGCGTTTTCAGCAATATAATGCACAGCATCAGAACAGGCAGCTGTATTCTTCTCAAGGGTTGCTTGTTGCTTTTCATTTCGGTCAAACGCCGTTGGTCCTTCACCGACCGTTTTAAGACCATTTTCTTGACGCTTAACTTCGGCTGCTTCCAGGATTGCTGCAGAGCACCCTGCAGTGACAACGTCCAACAAGCGCTTTCTATAGCCAGAGGCGCTAGTAGCCTTAGTGTATTATTCCGCCTTGGTTATTGTCATTAATGAGATATGGAAGCACAACTCCGACCGGAACTAATCCGATACGAAGTGGCATGAATATGGGAAAAGGGTTCCGGGAACTAAGGAGCTCAGGACAGACAGGTTACTTGTATTTCACTTAATCAACCGCAAGTTCCCGGAACACCTTCCCATACCGGAGATGGCATCAACCCCGGCTTGAACTGGGTGGGTGGGTGGGCGCCAACTAAAGTTCCCTCTTCGTCGGTTTGAATTAACTAACCACGAGTTATGAGCGTCCTTTTCCCTTTATATTACCCAGCGACCAATGAGCAACAAGTCCTATTGCAACACATTGCTCTGCACGTGCTGAAGGTGATTAATGACCTAATCTCGGCGGAATATACATATTTACATGACTGTGCATGGTGTATTATTCCGCCTTGGTTATTGTCATTAATGAGATATGGAAGCACAACTCCTCCCTTCACCGCACCGCTCCAACAAGAAGACAGACCACTGTCACATCAACACTATATTTATTCCTTATTACCTCTCCAAACCTTATCCTAAATATCTCTAAACATATATAACACTCTAAACTAACTTGACAATGTTAAAGGCACTGCACTTTGAACCGACAATTTATTCCGGAAACGCAGTGACAAAACCTGTCAATTCATTGGTTACCTTATAGTGTTTACCCGTGTCCTTATCTAAATCCGCTAACTTTGCCGCTGGACCTGCTGGATTCAGAACCTGTTTCAACTTAATATAATGAAGGGCCGTCTTGCTAGACTTCCAGCCTACATGATCCATTATGTCATTAAGAGAGACATCTGCAAGTGCCATTGAAATAGCGGCACCACTTCTAAAACCATGTAGAGTGAAACGCGTGCTCGAAAGACTCCCCTGCAACTGTTTCACGTAAGTGTCCAACCTAGCCTGAGCCGCAGAAGGGTCTAACGCGCAAGACGTTACCGTACCTTTTTTAGACACGGAGCGAAATAAATAACCTGAAGACAGCCGAATGTTTAACAGTCTACAAATCTTGAAATATAACTCAATACCCCAGACTGGGCAAACGATCTTATTTGAACCCCTCTTGAATGCAAAAACGTTGGCGTCTCCGGACCGTAACGTTTTTGTCCACACATGATTAAACAAAAATCCAGAATTATCTGGAAAGCGCAAAATTGTCGGAGTGGAGATACCTAACAGGTCGGCTGCCCGATCCGCCGAGAAAAACAGAGCCTTAAAGAAAGCTTGATCTCTGGCTAACACAAAAACCTGATTAGGATCTAAAGTAGGATTTCTTAATTTTGACTGAATATGCCGTGAAAGGATCTCAACATCTGAAAGCAGAACCAGATCTGCTTGGTGCGGGGTAATTCGTGCCTTCAACTGCTCCTCACAAACATTAGCCAAATAATCCTTCACTGACCTAGAAGAAGCAGGGTTACCGACACCTACTACAGAGTGCCATTCTGCTCCCCTACCGTGCTGGATAAAAATTGCTCTAAGTTTTCCTATTAAGGAGTCTACCGTACCAAACGCAAGCCGTTTGGGACAAGCACATTGACTTCGCTTACGCTGTAAAACAAACTCACAACTTGGATTATGAACCAAAGTTCTTCCATCCTGATCCTTCCACACTAGAAACGCCACGACATCACAGGGTAAAGCTGAACTTAAAGTTTTCTGAGACGATAAAGATAACAGGAACCGAGAAAACTCTATCTCCAAGGCTGTCTTCTGCTTCGCATATCAAGTAGTGTTACGTGTTTGAATCAACTCTTTAACTCGCGCTGCAATCTGTTCTTCATCCACCTTATTTTTAAGTTTCAAGGCATCATCCTTGTCCAATACAACTGTCTTCCTGTTGTAACCACAACTCTGGCAAAAGCGAAACACTTCATCATTTGGGTACTGGCAACGTGGGCAAGCCACCGATGGCTGGAACAACTTGGGAATTCTTGGTAGAGACTGAAGTCGAAGAAAACGAACAATGTTCAAGACTATATGGACAACTTCGTTGATTTGAACCATACTTTAGTTGGTTAGAATTTCGAAACTCTAAAAGCCCAAAGCTTGAAAGGACAAACCCGTGGTTTGTACCCGGACCTGGACGGGTATCTAAGGACATCCCAATCACCCTCTGAACCTAGACAAATTGCTTTCCGAGAAAGACCTGTCAAAATTGGCCACCAGAATGGTCGCGGGTAAAGTTCAGGAACCACAATTGTGAATGGAATTCGAAATTGAGTAAGGAACCTTCGCACGGCAGGAACCAACCCAAATGGTGGGAAAATGTACGGGTTGGCCATAGCAGGTCCGATATGATTAATGTCCTGAGCGAAGAAGTTCACACCCTTAGACTGAGGACTAGGACACGGGGTGAAGTGCGGCAAAGGGGTTCCTCCTTTGGATAACTGTGCGTTAGAATCCAACCCCATCAAATTGAATGTATGACCACAGAGACCACCAAATGTATGTTCAATTAACTCCCACACTCTTGGAGAAAGTGTTGAATCCAACGCAGAAAGACATCTCGACGGGCCATCGGCCTCATTTCGATCTGACGCGATATGAGACAGTTCTAACTGCAGATTTCGGTTAACAACAGTGAAATAGAGTTCCTTTGTGGCTGCCGTCAGTTGAGGAGAGGTTTTACTTCCTTGGCCATTATACGTGTCAATTGCTACTTGACTGTCAACCTGTACATCTACCCGACAGTCCCGCACATGCTCCGGAGTGGCTTTTATTGCGTTCGAGATAGCAAGCATTTCCTTGGTAGAGATGTTTAATCCAATCTGCTGTGGATTCCAATAATCCCTAAAGGATTGATCACCTGACGTTGAATGCACGACGCATCCCCAACCGTATCCCGAAGCATCCGTGGATAACGATAAACGAACATGCCTCTCTTCCCGCCAAGGAACGTGGCCTTTCCAGGAGTCGAGAAAACGCCAATGGCAAATTTCCTCCCGAAGAGAATCAGTCATCTTAACTTGTCCATTTCCAGGAGATGAAGCAATAGCTGAACTTATATTTCTTATAAACAACTTAGCCCCAGGTACTGCTAAGGAAAATGAAACACATTTCCCCTGGAATCGTTGAAGAGTGCGGACATTCACCGTTTTTTTGCAAGCCAGGATTTCTTCTCTTAAGGTAGCGAACGCAACGACTTTACTCCCGGGAAGTTCGAAAGCTTGCTTTGAAGAGTCCACCACAAGACCGAGATACTCTATACGCTTAGCCGGATACAAGACGGACTTCTGAATGCCAATTGTGTACCCTAATTGAATTAACAATGATGCAACAATGAATATGGCTACCTTCGCTGCCTCCAGCCTGAACTTTTCCGTGCGAGCTGAAGGAGATAAAGACCAAGGGCCAGTTGGAGCAAAAACCTCACTGTTAAGTCGATCATCAATGTACAATGAACAAGGAACGCCACATGACCTTAAATAGCTGGATGCAGCCAATCCCATAGTGTGGTAAATATATGGAGACTCTTTCCATCCAAATGGCAAAGTTGTGGAGACAAACCACCATCCACCCCATTCAAAACCGAACAACACCTGTGAGGACTCCTGCAAGTGGACGTGATCGTATCCTGACTTATCATCACATTTCGTAAAATACGAGTCTTTGTAGATATAGTGCTTCACATCCACTAATTTATCAAGTGAAAAAGGACAATCCTTCATCCACAGATTGGGGAACCTGGCGTCCAAACATAATCTCGGCTTGGATGGCTCTACCGTGAGCGGAAGAACTAGGTACGGTGGTTCGTCCAGATCAACTTTTCCCCAAACCCTGACGGAACCCATCGCCACACGTTTGAGAATCGCATCCGAAATGAAGGTAGAAAACTTCTTACACAATGCATGATTCCGGAAATATTTAGGCAGAGGAAAATCAGAGTCGTATGATTCACCCTTAAAAGTACCCGAATAGTGATTCACAAAATCATGCACGTCTACTTTGCTCGAGATCCAATTAAGTATTTGGTCACCCTTCGGATGGTTAATCAAAACCTTCTGCCAGGCGGACGGGTCTTTGTGAACGCCGCCAGCCACAAAATGATCGGGGTCACGAAATCGCAACAGAGATAAATCAGGCACCTCTTCGGAAACTAGAACGTCCTTTATAGTGGGAATCTCTGTAACTCCCTCCTGAACGAGGACCCCATCTATAGTAGTCGAAAATAAGTTCTCATTGGGAGGCTGACAACAGGATAATTTATGATCAAATTCCTCATCTATCTTTTCCCAGGCAGGAATTTCAAAGCCCTCGCAGATCCTTCTCCGCTTCACCTGGCGGATCTGCGAAATAATTGGGAAAAATACTTATGGGAAACTGAAAACCCAAACGAAATTATCCCTCCCAAGAGAATCTAACCACTAAAGATGAGGTCCCCGATCAGGAGAGAGTAACTTCCCACGCCCCGAAAGGAACGTCCACAGACTGCCCAGCAATAAGGCTAGCCCATGGGAGTTGCTCACCCTCATCGAAGATAAAACTAAAATTTTGTTGTGGTACCCATATGCCATGAAATAAAAGACTAAGAAATGCCCTAAAAATACCAAATAACAGTAACAAAGGAAATCAACTTTGTACACACGAATCAATTTTATACTGTTTGTAATTCATTTATTTTTATTCTTATTACACGCAAATGATTCAACTGAACTTAAAACCACAGATTTAATCTGTCCGATCACACTGGCGACCCCCTGAACCATCTCCCTCTCTTTGCTGGTGGTGGCTTTCCCTCATCTCTCCAGCGCATTTGACAATTTCTCTGGTAATGACCATAACCCTTACAATAGAAGCACTGAAGACCGCCTAGAGATCTACCACGATCACGACCTCGGAACGTGGGTGTAGCCGAAAAGGATGGGACCCTCAGGGCCTTGTCGACCTTTGTCATAGCATCAAGCACCTTCTCTTGGTCTTTGTCTCCAAGAAGAGCCAAAACGTATCTTTTAAATTGCTCATCTGAACCACCCATCTTCTCACGTAAAGCTTGGAACACTGTAGAGTAGTAGTTGGCTTTAGGGTGTTTGGTTTCCAAAGCCACAACCTTCAGGTTTAAAATCTGCTCGAACACCTGGTCCTTATTAAATGGTACAGCCTTTGACTTCACCAACTGCATAATCTTTTCGATGATACCATCAACAGTCGCTTGCTGCGATTGTTCTAGCTTCTGAATTCTCCTCGCGAAATCCTCCATATTGGGGATCTAAAGCCAACACAGAAAGTTAGCTTATAACTGACTCAATAAACCCATATTATATTGATTCACTTTCTCAAGCAGCCTCGATTACGGGCCTACGTTATCATTCTCTCATGCTGCCTCGATCACGGGCCCATTATATGATTTTCTCAAGCAGCCACGATCACGGGCCTGCGTTATCATTTTTTCATACTGCCATGATCACGGGCCAGTTTTATCATTTCCTCAAGCACCCACGATCACGGGCCTGCGTTATCATTCTTTTTTTTTTTATTTTTATTTTTTATACTGCCACGATCACGGGCCAGTTCTATCATTTCCTCAAGCAGCCACGATCACGGGTCTGCGTTATCATCATTTTTTTTATATACTGCCACGATCACGGGCCAGTTTTATCATTTACCCAAGCAGCCACAAACACGGGCCTGCGTTATCATTTTATACTGCCACGATCACGGGCCAGTTTTATCATCTCCTCAAGCAGCCACGATCACGGGCCTGCGTTATCATTTTTTTTTTTTTTTAATACCGCCTCGATCACGGGCCAGATTTCCCATTTTCTCATGCTGCCTCAATCACGGGCCAGCGTATCATTTTCAAGCAGCCACGATCAGGGGCCTGCATTATAATGTGATGTATATATACTGCCTGGATCACGGCAAGTTTCGTAACAGACAATAACACTTCAGTGCTTTCACAGACGCGACTACAGCAAATATTAAACCCGATGTTCTATCCAGCGAAACCATACGGTATAAACTACCCGTTGTAACATAAACACAGTAATAAAAAGAATTTAGAAACCAGCAAAGCAAAACAAAATGAGGGGATAAAACTATAGAAAAACCAACGAGGCAATAATATAAAACAAACTTGGGAACCCGTAACCAGAATTAAATTCACCGCAAGACCAAGGAACGCAAAACAAAGGAAAACTACATTACTACAGAAAACCCGACCAGGCGACCAAACCCCTAGTATAAGCTTCGCGAACTAGCGACAAAAGTTTAAGCAAACTATAAATAAATACCTCAGCAACGTGTCCATCTGCCGCTGGAGCGTTCGGTGCCGGTGCATTCGGTGCCGGTGGATTCGGTGCTAGTTCATCTTCTACACCTTGTAGCACTGCAAGAACCGCTGCAGGAGCTGCAATAGGAGCTTGTTCTTCCATGAATCTACAGTTCGAGCCGGGGTTGATGGAAAGAAAGACGACGCCAACTAAAGTTCCCTCTTCGTCGGTTTGAATTAACTAACCACGAGTTATGAGCGTCCTTTTCCCTTTATATTACCCAGCGACCAATGAGCAACAAGTCCTATTGCAACACATTGCTCTGCATGTGCTGAAGGTGATTAATGACCTAATCTCGGCGGAATATACATATTTACATGACTGTGCATAGCGTTGGAAACCTCTGCAGAGGATGCTGAGCTTGTTGAATATGATTTGCACCACTGTTGCCAGCGCGCTCTTCTTCTCCACCACCATTTTTTGAAGTTCATCATTTTAGTTGGGTCCGAGGAACACCTTTCAATGAGAGAGTCTAGAGCTTTCGAAGTCTGTTCCACTTGAATTGATGTTGGTGCGTTGGAAGCTTCGTTCATTAACTTTTTGAATTTATTTTGATCTCGACTGGTTTTAAAAAATTTGAGATGCCGATTTACATCCTGCTTTAAATGAAACGCATCGGAAATTGATTTGTTCTTGGCGTTGTCATCCTTCGCTTTCTGTAGACCACTCCACAATGCCCCTCCCTCATCACCGACATAAGAATGGGGGTCTAAGCTATTTCCAGCAAAGTCATCGGGATTAAGATCAAACTCTCGGGCTACGGTGGGTAGAATTTTGTTTACAGCACTGTCAAAGGGGGTAACCATCCTCTCCACGTTCTCAGCGTTTTCACCAGGTTTTGGTGCAAACATGCTCACAAGTTTCACATTTCGTCGAAGGGTTGGAGAATAGGTGGTCATTTCAATTTCCGTGAATTCCTTCGCGTGGCTTTTGCAGCCATCCAAGCTAACAGGCTCTGTTACTAAGCCTAGCGTTATTTGAGCCGCGATGCAAATTTTCACTTCCGATGACAGGATAACAAAATCCTCCCCAACCTCCAGTATTAAGTTTTCGTCTAGGCCACGTTTTACAAAGTCTTCCTTTAGAACGCGGATAGCCTCAATATCCTTTCCCCCAGGGCAGGTCTTTTGCCTTATGGACTTATGAAGAAACTTTAAGTGTCTTTTGTTACTATACTCCATAGCAACATTATTTACCTCATTTGCATCTTTTCCACTCAACAACGCCTCTCTGACTTTATCAATTTGGAGCGCCCCAGGAGTGATGGTTGGTTTTACACGAAGAATACTTTCTACATCTTCTTTCAGGGGTTTTTTCTCCACTGCTCTTGGAGTGCAATTATGTTCTCCAATATAGATTACTCTCATCTCTTTATGGCAGCGATCGTTCTCCACATATTTTCTCGCTGTGCACTCGATAGAATCTGCAGGATGTTTACAATGAATACAATTCTTTGCTCTGGTGAAGTCGACTGTGTTCTTCTTCTTGTTTATTTTTTGAAATGGACACTTTGAATTTGGACACTGTAGCGATCCCCGACAAATCTGAAGGGTCCGCCTTCCTCCAGCACAGAAACCCTTCCTCTTGCATGGTTGACTGCGACCCCAGTTCCAGTTGTCTGAAACGGACGACAAAGGATCTTTTTCATTGTACGAGACAAGGTATTTCACAGGAGCTATGGGCGTTGGGGGAACTGTTTCAACTTGTGTTTCTTCCATGTTATCCACTTCCTCCTGGTTGAGGTAGGAGCGACTGCCTTTTTGCGTGAAGATGGCATCCCTTAAAAAAGAGAAAGAATATGACAGATCACACAGTGCTTGCAATTGACATACATGCATAAATGCATGCATTATTGACTTTCCTCATAATAGCTTTTCAAAGACAATAATAATTGAATGAATACAAAAATAATTAAAACCCCACTTTAATTAATTAATGGACACAATATAATTATATCAAGTCGTTCAATTTTCAATTTTCATGGTTGTCACTCATCTACCAAATGCCTAATCTTTGAATGGCGTTTCATTAATAAAAGAGGATTTGAATTTTCATGACAGAAACAATGTCAGAGAATCAGTTTAGAGAAAGGGAGGTCTGAATACAATGCCTCCTAATATTTGTTATTTTATGAAGAATGATATCTCAAAAACAAAACAGTTAGACATCTTGACAAAAAACAAACCTGTAATCTGACCACACGTTTATAAAACAGACATGTGTTTTGGCATGAAATTTACCTTTCCTCGGTGAACAGCTTCTTTGGACAAACATCAGAAGAGCTTGCCTTTGAGGATTGAGAGATTTTGGAGGGTGTACTCTCAGCAGAGCTAAGGCCACTCATACCACGGGACAGGTCCTCCATGGTGGAATCCATCTGAAATATTAAACAACATACCGGTAATTTTTTACTTTTTGATTTCACCTGTGCAGGCAAGGGTATGGGAAACTTAAATCACTATTTCCGTCCGCTGAACGTACCTGTTTCTGGATTTTCTTCTTTTTCTGTTTTTTGACAGGAGTGCTGTTGCAGGAGCTTAAACCACTGAGAGCATCACAAAGATCATCAGAGGAAGAAACCACCTACATATGTTCAAATGGGGAAAAAAGTGACTAATTTCACATCAATATTAGCAGACTACTGCATGGTGCAGGTGGAGCACCACTCTTAAGATAAAATGGTATGCATTTTCCCATCGAGTTTCTTTAGGGAACATCAAAACAATTTTGGTTCATTTTGATGACATCAGTGATAACGATATCCAATGCGAAGATATGGTGACAGTACTTTACCTGCCCTGACAACTTTGTACACAGTGGGTTGCCTTGTGGTGTTCATAGAATAATTCACATAATTTCTCAAAAAGGGGAACACTGTCAGAGAACCAAAGAATTAATTTCTCTAGTGGGAAAGATTGGCGCAACTCTTTTTAGATAGAGCTCAAGGTGTCATTACATGTGCAATATGTAACGATGAATACCATAAAGATGAATAATTTGGCAAACATGAATGACATTGTAGAAGCAAACATCAAATTGTAGTCCAGCCCAATAAAAGAGTGTACATGGCATTCTTAGTTGTAAGAGATTTGCTCCTTTCTGGAGTATTTGCTCTATTTCTCTGAGTACTGTAGCTTAAATCATGTGATATCTATAAACTACGTTTTTTCTCCTGGGAAAAGGTGTGAACTTTACTTTACATACAGCTACATGAGATAGAACTACAGTTGACTCCCGATAACTCAAACCTTCAGGGGAAATAGAAAAATGCTCGGGTTATTGGAAGTTCGAGTTATCGAGGGTAAATTTATATAGAAAATGGCCTGAATGGAAATGAAAATTACTTCGACTTAGCGGGAGGTTCGATTTAGCGAGGGTTAGAGTTCGGGAGTCAACTGTAGTTCTCTAGTAAAAGCTTTAGTTAATTTTGTACATACTTGAGCCCGTTTTTTCTGCCTTTTACGTTTTCTTTGGCTGGTATGGGATGGAGCAAACACACTTTCTTCCATGCTTTCCCCAGATGACAACACCTATGGTAATGTCAGCATATGGATCAATTACTGATTACTTATTTCTTACAGGCCAGTGTTACAGAATGGAATTTTTTCGATGAAATTTACTGTTCACTTACAATGGACAGCCTTCCATACTACTTACGTGACATGAGTAACTGAGTTGGAACATTTAAGATAAGAGTGTTTACATTCTCTACATCTCATGTAAATAAAAGATTTTAAATAAAATAAAGTTATTTATGTACTCACTATTTCTGGGGCATCGTGCTCCTCATCAGAGCTGATGAAGATTGGTGAGCTTTGCATTTTATTTCTTAGCTCCATTTTAGTCTGTGGACTCTGGAATTGTTCTGTCTTGACATCTTCCAACTATTCAAAGAAAGTATAGAAGTATTTCCATTTCATGAAATGACAAAAAATCATTTCCTGTCAAGCAAGACCATCACAACTGTCACCTATTTTGTAAGGACGTGTAGCACTGTAACATCATAAGCCTAACTTCTTTAAATAATGGAAGCTTGCTGCCTTCCTTTAAGTACTATACAACACATGTACACCCCACATTAGCATGGCCTCACCTTCATTGACTGGCCCTTGAAGACACTTATGCCAGGGTTGAAGTCCTCAGGTCCACAGTGAAAGAATTGTGAGGCACCCCTGTGCTTCTCAGGTACTATTAATTAACAAATACAATTGATTGATCCCTTGTTGTTAACCAAATCTTTAATATGAATTGACTTGTCTGAACTCTGCCAGTTCAGCTCCTTATGAAGAAAACAGGAAATTTTACCTGATACAGAAGGTGAGCTCTTGTCCGCACAACTGAGACTTCCATTTATGGCTGACAACAACATGTAGTGTGCTCCAGTGTATGCCATATAGACATCCTCCTTGCCATAACCATTGAAGGGAGCTGTTAATGTCTCTCTCTTTAAAGGTAGAAAGTAAAAGTGTGTCTACATAATGCTTGCCTTTTTATTTTGCCTTGTTGATTGCTATGCAAGCACAGAGATTAGTTAATTATTCTTAAGGTTATTCTTTTTAGCTCATTCATTGCGTCATAGCACAATAAATGAGTATGGTGGGCATCAAATGTGGAACGGAATGTGTAGACAAAATGGAATGTCTTTGTAGACGCTTAGCAAATTAACTTCGATAAAGCTGAATTACAGCATGTGCAAGAATACAAATGTTTCTACAGTCTAAAATGATAAACAAATAACTTCAATCTAAAGTGCAATGTAGATCGAGACATCGAAATCTTTTTTGAATGTGCACTGATAACATTCATTACCACTGGTATTCTTTTTATTAGGCGGTTTGTCTGTTTCAGTCTCTTCGTAGGAAAGGGCAGAATTTTAGAAGAATTTTTATCAAAATGGTTTGTTTGGCAGGTCCAATATATGCTACTATGCATTAAATGATTCTAGTCATGAACGCTGTTGATTTGATTCAAAATATCTGACAAAGACTTTAGATTCCACGCCAATAAGTTAGGGCTTATTCGGTGACCCTTGCAATGTTTTAGGCTAAACTTACAAAAATGTCACGCAATCTTTTGTGACTTTCAAGTAATGTGGAAAATAATCTTGGGTCTTTCTGTTGTTAAATGAGGAAAGTAAAAATGTGCATATATCTCACCTTATACCTAATTGTATACAGTATGTAGGTATATATGTGATTTATTGGAAGTTTGGTTTGTATTACTGACATTATTTTATGGAGTTGTATACGTGACATGTCATATCACCTTATCGCTTCTGCATGCAAATTGGGTGTCGTTTATTTACTCATTTCCTATTTATTATTCCAAGCCCTTGACAGTGTTTTCACGAACAGTCTTTTGTTACCCTTGTTGGTTTGCATTACAGGGGCTCAAGTGTACCGATATCTCATTAAACCACAAAAAATAATGCAAGTTAGCCATTAAATGAATGATTTTAGCATCATTACTGTTAGATAAAGCTTACCCCTATCAGAGGACAATATGCAGTCACCATTTTATAATACCATAAGTCTGGACACCCTAAGTCTGGGGTAGAATTAGTGCAGTACATTTGGTTTTTCTCGTATGATTTTTTTTAATCTTCTCTTTCTCTACTCTTTAAACCTCCTATTGCTAGAAGTGACTCTCTTTAATGTTCTGATTGAGTGTGGTTGGCTAGGTACACGTTTTATCTGCTTAACAGATGAAATGAGGTTCCACTCAAAACTATAAGTATATAGCAAAAAATGAGCACGTTATTGTACTTACACCCAACCAATCAATGATGTGAATATTACATGAGAAGAAGGAGGCAGCAGATCTAATAACAACATGATTTGCCATCTCATCTCTAAGGCCTAGGATGCATTCCTGCCAAGTAGTTGGTCGCTTTCCGCTGGCCTTGAAGTCTCCATCTGAGAGAAAGCTCCATAGGTCAGCTGTTGCAAATGATCCATCCTGAGTAACAACGAAAACCAACTACAGTA
Organism: Siderastrea radians; assembly: GCA_964017195.1. NCBI lineage: Eukaryota > Metazoa > Cnidaria > Anthozoa > Scleractinia > Rhizangiidae > Siderastrea > Siderastrea radians. Next base: position 13,294,541 of record OZ024898.1, on the reverse strand, counting down.
AATGTTAATGCTCTAACAAGCCCCCCTTGTTGCTTCCTCCTCTTAAGAAAATAATCTAAAACAAACACTCAGGAAAATATCTTGTGTTAATGAGGGAATTTATTCATGAGCTACAAAGATTGAACTTCATGGCCCGGGGGGGTACTCCCATAATTTTCGGATAGGGGTGTGCCGCGAAGGTTCTTAAACCCTGACCCTATTTAAGGATAAAGAAAGCGAAAATTGACACCCTTTTTAAGGCCCAAGCCCGAAAAATGACACCCTATTCAAGGGAAAAACAAAAAATGGTGTGAACGGGTCAACTTTATTACCTTTCTGTAACATCGGAAGTTAAGCATCAAGCACGGAATACTAGACTTAACCTAGTTTAATAATATGCCATCATAACCATGGTTCATTTTTGTTCACTCTTGTTGTTTCATTATGGAACTGAAATGAATAAGAAATAATATTAACTTTCTTTGAAAATTACAATAACGTGACACTGCCTTAAATCACTGTGCCGACAAGCTAAACACAACTAGAAAGCGAATACAAATGTAGGAGAACGGAATCTCCTAGAAACGAGTCAACAGGGATATTTCTCTGAGTGACATGAAACATGAAATGCGAAATCCGGCTAAAACTATATAATATCTCAGGGGCATGAGAAATCAGGCGTAAAGTCTGTCACTGTTCGCATCCTGCACGCGTGCACGCTTAAAAATTGTTGCCTTACCTGAAATCGCTGGACCTCCAGTGCTGATATCGTCTTCATCCCCAGCGGTGGGTGAACAGTTGCTGTCTTCATCCTCGTCATCCTGGTCGGAACGAAATGAATTTCCTAAGCATTCGAAAGGACGGTAAAACCAATAATCTTCATGACTAACGTTCCCCCCATCGTTATTGTCATCATCGTCAAATCTGTCTTCATTAGGAACCTGAATGGCAGGTCTCATCCCAACGGACCTTGCCAACTCTCTGGCAATCTTGATGCCTTCCTTCCACGCCTCAATTTCTGCGCCAATGACAGGGTACTCCTTCATATTAACCATATCGATTGGTCGCTCGTACTGTTGTTCCCAGATACTTTCCTGCTTTGGGTGTGGCTTTGCAAATTCTGGGGCAGATGGATCCACGCGAATTTCCTCTAAGCGAATCATATGTGAAGTGTTGCGTCTCAAATCACCGAAGGTGTAATTGTGATGATTACTGACCCATTGTCCATTCTTACTCCAGAAATCTTCCAAAACATGGGATCCAGTTTTTTCAAGCTGACAGTCTTCCTGAGGAAAGTTATCTCTTATGAACACAATAAGCATCACTGCAAAATGACAGGATAAAATGACATCTGTGTAGGTCTCTCTAGAGATAAAGTTCACTGCAACCTGCAAGTTTCTGTGCCGATAGATCCAATTTTGCCAAATTGCAAGGAAGTGCGTAACAATCGCAGCATACTTGATTCTAGTGGTTAAAGATGCCACGCAGCTGCAAAAGATCTCCACATAATACCAGATGATTAGGAGGTACGTCTTAGTTCCTAACAGCGTGATGTCAGGAGGACGCCCTGGTACTGTGCCATTTATCAAGGCCTCGAGACAGCTTTGCACCTTTGGAAATGTTAATTTCTGAGCAGATCTCCAATTCTGTCTGTCGCGACGTTCGATGTCACTTCGGCCCAAACCATGGTCGGCAAAAGGAAAGACTTCACTGACTAATTGTAAATCGTTCATGTGAACCAGATACTCGCCCATTCTAAGCACACGAGAAGCGTGATCTAAGGGATTAAGTAGCTTCTTGTGGTTGTGCACGTAATCCTGATCACACGTCTTCAACATCATATCCATTCTCTTTGTTCAGCTTCCTGCACGAAAAAATAAATCCTAGATCTCGAGGAATGGGCCTGAATCTGTTACCGACATCAACTGTGCTGAGCTGAAGCATTATTTTCCGCCTCTGCGAGTCTCCGTCAGAGCTGTTACCGATAAGGGGACCCACGATGTCCTTCAACTCCTGGTCATATAGCCGCTTCACTTCTTGCCACTGTCGATAAACAAAGTGGTGGTCAAACCTGTTGCAGGTGGGCATAACAAGGACGGCAATGCGGGGAAGATTGGGATGGAGGGGGTTAAGTAATATTGCTCTGCCAAAGGTGCTAATCTTGTACTCCTTGAAGGCATTAACAATAGTCGCGAAACCTTCCTCGCCCTCCCCAACCACAACAGTAAAATGGTCAACGCATGCATGATGCTGTCCATTTACACCACAAAAACCCAAAAGCTCATCCGTATTCTGGTGGTAAGTAACATGGCCAATGATAGCCGTCTCATCCTCTGCAGCTAGGACAGGAACAGCAGTAGACTTGATGTTAGCCATCGCCTCTTTGTACAGTGGACCAAGTTTCTTGAAATTGTTTTCTTGAATCCCTCCACTAATGTCAACACGATGTTGGTTGTGCCATCGGTAGATAGAGTGGATTTCAGGGCCTCCAAGGTTTATTGCCACAAATGTAGCGATCCTGGGTCCTCCCAAGATCAGTAATACTTCCAGGAATTGCTTGAAGGAGGGTCGGTACCGTTTGCCATTCTTTTCGACGTGCAGGTTTCCCGCAACAGTCTTTAACATTGCCTTCAAGGTGTTTTTGTCTTTTAGTAGACCTAAATCCGCAGCTTTCTGCAATTTTTGACATACAGCCTTAATGGACCCTCTTCTAGAATATTCCCTCAACTTCTCTCTCAGACTTGCAGCACGTATTCGTAACCTAACAGCTCGTGATGTTACGAAGAAAAGCTGGTCGTCTTTCCGATCAAGGTTTTCTTTTTGCTCTCTTAGCTTCTCGACCATCTCTTTAGAGGTGAGGTACTCGTTACGAACACGTGTTGTGTCTCGTCCGGCTGTGTCATCGCCGGTTTTATCGTGCCTTAGTAGGACTCGTTTCCTAAATGATTCCAATTTTGGTATATTCGAACAAGCTGAACACATATCGTCCGAGAATGTTCCTACATCTGCAGCCCTTAAACAGTTACTACTTCGAAATGTTCCTGTTATCTTCTTAGGCCCTGTTTCATTTACAACAAAGAAAGGCTCCGGATACCACAACACTTTCCCTTTATCCTCTCTCGCCTCCAGGTCGTGCAAAAGAATTGTAGGATTAACTGTGACAGCTTCACCATGAGATACATAAGAGAACTTATCTTTGTAAAATCCCTGGCAAAGCTGTTTTGCTGGTCACGATCATTCATTTTTACTAGGAAGCTTGCGGTTAAAAAATGACGAAATGTCCTTCGAGCTTGTTGCCTTTGTCTTCTCGGTCTTCACAACTTTGTGCGTGGCGGAGAACTCTAAATTACAGGAGCGACACACAATGGTGGCCTTGTGGAAAGAAAAGACATTTGGATATTTCTCCTACTTCCCGTTGTATTTTTAGAATTGCCGCGGGGATTTCGCTTTCCCGAGAAAGGGAAATCGCTTCATTCATTTGATGGGTTGATGTCGCCATATGCTGGTTTAATAGGAACATATCACAATCCTTGTGCTCCTTTCCGGCAACCATTGTAAGATTGCACACGTTACAATAGGCGAAAAGCTTGCTGCCATCTTTGCTAATCACAAATCTTCTGACTTTTGTGAAGCCATCTACTTTTTTCTGAAATCGAGCGACTTCATTATCGACACTTGTTTCCATGGCTGGCTCAGTGCTGCTGGTCGCTGCAGCTCGCTGTTCCGCCAACCCCTCGTCGTGTTTTGTCTTCTCAGGTTGAGGTGATGCAGGAGCATCATGGACAGCTTCTTCAACGGGAACTTCGCACTCTATTTGGTCTGGTCCCTCTTCGGCATAGCCCTCTTCGTGTCCAGGCTGAGGTCCTGTGGGTTCATTGTTTTCAACCTCTGCGACGGGAATTTTGTTTTTTTCAAGGGTTGATCCTTCTCTGGCCAGTGTCTCGTCGCATCTTGGCCTCTTATTTAAAGGGTCAAATGGAACATGACTCATTGGGGTGTGTCCACAGTAGTCGCATCGTATCGTACTGCTTTCGAATTCTTCGCATTCACATTCAATGCAGTGACCTCTTTCGATACCCCGCTTGTCTTTTCCCATAATGTAGAGACCTGTGAACCACATACATTAAAACCCGCGAGTAAAAACCTTATTTTTTAAGAACCTGTTTTGCCATTTAGACACCCTCTACATAAGAACCTCTTAAGCCTTAAATGCGGAAATAGGTTTTTATATTCTTAACTGGATTAGAAATGTTTACTTTTTGGGAATACAATAAGTCGAAACTCTGGATAATACTCTAGTTGAAATTCAACTGCCAATGTTGAAAATTTTACAATATTGTCATTGATACAATCACATAAAATAAATAAAATGATATGCAATTTCCATGCAAGGGAAAGGCTAAAAACCACTTATTATTCTATAAACAATAAATTTAAATTTTTTTAAGAAAATAAGAAGCTATCAAGAACCTACATAGCGTACATTTGTGCTAGGTAATATTTTTGTAAGGACCTGTTGAAGGTAACTTGAGAAAATACAGTCTCTCACTCTCGGGTTTTTTTTGTGTTTACATGTTCATTAATTATATCTATTGCTGCCACGTTTTTTGTCCTAATTAGTAAAACGAAATGAAATTCCTACAGGCAAACCTACAGGTTATTTGAAAGAGTCCAGAGGTAAGTTAAGCGAAACTAGACAATGGCAATTTGTTTTTATACATCAGTTACTCGTTTCTTACCTCAAAAGATAATTGAGCACTAAAATTAAAGATTGTATATTCTCAGCATTACGCAAGATTTAAGTTTACCCTGCACGTAATAAGATATATTCTGAAGGTGCTTTTCGCTATTTTCAAAAACTCCTATTTGAGAGTGTTTTGTAGTATTTTTATTTTAATCACCTCGGTTATTGAGGTTATTGAGCACCCCTATACATCTCATTTTACGTGCGTCGTTAAGCAACATCGCAAACAAAAACTAGTTTGATTACGTAAGCACCCCTAGTAAGCACATAAAAATATTAGCAGGCCATTTTTCACATGCCACAAGTGTGAGATCAGCGAAGCAAGTGGGAAAAGGGTCTAGCACAATGGCAGCGTCTTTTGAAAGTTTTTCCGACAAGGAACACTCAAGCATCGAAATCGGGATTAGATGCGTCGCTAAAGGTTATCAAGAGTGTCAATTTCAAGTGAAAACTGGTGAAACATTTAATGTGGTCAAGAAAGTGGGAGATAAGGGACGCGCATTTAAAATAATTGATACCAAGCGAGGTCAACTCGGACACCTTCAACGGGAATTAGTACCGGTACTTTGGCCAGTGACTTCTAACATTTCATGGTATGTTTCCATTATTATTGCTCTATTATTATATTTCAAGCTTATGATTATGATCGATTGTAGATTAAGTGGCTAATTACAGTTCCGCTTACTTTAACAGCACAGTAACTGGACAACCTTTCGATGACCCGAGAGGCCGCTGGCGTGTTGGAGGAGGGATAAATGTTCCCCTTAAAGTTACTTTCCGAACCAACAAGTCTCAAGCGACTGAAATCAAGAGTATATTATCCGAGAAAGGTATTCAAACTGTGCTGAAGAACGATGACAAAAAGATGAAACAGTAATTAACAAGGAAGAATATGTGACACGGTGACCGCACATGGATAGAATGAAATATGAACCCAATGAAAATTTGTAACTGCTGTCACAGGAAGTCCTGTTGTCATGAAGACATTAATAAATGTATTGGTAAACCATTAGTAATCCATAAGGAGCGTCCGTTTAAATATATTAATAAAAGGCTTTTTTAAACACCTAAGTACAGATTTTCCCTTCGTATATCTATACTTGTGAAATCTCTACTGTTTCGGGCGTTAAATTAGGCCATTTAAAAAAGTACCCGCTTCCCCCCGCCTGAAGGGGGCAAAGCGCGTATGCGAAACACAAATCTTCATAAAATCTCCTGGGCAATACTTTGATGGTAGTTTGTTTTTAACTGATCGATTCTTTTTGTTTAGCTGTGCGTTTACGCACTACACGTTTTGGCTGTTACCGTGATTTAGCTACCCTAAGGATAACACCGGGAACACAATGCCAAAAGGAGCAAAAATGATACCCTATTTAAGGATCGGGAACCTCAAAAACCATACCCTATCCCGCGGCACATACCTATATAGCCCATGTATGGGAGTACCCCCCCCCCCGGGCTTCATGGCACCATTTTTGCTCTTAACTAAACAAAAGAAGCCCTTGACATTAATACCCCCACCCCTCCCCGAAGAATATAAATAGATGATCTTATAAGGTGGGGAGAAGATATTAACTTCTTAACCACAAGCGTCTATTTTATAGCTAAAAAATTTGCGTAAAAAAAATTAAAAATTATATGTAAGATTATACGTAAAATTTATAATTAAAATTATATGTAACTCTTTAAAATAAAAAAACATCTTACCTCGTTTTTAACAGGAACCAGTCGGTGATTTAGCATGTAGTTCTCTAACATGTCGATTAGTCCTTGCACATCTTTCACCCCCAAATGCGCTGCTAAACACTGGTAGAAGCAGCGGTTTCTTTCCCCGCTTGGATCGATGTTTAGCGTGAAACCGCGCTTCGTTGCTTCAACGAGACACTGCGTGCGTCAATTTGCCATCTGCGAATTGAATAAAATACATAAAACATTAGCAATGTATGATGAATAATTCATTGCACAAAACAGCTGACAACAGACTAAAGCAAAGGTAAATCAGATAAATACTCACTTTTAGAAGCAGTTTATTGCTAGATTGATTCTATTGAAGATTTTTCGATCCGGCCATGAGCACGCTGAACGGTTCGCGAGAATGAAACAGGAGAGAAAGACTATTTGAGAGGGGAGAGAAAGTCAAAATTTGTCGCTCTCCCTCGACCCAGACTGTTCGCGTCCAAAATAACCTGGAACCGCGTGGGCCATCGCGGTTTAATATTCGCGATTGAAAGCACATTTCGAGCAGCAAAACCAATTACAAAACAAACTATTTCCAATTACAATATTATTAAAAATTTATATTTTCCGATGGCTCGCATGCCTCGCATGGCTCGCTGGCTCGCAGATTATCCGGACCCAATAATATGGCCAAATGCAAGAATACTCTGTAAGCTGAGATAACATCCTACAGCTGTGTGTACAGCTTCATACATATAGATATAAGAAAAGACTTGAACATGCCTATTCCGGAAGACAGTTAGTACGATTTTCATTACCTTAAGCCTCCCACATAACTACTATTAATAATTATAATCTTTTAATTCTAAAACAGTGTGTAATCCTATACTGGCAAATTTATAGAGGCAGAAACCAAGTATTTTATCACAAAAACGGTCCTACAAGTACTTGCAAGCCTATGAATAACACAGGAAAAAAACATTGGGCACAGACTAAGGATCCCATAGCACATACCTTGATCAATGGGCCATGCCTGATGCATGGCCTTGCAGTCCTTACTACTGCAAAATTTAACGAGGACATTCACTTGTGTAAGAGACCACGGAGTTAAGATATATGAGGGATCGTTGAGTGCTCTGCCAGGGTGCTGCTGACCTGCTGTCAACGAGCTCCCACACAACTCACAGATGCTGCATGATGGAAAGATAACTCCTGGAAAAGAAGACTGCCTCCTGCAGGCTTGAAGAATGTGACTTGGAACAGGGTAGGGAATACTTCTTTTGAGCGCCAAAGTAAGGGACAACCGTCTACTCACAGACATTGACAGGTCAGAGGTTTCAGGATCAAGTGAATTAGAACAGTAGTGGGGAGATGACAAATCAGGATTAGGGGATGACAATTCAGAATTGGGCGGTGTTGTTTCAATGCCAATATTATCCTTTATGACACAGTACAGGATGTGTAAATGCATACACAGAGCCCTTGTCTTTAACTGCTTACTAGCTCCAGTTTTTCTGTTGCATGTTACCCCACAACAGTACCAATATCCCTCTGGTTGTCTCTCACAGTGACAGTACCCAGTTGGGTTGGAGGTTGACGGACCAGTGTAAACGGCATAGCAATCATCGGAAACTTGAACAACGTGCCTGAAGTCTTCAAGAGGGTTTAAATGTTTTGTTAATTGTTCCCTAGTTGGACTGTCACATTTGTATGCTGCCACGTCGTCGGGGGTTAAATTCTTTGCAGAGGGAGGCTGCAATGAAGAATTTACAGCTTCTGTATGGCCACAGGAAAATGAAGATGTTAAATTACTGGCCATGTGGACGGCCCGCCTATCTTTACACTTCCTGTGATGGCAGACCAAATCATTTGCACCACTCTTGACAACAAAAGTGTGGCTTTCTCTGTAATTCAGCTTCACAGAAAAAATCTTTATCTGTGAAGAATCCACGACAAGAAAAGATTGTGGTGAGGCAACTTTCTTTTTTTTGGCCTTTGGAACATAATTACCACCAATTTCAAAAGTGCAATTTTTGCAATTCTTCGGTTTCCATGCATTTGAATATGACTCAGCACACCTAGGGCATTGGCTGGTGCCCCTTGAAGTCCATTTGCCAGACATATCCCTGTGAACAGACACAGACAGACTTGGTTTGTATTTCCACGTGTTTTCTGCTTTATGTAACATAACCTTGAAATTACGGGTTTAAAGCCACCCCGGATTCCTCAAAAAGTTGAAGAAGACGGGTTGTAACTGAAATTAAATCAAGCGAATTGCTTTTACTGTGGCAACTGGTTACTTGACACAGGAGATTCTAATGATGATAGTAATTTACATAATTATTCAGTGTGAGCAGATTTGTTTTTTAGCATCATTTGAGTAATTCGCAAGAATAATTAAGTAATAAACAAATATAGATTACATTTGCTGAAACTTGTTCATGTTTTGACCTAGAAACTAGCTGGTACCCGTGATCAATTCACCACTCATCAACACTATTGACTTTCCCATGTCCTTAAAAATTTTTTCAGGTTAGGAGGCCTCTTGCAACTTTGTCGCTTGCTCGGTCACTTCGCGACCTCATTGAAGCTCGCTTTGCTCGCTTTTCTTGCAAAACACAGGGCAAATTAATCTCGATCAAAGAGGTGGACTTGAGGTGGAGTCCCCTAAATGTAAGCTTAACGACAGCCGTTGAAATTAGCCACACAACATAGCGCGGTGTTCGCTTAATGAGAGAAAGGTGCGACTTTTCTGGAAATTCTAGCAAAATATATTTCTCCGATTTAAAACCAAATTGCGCACATCCTTGCCAGGAAAGTATAGAAATAGTGTGGTTGCGGCTGTTTGTAACTAACCGTTTTTCCGTGATGAGTGGAGAACAGTTAATCCGCTTCACCTATACTTAGGCTTATAAGGTAAGAGATATATAAACTTACAATAGGTGCCAGACATCATTTTCTCGAAAAACTTGGCTAAAGACTTTCTTAGAGGGATTGCATGTTTAAGTAAAAACGACGCCATTAATTGTCCATAATACTGTCCTTTCGCCATGCCAACATAGTCAAAAATTGACAGGAAAAAACTTAACAACACTGGAAGAACTAGAAGAATAAAAAGGTTCAAACTTACCTAATCAAACATGTGTTACTTTAGTAGTAAGCTGCTGTTGTATGCTTGTTTAACAAGCGTTTTGATCCAACCAAACGAAAGCAAACGACCAAATGAAAGATGTAATTTAGAAAAGCCCTAATTTACACAAGTTGCTGCTGTGAAGCAAAATCTCAGATTATCAGAAGTGATGTTTGTTAACAGGCAAGACGACCAAGATAGTGACGTTTGTTAACAGCCAAGACGACCAAGATACGATACAATGTGGACAAATCTCGTTCCCAGGGTCCTCTCACTTCTCCCTCGAGAAAATCTGTGATGTGATTGGCTCAGTACACTCGGTGCAGAAATGCTCAAAGCGGAGCCAAGCGGACCAATCACAGAGCCGCTTTGGAACGGTGCAGGTCAACAGCTTGTGTCAGCCTCTTCGTGATCTGATGATAGGTGAATCAAAGGATTCTCTTCATTTCGTGTGATAGCGAGCGTGTCATCACTGTTCATGAAACACCCTGCCAGCACCAATTTCTGGTCTGCCGCAAGCTATGCCCTTGCCATGTCTTTCCATGAGTAGTAATAGATGAATTCGACAAATACCACCTGATCCCCAGAGTATTATTTTCGTGTTTTAAACCTCCCACCGTAATAACCTCGCTCGCTTCGGTTATTACGGTGGGAGGTTTAAAACACGAAAATAATACTCTGGCTATCAGGTTGTATTTGTCGAATTCATCTATTACTACTGAACAAGGAGTAAATACCACCTCATCAATACACCTGTATATACCTCTTTTAAACTACCCAGCGCACAAAGCGAAGCAAGCAGGATGGGGAGAGGCAGTGCCAGTGCGGATGTGTCACGGAAAATCACGTCACCTATTGAATATAAATATTTTTTAATTGAAGAAATATCTGCACAGGTATATACCAAGATGGCAAGCATTACCCAACAATCCACTGAAGAATTTTTACAAAAACTTCCTTGCGGAAATGACGCCAGAAGATGAGCAGTATATTATGCAATTGCTTGTGGAAAATGCGCCGGCAGTGGGACCTCTTCGCGAGGTTGTTCAGAACATTTTGGATGAACCAGTTCCTCAACGAGTGAAGGAACGGTTATCAAAACCGCTTTTTCCAGGAAACAATAAACCAATCGCGCCTCCAAGGAAGAAAAAGGAAATAGAAAGGCGGGCAATATTGAAAAAGTTTGATCCTATTCAACCGATAAAGCATCGAGAAAAGAGTTATAAGGACATGTTTGCAAATTTGTTTAAAAGAGGTGAGGAAGAGGAAGGTGAAGAAAAAGAAGGCCATCGTTTCATCTTATGGAGAAAAAGACAAGGACTTGAAAATAACCTTACAGAGCATTTCGTGGGAAAGATAAGGGAGAAGGTCAGAACAGCAGCCTACTTGCGCTATAACTATTCTTATTGGTTGGAAAACATCGAAGACGGGACAATTTTCCTGTTCTATAAACCCCCAAGAGGCTCACCTCGGATAAACAGATATGATGAATTGAGCAGAAAATTGGTTGAGAGAACAGGAGGAGGGGCGCCTGAACATTGATAACATCGAAAGGCCAAACACAAAATGGGTATTTAGGGGTTATTCTGATGTTGATGTAAGGGTCGTGCTCGACCGTCAGCCACTGTTGGGCACAGGCCCCTTGCCAGACTGGCTGCGTAACCTTGCGCATGGTCGGTCGATGCTGGCGCTGGACACCTACCAGGACAACTTGTGTCTGTGGCGCTGCATTGCAGTACACCGCGGAGCAAAACCAGATCGAAGCACAACAGCAGCCCGCGATCTTGCAAAGAGTTTCTTCAAACTCAGAGCTGCTCCACACGACAGCCCGAAAACATTGCTCGAGGAACTCGATCAGGTTGAAAGACACCTGAATCAGGAATTAGATTTCTTGGATTGGCTCGTATCCGTGTCTATGAGCCTGGGGGCGTGGTATGGCACCTTAGATGAAACCCGCCGGCTAAGCTGACGAACATTTTGACAATCGGAATTTACGAGGGGCACACATTCGTCATCAAGGATAATTCGAAGCTTGCAAAAACGTATGCATGTGTTCATTGCCGTGCAAGATTCACTCAAGCTTGCAACCTTCAATGGCATACCCAAACGTGCGCCCAAGGAAAGATGGTAATCGAATGCCTGGCCGAAAGAGTCGAAGCACCGCAGACAGCTTTCGAGAAGGCCTTTTATCCAAAACATACAGCTTCTCCAGAATCTCTTCGCTGGCTCAAACAAGAAGCGGCGCGGCGGAAAATTCACATTCACCACGCGGCATGCGGTGGGTTGAGCGCACTCCTGACGACGGATACGACCCTAAAATGAGGACTGTATTTCAATACCACGGCTGTCACTGGCACGGATGCCGAAAATGTTACCCGAACGATCGTGATAAAATCATTGCTCACAATGACCAAACACGAGAAGACCGGTTTAAAGCAACTGTAAAACGCACAAAAGTGCTCCGAGCTGCTGGCTTCCACGTAATCGAGGCATGGGTGTGTGAAGTAGGGGAAATAGATGTGGAGCTGCCACAGCCTCAAACGCAAAGCTTCCCACACGCGATCTTGTACGATTTTGAAACGTACGGGGATAAGAATCAGCGGAAGGAGCCGACAGGCATGCTCACGATTGAAAACGCACACGTACCAATTTCTGTGAGTGTCGGGGACACCCTGGATCGTGAGCCCACACACATCTGTGAAAAAAACCCAGTGGAGCTGGGAAGAGCTGGAGCGGCACGGGAAAAACATCCGGACCAAAGTAAGAGCAACGTTCATGCCTGACGACGTGGAGATGCTTCCAAAAGCGCAGCGCATCAAAATCGAAGAATGTTGTGACCAGGTGCCAGTCGCCGGGTTCAACTCCGGGCGATACCATCTGAACCTGATCAGAGAGCATTTCGCGGAGCGCCTAGCTGACACAACCAATAAAGTCAGAGTGGCGAAAAATGGAAACAAGATCATGTTCATTCTGACGAACAGCTTTCGCTTTCTCGACATCGTGAACTTCTTAGGTCCGGGGACCAGCTACGAGAAATGGGTGAAAGCCTACGAATGCGACACTGTAAAATCGTGCTTTCTACACTGATAAGGGAATCGATATTCTGAAAGATGCTGTCAGCATCCCAGGTGTGAGTTTACATTACTTGCTCCGCGGATGTGTTGAGTGGGACGCAGAGCTTTACAGCCCGGGCAAAGAAGTGTATGAGATGCTGAAAGAAGCTGTTGTCGGAGGCCCGAGCCTCGTTTTCACAAGATACCACGAAGTTGGAGTCATGAAGATAAGGTCTCATCGAATAGCGGAACCCCGTCATTTGCAAAAATATCCTGGGTTACGACGCCATTGCTTTGTACTTGTCAACCATGCTCAGAGACATGCCTTGCGGAAAGGGAAGGGTCGTGCATTATAACTACCAAGCCGCCGCTCCCATACTAACACAAAGGCTCAAAGAAGAAAAATGGTTCGGATTTGCCGAAGTCGATATAGAGATCCCTGAGCCCTTGCGCCCAAAGTTCGAGGAGATGTGCCCATTCTTCTACAACAAAGAGGTACCAGTTGAAGTTGTGCCGCAGCATATGCTTGATTACCTGAAGCGCACGGGGCGAAAGTGCGGAGACGGGAGAAAACTCATGGGAGCATTGTCCGCAAAGAAGATATTATTATACGCTCCTCTACTTAGATGGTATCTTGAGCATGGAGTAGTGATCACAAATGTTTATCGGACGATTGACTACCAACCAAGATATTCACTTGGTTCGTGGAGCAGGTGACGAAGGCGCGCCGGACTGGAGACGTGGAAAAAAGTACGGCGAAGCTTCGAATGCTTGAATTCTATTATGACTTTCTTGACAGGTATTTTGACAGAAGAGATTTCGAATTGATTCAGATGGACACAAACAGTAATTACATGGCAATCAGCGCAGAAAAGTCGGAAGACATCGTCAAACCAGAGCTGCAAACAGAATTTGAGGCAAAAAAGCAAGTGGTTAGCTTGGGACAAGTGGAGCAGTCAGACCCCTGGGCTCTTTAAACTCGACTGTGAAGGCAGCAGAATGATTGCACTCTGCTCAAAATTTTATTTCGTCGATGAACCTGAGGGCGAAAAAAATAAGTTCAGCACGAAAGAGATGTCAAAGAAACAGAATGAGATCACGTGGCAGCGCTTCAGGTCAGCTTTGGACGGCAGCAAGGACATGGCAACAAACATTGGTTTTCGCATGAACAACGGGAGGATGGTTACGTACGAACAGCAGAAGCTGGGGCTGAGCGCTTACTACGACAAACGCTGGGTATTGGAAGACGGCATTCACACAGAAGCGATCGAGTTTCATGGTTAGATTGCCTGTGGTAGCTGTGTATCTGGAGGGACAACCAAAAGCTCTTCGCGGACAAACCCGCGTTTTTGTCCGTCAGACAAATAATAGAGAACCGGTGCATTTGGTTTTATCATAATCTTTTTAATCTCGTAAACTTTCAGAGACCAGATTGGGTCAGTAGCTCTTCGCTGGCCACCTTCAAGTTCACCGGGTTGATAGAGATAGCGAACACTTAAACCGGAGGGGAGCTTCTTTTCGTTTACACCAATGGGTCTCAAATAAGGGGTCGAGGGTTTGGATGGAACAGTTTTCTCTTTGATGGCCTCAACGGGTTTCTGACCGATCAGTCGAGTGACTTCTTTATTCAAAGCTGAAATAACAGCGGGCAGTCAGGCCACCTATTCAGTCGATCTTTTGTCGTCTGGGAGGCGCATTTCAACCCCATATTAGTGTCCAAACAGTCGTTAAGCCAGGGTGCAGTTGAATCTTTCAACGATAGCTTGATCACGGTGAATATCCACACGGCCGCGTCTAACCTCGACATTATGTTTCGAAAGCAGTTGATTCACAGTGCCCATAAACTCACGACCAGGATCGACCTGAAGCAGTTTCGGCCACTTCAAAGGACCATGACTGTAAATCCGTTCCAGAGCAGCTGCGACTTCTTTGGCCTCTTTTGTGGTCAACGGTTCGGCCTCTTTGTATCGAGAGGCCACATCTACCACTGTGAGGGCATATTTAAAAGTTTTACGGGAGCGTGGAGGGCGATTGTGTGGGAGATACAGAAGATCGGCTTGGTGAACTTTGTTTGGAACAGGAACATCAAATTTCGGTCTTGGAATGTACCGTGGGGCTGGTAAATAAACCTGCCAAAGAGCTTGCTTCATCAACCAGTTTCGAACCACATCTTCCGAGACTTTCGCTGCCTGGGCTAATTTCTTAATCGCTGCAAACCCTTTCCAATACCCTTGTGGGCTGTAATAAATTTTTGACAACCTATTGAAATTGCGCACGCTCATTGTATACCATACAATAAAAAAATGGACAACCCATTTGGTTGTTTGCAAGGTGTGAAAATCTCGTCAAAAATGATGCAAGAAATATTGCAAAAAAGAAATGAATTACACTTATGCCCATTATCAAACAGGATTAATGGTTGTCCTTCATGCAAGGAGCAACTAGTTTATGTGGTGAATGAGTTCTGCCGTGAATGTCCAAAATGTGGTAGAGTGTTTGAATGTGATGATGATGAACAGTTCCAAGAAGAAAATTGGGGAAGAAGTTCCACTGTGCCTCCTACGACTAATGTTCATTTAAAAATTGTTTTTCGGAAATGGAACATTGACAAAGTGTTTTCTTCCAGCGAGGTCGCTTTTCTGGGTAAGGTTATTGCTCAATTTCAGGAGATATTCTGAATGCTGGCCCCACAAAAAAGAAATTGTGGAATCTATTTCTCATCACCTTCCTAAAACCTTTGCAAGCAGGTGGCGCGCAAAACAGGAATTTGAAAAGTGGTGGAGCACTACTTCAAGCCCAACCCCAACTTTTGTTTCAAATTAATTGTGTTCCTTGCAGCCGCATGACCCCACTGCCTTTGTTTCAACGGAACTGCGTCAAGAGCCTTCACCATTTTTTTGTCCGCTTTGTGTTTGCAATTTTTTTTCATTTTCACCGTATTTTTTTGCTTCGGTTCGAACAAACACCATAGTCCACGTCATGTTGCATTCTGACCCGTTTCTGGCTCGTAGTTCACCCGCTGTTCAAGGGGATTATATGGCCTGGTATAATTACGCCCCGGTAATGTCCAACCCCGTTTTGGTTTGGGAAGTTTTCCTATCGCTGAATGGATGTCAAACCCAGCCCCATCTAAATCCGGTCTGTCCGTTTTGTGGCATCTGTTTGGCCGAACTTTGGTTAAAATTTGATCGAGCATTTCACTGCCAACTTTTTGAAAAACTGGGCGGGCTTTGTCTAGCGTATAATTTATTGCTTTCTTTTGCAGATTGGGGTTTCGCAAAGCTTCAGACGCATAATAACGTCCATCCTCAAACCCTTTTTCGCAAGAAATGGGATCCCTTTTTCAATGGCTAGATCACCCACTGTCATGGCAATGTTGCCAAGCACAGTACCGCCCTCCACGCGGGAGAGCTTACCTAGCTGTTTTTGTTATTCCGCAACTAGCGCATTTTAATTTTAAGAGTTTTCGATTGTTCTTTGTGATTACAACCTTTTCACTTCCTTTCACATTGGGGGTGTGCCGCTTTTCTTTCACACAGTACACTTCCATTGTATATATCTTATGAAAAATAATTGTTGACGATGTGTTCGTTTTGAAGGACATCATCGGTGAACATTTTCAAAATATCGACGAAACTGGTGCCTTTGTTTCTTTCGTTTAAAAAGAGAAGGCAGTAGTAACCACATCTCACTCTTTGTTCCCATTGAATTTGGTTATCATTTCTGAAAAATGTTTGATTCCGTGCATTGACATTTCTTTTTCCCATTCCAAAGGTGGCGGAAGCCCAAATGAATCAAAATATTCGTACGTGCCATTTTTGGCATGCCAACAACACACCCAACGAGTTCCCAAACTTCCAAAATCATCCAAGTTGATAATGCATGGGGAATGGAACAGGGGTTTTGTTTCGTTTCTGCTAAAAATACCTTTGATGGGGATGCGCAAATAATCGCACCATTTTCTGAGGTCTATGTTGGATAGAGGTGTATCTTTAAACTTTATTTTTTTTTCAAATAATCATCCCAAGTTCCAAAGAAAGGTGGGGGTCGCATTTGCATTCCTCCTCCCTTTGGAGGTGGGGGTCGGGGTGATCGTCGTGGTCGTGGACGTGGTGGTTGAGTTTGCAGGCCTTTTCCGAGTATTTTTTTGACTAAAATGATAGCCAAAGGTACTCCGATAGACGCTAACATGCCAAGGAAGCTGCCGTACTGTGCGGCGCCTCCTATTGCAAGAACTTTTCCAACAAGATATTGTTCAGCCGCCTGTTTCTGAGTAGGAGTCATTTGCTCTACAAGTTTATAAAGCTCAATTTCCTTCGGCCCAAAACCCTTTCCGAATATCTTTTTCAGCACCTTTTCAGCGCCGAAACTCAAACCTGCACTTGCTAATGCCCAAGGGCTGGCTTTATCAAAGGTCGTGCCAAACCTAGCACAGCAGAAAACAAATTTCCACCACGCTGCGCAGTATTTTGAATCTGAGTCTGGTTTAATTTTAGCTCAACCCCTTTCCCTGCCGCTGCGGTTTTCTTCAGTCACGAGATTTGAGTAGCAGTGAGAAGGAGTTCGTCACCGCACCCAATTTGGCATGGTTTAACTCTCAGAGTAACAGCTGTCTTCGAAACATAAGCTTTTTGAAGTTTCTTTTTCTGACCATCAGTCAGTGCGATTTTATATGGACGATAAGTTGTGCTCATCATGCGTGTATATTATATTCAGAATTTTTTTATTTGTCTAGACGGCGACAAGCTCATTGCCAATTTGCTTCAGCACAAATTCTTGTTCATTCAAAACCACGGCGAAGATTGTGTAATCTTGAGCGTTAGCGGCTTCGTTCAGTCTGTAATGGAATTCGAACTTTTTGGGGTCGCCTGTCACACTTTCTTTGGTATTTCGTAGATCAAAGTAGATAATTGGGTATAACTTCTGAGAGTTGGCGAGCTGCAGCTGAACACCGGTGTTGTAGTCGTTCTTTCTGTATCTGAAATTGATTAAATCATTCAAAATTCTTATTTTAAAGTCATGGTCGTAATCAAGCTCAGGGTAAAAGCTCGTGCCGTACTGAGGGCGGCAAGTGGCTAATCTTGCCGAGTTATCACCATCGATATCAAATGTGTCAAAGAGGTAAGGGTTTTGCGTGTAAGCATTTTGTTTCCGAGTTTGTTGAAGGAATACAAAGACATGCTTGGGGTTTTTACCCCAGGTGTAATCAACCACGTACCATTTGCATCCCTTCGGGAGCTGCTCAGATGCAAAACTTCTTTCAAGTATTTCCATTGGGTTGGCTGCAAGAAATTTTCCTTGGCCAGGGTCTGCCCTTTACCAGTTAACTGTAATTGTGGGACCCACAACTCCAATTTACGGACAACAATCCTTCGAGCTGTTCCATCGCTTTGAAAAATCATTTCTCTGTCGTCTTGCAGAACAATTTCAAACTCAAGTTGCATCGGTGGCAGCAGCCTGTCGGAAAGACCTTCGAAGAAGGAGTATGGGTTCAAAGGGATAATGGTCTGAACTGTCTCAATCAGTGAAAGGTTCTGGCAATTCTACTTTTTCATAAAAAGGTGAATTCCAATAGCAAAAAATCATAAAAACCAGGTTGACGCCTGGTTCTTCTATGAAACAAAGCACGAAGTTGGTATCTTTTTATAACTTTCTTTGCTATCAAGCCGAATATGCAAAAAGCTACCTTTTTTTGTTTAAAGAGGGTGGGTATTTTTCTCTTTCGCCTACAAATCTTATCATGCTAATATTGCCAGCTTTTTTCGTGTTTTCACTTTTCTGAAAGAAGGCGTAAGCAGAAAATGTCTACCTTTTTCGCGCTAAGAAGCGATATCATCAAAAGCGCAAAAAGGTACCTTTTTTGCACTTTGGAAGCCTTGCTGATTGACAGATGTCAACAGTTGGCGCCATTTTAAATCCGCACTGGTTTGATCCACCCCTTGACACTTTTTGATTGCAAAAGTATGGCTGAATATTTGGAAGGCAATGTTGGCTTAATAAGGAGCCTTATCAAGGAAAATAAAACATACAAGCAAATTAGTCACTTACTGAAGCGAAATTATCCAGAAGTAACAAGAGGATTTTCAGAAAGAAACTTACAGTTGTTTTGTGCCAGGCGTGGAATAAGAAAAATGGATGAAATGGAGGTAGACGCCATCGTACAAGGTTGCGTGAGCGAGGTAAATCTAAGGCTTCGCCTTTTTTTTGTGGAACGAAATAATTTATTTTTCCAAAGGTGAATGACGGTGGTTAAATTTCAGGTCGGGCCAACTTACGGCCAGAAAATGATGACGGGTTATATCCGCAGCAAAGGTTTTAGTCTCAGCGGCAGTCAAGTATCAAAATCACTGAGACGTGTCAATCCAGTCAATCATTCGAGAAGAAGAGAAGACACCATGCGGAGACAGAATCCAATTCCATATTATGCTCCCTATTATGGCAACAAGTTGCACTGTGATCAGAACGAGAAGCTGGTAATGTATGGATGTACTTTTTTTGCCATGAATGACGGGTGTAGCTCAAGAATCATCAAACTATTCTCTGTGCCAAGAAAGAATGCTGTGATAATCTACTCACATTTCAGGTTAGTATTTGTTCATTTTTTTTACATGGCCTTCAGAGTTCCCTTGGGGATTACAATGTGTTGTCAACTACTAAACTTTATTCGTACTAAATTTCGCGAAAATTCGAGAGCTGTATTTTGCGAGTATTAAATTTCGCGATTCCAGAAAAAAATCTGAGCAAAAGCGTATTAATTTCGCGGCTCTGCCATTACTTTTTAAAATTTCTAAACCCTGATCTGAGGGCCCTGCTTCACAAAGGGTACCTAGCTTCTGGAAATTAAATCAAAGAACAACCCTGCAAATGGAAAATTTGATAACTGCACGACAGAAGTTTTGGCTCATTTATTTTTTACAAGCTGAAGATAACAGTGAATCGGAGGAAGAGTGCTAGTAAAAAACAAGACCATAAAGATATATTTTCAAGGACAGAAAGTGACAGTTTTAACCCGGGGAGGTACTCCTCGAAATTTGTGGTAGGGGCGTGCCGCCTGCTTCTTTAAATCCTTGCCCATTTTTTGACCAAAATATGCGATTTTTCCTACCCAATTTCAGAACTGACACTTAAAAATTTCCCCCTTTTCAAGCAAAAATGGCAAAAATTTATACGCTAAAATTAGCATGAATATATATAGGGAAGGGCGGTCGTGTACAGACAGCGCAGTTCACAGTTCATTTTTCGGATCCCAAATCCTATGACAACTATCCTAGCTACTCTGATTGTGCTATACATTTATTTTTTCGATACAATTTCGAATTGATTTGCACTGGCTTTTTACCTTACAAAAGAACTGAGAGAATGAATGCTTTATGTTAAAAAATATTTAAAACGATGCAATATAAAAAAACTTTATCTAACAATTTCTACAAATTTAATATGACGGTTTAATTTTTTAGTAGTATAATAGCTTTAAAACTTGCATTTTGTGCATTGGGCATGTTGGAACATGGGAGATTTATCTTCAAACATCTTCAAAACTCTTGTGGCAACTTAATTCTTGCGAACTGGAAAAAATTGTTTAAATCAAGAAAGTAGCTTTCCATATTCGCGACATTATTTTCTTACGATTTAAAAATTTCCTTGTAATAATTTAATTTCTGTCTGCGCACTTGGGAGATCCCAACTGACAAACAACAAATGCCCTAAAACTTCTGTTTCGCGTGTAACAAAACTGTCTTCTTATCATCACAACAGGGAGGTCCTTCTGGAAGAGGGTATTTGGGATATGGTTAGAGTGGATCATGGCACCGAATCTTGTCTCATGCGTTTTGTCCAGAATCTCCTGAGAAATAAGAGAGGAAATGTGAATTGCGAACCTTATGTGCAGACGCATTCTAGGCAGGTATGGGTTTATCAGCAGTGTACACTACAATGCAGGAACCCGTGTAATATATACCTGAGATATCTTATTTGTTTCACACTTTTATTTTAGTCGCGTACCTGAAAACTAGCCTTATTACATTAATGTAAGTAAAGCTAAGTGTATTGACCACTTTAAACTGATTGATTGATTGATTGATTGATTGATTGATTGAAAAATGAATGAATAAAAAAAGAGGCAGAAAACTATTCTAGGCACGCGAATCACTTTTTAACGATATGAAAGCATATTTTCCTAAAGTGAACGTTATGACCATCATATCTCGGTATTGTATTAATAAAAGTAATCAGGGCACTTATCAGAGACAGAGCGCTAGTTACGGAAAGACGCATATTTCATAAGCATCCAAATGTTTAAAAAAACAAACCTGAATAAAAAAGGGCAACAGCAACTGTAAATAAATATAAGTTGGAAGTTAAAATCAGAATACAGTTGTCCATTCTGCATCAACAGCTTCACACTGTCGCTCATCAATTGCAAAACGTTCAGTACTGGGGCTGACATCGCAACGGGGCGGTTATTCATATAGGGGCGCTAGCACACTGAATAAAAGTAACATTGGTCAGGTATAGGGGAACTTTTGGAATATGGGTTCTTTGCGTCTATAACCTGTGAGCATTATTTGGTGAAACGGTGTTTTTTTTTTTCCAGAATCTGCCTGCAGAGCGTAAATGGCCGGAGATTAATCAACGTGTCATATACCCAATAAAAGAAATACTTGTGAGAATGGAAAATGGCTTGCTAATAGACCTGCATGACCCAGCTGTCCAATTCTGTGTTTCTTTCATAACTATGAATGTAGCTGAAGTCGGAATTAAGAGGGTGATGGCGTCATGGAATTCACGTTCTATCGAAGGTTTGTATCACCTAGAAACGCTTGAGAGTGGTCTGTGGTTATGAATAGAGAATTTCGACTTTGTGCAATTCTGTGACATGATTGTTCTGACTTCCAATAGCATGAGCTGAATGAGTACAGTTATACTGTTCTTGTATCTTAGGAAGGGACGATTGAATTCCAGACTTAGTGGCACAAATAACCAGGAGAGATTACCCACTAAATCCAGCAGATGTACCGAGCGTTGATGATGCCATACAGATGTATACCAATGCTGGGGGTGTTGTGACCTCTGAATGTTCATTTGGTATTGATCCCCTGGCTAATGATGACGCACTAATAAGGAGGCGTGACACAGAGTTCAAATGAAATAATCCCTCCTTCCACAAAATTTTCCAAAACGCTGTTAATGGGGATGGTTCCTTGATGGAGACCGCTCTCCTGTCATTTATCAACACCACGAGAGATTTATCGCCATGAATTTGATTCGAAGCCTAGATCAACTAGGAGCTATCCTATTTGTGAGGAGACCTAGAGAACGTTTATTTAGTTGTCAGAAGATGTTAGGTTAGACTCTCGTTTGTTCAGATTTTCATTGTACATAAAACCTTTGAAATGCAAATGATAATATTGCATGACCATATATACACACCAGTATTCCCTACATGTCGCTGCCGCATATCTCTCACTGGCTCAAAGATCTAATGAAGGGAGGAAATTTCTTGCCGTAATTTGTCTCTTCGCAGCAATTATTAGAAATTGTGTTTATTATACATTCCTTGAAAATATAAAGTTCAAAACATCCTACCTTTGCTCAGTGCAAACGTACGTGATTTACTATATTTGTCGTCTTCTACGACAACGCCCAATAATTATTTAGGATTCATTAGGACAGTCTGGCTTAAGAATTTGTGGTATTTAGTTCACATTTAAATTAAACTGAGCGATAGCTTTATCCGGCTACATACAAAACGGATAGACCGCCTTGAGGGGTGACTCGGCAAGAAGACAAGGTGTTCCACGTAGGCGAGCGACCCTGTCTCCTATTTAAAGTAAACAACAGAGCAGGGTTACCCCTCTATGTGGGTTACCCAACTCGCCGTGTAACTACCACCTCGTATTTTTTTTAAATTCCCGCGTGCTTATATATCAGTCTCAACAATGCAGTCAGTCGCGTTTATTATTCTCTTAGTACTGCATAACTGGCGGACGTCTATTGCTAGCTTCACAGTCTAAAGGTTTCACTTTGAGATCACGTAGTAATGAAATCAACGATAATTCCCTTTAGTGATTGTCTTTCTTGGACTTTCGGACGTCGATTTTACTAATCTAAACAAAATATTTGCCTGCAAATAGGATTTTTATGTCCTTTCTTACTGGTTAAGTATTATAATAATTATAGCTTCCCTAAGTGGCTTTGACATTTGGGAGGAGTATATTGTAATTAGGCTTGCCCCGTCTTTAGGACAAATGGAGGTCACGTGACCATTCAAGCCAGGTGAGTGTAACTCGTGTTCATTTCATCTTTTCGCAAGATTTTTTCACCCCTCCTCCTCCCCATCTCCCGGCCACCTGTCTTATTTGTAGGCCACTTTTTCTGTGGCGTTTTCTTTGTCTGCACCTTTACTGGGCTTAACTTTGTATGAATGATGCTTTGAATTTGATATTTTAATTAAAGCGGCCATGGGTCTTAACCCATAGCCATTTTACTCCAGACTATTGTTGCCCAGTAAAAAGAGATCAGGCAAGGCAGCTCATTGGGGAAGGGCTATTTGCAAGATAGGAAGGAAAGGGCATAAGATTTCATTTTCAAGCGCTTCGAATCCTGGCAAGCCACTGGGGGTTTCAAAAAATGCGTGATATGACTAAACGCAGGAATCAATGCGTGTATTTTTTTTATTTCTGCATTCCCGCCGAATGCCCATATTTTAGTAAAAGTCAGTAAACCTTAAAAAGAATTATAAGCGTGAAACAGCTCCAGCACACTTTATTTGGCTGTGTTTTAAAATCCTTGACAAAACCATTAAATTGGTTGTGTGACCTTTCCCGTTTTGTTTAATAACACAAGTTCCAAAGAAGTTTCCACTTAAACTGTTACAAGCTCTAATCGTCTTTCTATGTAAACACTCTGCTAACTTAATGTTTGTGTTAACTCAACACTAGAACTTTGGAGCATGTTCAATGCCTCTTTCAACGCGAACTTAAAGAAACCAAAACTCAAAGCTCGAATAAATTTTCAAAATGAAGCTAAATGTAGTATCAGTGTACTTCAAATAAGTTTCCGCTTAAACTGTATCAAGCTCTAACCTTCTTTCAGTGTAAACAATATACTAACTTAGTGCTCATCAATTAACTCAACTAAAAGTACTATGCTCATGCGGTAAGTAAAAGTAGCCTAGAGTTAAAGCATAGGGTGTAGCTCGAATCCCTCCACCAAATGAGAAGAGTCGTCGTCTCCAGCACCGTATGGAATAGTATCAGTGTCACTTCCCTCTTCTGAACTGTTATGGATCGGCTGGCCTAGTAAGTTGCTGATTTCGCGTACTATCGGAATAAGCACATAGTTCATGGAAGTGCGACACAAGGGGCATTTTGAGGCGTTGGCGCTGGACACGTGCCACTGTTCAACGCAAAGGATGCACCCCATTACAGCATGGCAAGACGCACACGCTGCAGCCGGCAATGACACCGTGCTCAGGCAAATGGAACACTTGAAAATTGATTTCAATACTTTGGAAGCTTCTTCTTCTGGTGAGGGAGCTTTGGGTTTCTCAGAAGTAGGCGAACGGTGTTCTACGAAATCGTCGTCATCATCGGGCCCTTCTGCCACCATCCTTCTCAACTGTTCCAGGATTCCTGTTTTCGCCCTCTTCGCCCTTCCTTTGCCCTTTCTCAAGTTTTGCATCTCGTTTTTTTTCGCAACCAAAATTTTTCGGCTGCTCCTCCAGAACTGTGACCCTATTCAAAATAGACAAAAAATGCCCCCCTTATTGTATTTTACACGACCAAACACGCCATTTTAGAGAGAAGCAAAGTATGTTTAATTGATTGACAGTTCCTGCATTACACATGTCTACGCACCGGAAGCTATAATAACCGGAAATGCAAACTACTTGTAACATCTCCCTTTTTTTTTTTTAAATGAAAAGGAAATGAAAATACTAACTTGATTGAAGCAACTGAAATAAAAAAATGAAAAGAAATGTCTCTGTTCTCATCAAGCTTTTGGCAAATCCGACTTCAAGATTATCAGCAAATAAAAAAAATGAATAAATGCAAATAAGAACAAAATTAACGAATAAAAAAGTGAAATGTTCAGTGTTCAGTTCTGATAACTCAAACATAGTCCTTGAACCGTACTGGTGGCCTGATAATCCTGGTGCGAGTGGTCTTGGTAAGCACACTAGGGGTGATCTGTTGCATGTCACTGCCTACCACTGGTGCTGTCCCTTTACTCTGGTGGGTACTTGGCACTGCTGGTGCCTCTACTGCCTTTGCTGATTCAGTTGCTTGCGTTTCAATAACAGTATCCTCCACATTCCTCTGTGTGATCGAGCCGCCGTCAAGCTTGGGCCTCAATGCCTCTCTGTTTCTCTGCACTGTTGCTCCATTAACCTCTACCATGTATGAGCGATCTGAAAGTTTCTGGACGCAGGTACCAGCTTCCCAGGTTTTGCTGCGTTGACCAGCAACACGAACTTCTTGACCTACTTCAAGCTCGGGCAGTAACTTGGCACCTCTATCGTAGTAACTCTTAGCCTTCTGCCTTTTGATTTTCAGCTTCTCGGTTACTCCTTCTTCCACTTTAGGGTACAAAAGATTTGACGACACAGGTAGCAGTGTGCGGGTTCTTCGTGACATTAGTCGCTGTGCTGGACTTGAGTTGACACCTTGCGTGGGCGTGTTTCTTTGATCCAACAGCGCCAGCCAAGGGTCCTTGTTTTCTCTGGAAGCTTTCTTAAAGAGCTTCTTTGCAACTTTAACTGCAGATTCTGCTTTTCCGTTTGATTTGGCATGTGTTGGCGATGACGTCACGTGCTTGAACTCCCATGCTGTGGAGAACTCAGTGAACTCTCTGCTATAGTACTGTGGGCCATTGTCGGTGACGAGTACATCTGGTATGCCATGGCGACTAAATTGCTCCTTTAAGAATGTGATAATGTCACTAGATGTAGTGCCTCTTAGCTCTCCCACTTCTATGAAATCTGAGTAACTGTCTCCCAGCACGATGTAGTCTTTGGAGTTCAAAGTGAACAGGTCTGATGAAACTCTGCTCCACGGTCTGCAGGGTAGCTCGTGTGACTGCATTGGCTGTTTCACATTGCTTGTCTGGAACTCGGCACAGACTTCACATTTCGCAACGGCTTCCTGGATGTCTTTACTCATGGAGGGCCAGAAGACGATATCTTTCGCTCTTCGGATGCATGCTTCAATTCCTTGATGACTAGAGTGAGCTCTGGCTGTTAATTCAGCTCGCATTGCCTTCGGGATGATTACTCGTTGGTTCTTGAAAAGGATGCCATTATGGAGGGTCAGTTCCTCCCTGAAATTCCAGTACTCTCTGATATGGACGGGTACCTCCTCTCTGTGTTCTGGCCAGCCCATCAGAATGGTAGTCTTGAGGGTCTGCATGACTGGGTCTTGCTCAGTAGCCCTTTGCAACTGGGGTAGTCTCTCACTGCTAATCTTGATTGTACTGAGAGGGTTCATCGACTCTAGTTCCAGGGCGAATACTTGAAACTCTTCATCATCAGGACCAGTGTCTTTCAGAAAGGCTCTGGACAGGTGATCAGCTACGAACATCTGTGATCCTGGTTTGTAGATTACATCAAGGTTGTATCTCTGCAACCGGAGCATCATTCTCTGAAGACGCATTGGTGCTTGCAACAGTGATTTCTTAAAAATGGACTGTAGCGGTTTATGATCAGACTCTACGGTGACTTTCTCTCTTCTTGATATGTACTGTGAAAACTTCTGGCAGCCAAACACTATCGCTAAGCATTCTTTTTCGATCTGTGCATACCGCTGTTCTGTCAAGGACAGTGTTCGTGATGCAAAGGCGACTGGTTGACCATTTTGCAGGAGTGTAGCACCTAGGCCTCGTTCGCTGGCGTCACACTGGAGGGTTACTTCCTCGTTAACATCATAGAACTTCAGAACTGGATGTTTTACCACTAGCTTCTTGACTTCATCAAACGCCTTGTCATGTTGTTGAGACCACACAAACTGAGCATTGGCTAGGGTCAGGTTTCGCAGGGGCTGTGCTACTTCAGAAAGCCTTGGCAGAAATTTCGCAAGGTAGTTAACGAAACCAAGCAAACTCAGGGTCTCTTGCTTGCAAGTAGGCTTGGGCATATCTTTCACTGCTTTGACTTTATCTGGATCCGGTTTGAGGCCGTCCTTACTGATCACGTGACCCATGAATTTCACCTGTGGTTTCCTCAGGTTCATTTTCTTGCTGTTTAACTTCAGGTTGACCTCTCTAGCTCTGTCAAGGAGTTTTCTTAGATTTCTGTCATGGTCTGCTTCTGCTTCTTCCTGGGTGTCTCCATATCCTGCTACTAGCATGTCGTCCCTTAGAATCTCTACACCATCTAGACCAGCGAGCTTTTCGTGCAGTCTACATTCGAACTCTTCAGGAGCCAGGCTGATGCCAAAAGGCATTCTAAGGTATCTGTATCTGCCAAATGGAGTCCAGAAAGTGGTTTTCTTACTGCTGCCTTCGTCTAGACCTATCTGGTAGAACCCGTCCTTGGCGTCTAGGGTTGTAAAGACTTTCGCTTTGCTGAGCCTGGGGAGTACTTCGTCCAATGTTGGCATCTGGTACTTGGGTCTCTGGATCGCTTTGTTTAGATCTCGTGGATCTAGGCAGATTCGTATCTTTCCAGGTTTTGCCACTACGACCATACTACTGATCCATTCTGTTGGTTCCGTCACCTTTTGTATGATGCCTTTCTTCTCCAGCTCGGCAATCTTCTCTTTGACTTCACTCTGTAGTGTTACAGGTATGCGCCTTGGTGCATGTTGTACTGGGGTGTGGTCAGGATTGATGACAAAACTGCTAGAATCTCCAATGTGTCCTAGGCCTTCGAACACATCTTTGTATTCGTTCAGGATGTTCTCCTTCGTCCATGGAACTCCGGGTTTGTCTTGTTCAGAGTCCACACTGTTCACTTGCACTGAATCTGTGATTGTAACCTTTAACAACCCGAGTCTCTCACAGGTCTCAGCTGACAGGAGAGGTTTGTTCTTAGTGTCCACAATCTGAAAATCCAGCTGATCAATTGAACCATTTCGGTGAATTTTCAAGGTTGCTACACCAGAGGGCTTCATTAGTGAGCCGTCAAATAATCTGAGTTTAACTTTGCTGGTTTTCAACGGCGGATCCCCGGTCTGACTTATTACTGCTACGTCACGGAGACTCATTACATTACAAGTGGCGCCCGTGTCTAGCTGACATTCTAGCTCTGTGAAGTATTGCTCGTCTTCGTCCAAAAAGACTAGGTCGACGTTGATCTGTTTTCCTGGTGTCTTCACGTTTGAGATTTCTTCAATTTTGAAAATTGGGTCATCGCTATCCGTAGGTTCTTCCTCGGATGAATCTCTTTCTTCTAAGACTTGTCGCACGTGTCTGTGTGCTGACCTTTGGCTCTTATGCTTATCTTTCAAGCGACACATTGAGGCGAAATGATTTGGCTTTTTGCATACGAGGCATGTTTGACCATACGCTTTACATTCCTCTAGCTTGTGCTGTTCTGGACCGCCACATCTGCCGCAACTTTTCTTTGTATGTTTGTGCGTTTCTTTAGTGACCGGAGCTGGGTATTTCCTTGACGCTGTTCTCTTGTGTGAGGCTTTGTTTTGACGTCTCGCTTGAGTACCCAAGGCGTTGACTTGTTCGCTGTTTTGATCTGATTTCATCGACTTCAACTGCTTGCTTGCAATTTCACTTGCTCTACAGATTTTCAGCGTTTTATCCAGGTTCAACTCCTCTTCTTTGAGCAGCCGGAGCTTTGTAGCTTTGTCCTGGAGCCCGATAACGATCCTGTCTCTGATCATTTCGTCGGTAAGCGTACCAAACTTGCACGATGAGGCTAGTTTTCTCAAGCGATTGACAAACTCGTCGATTCCTTCTTCGGGACCTTGCGTAGACGAATTAAACAGATATCTCTCGTACACCACACTTGTTGTCGGTTTGAAATATGCTTCCAAAGCGGCTAAGCTGGAGCTCACGCTTCCCCTTTCTTCTGGAGTTAACTTCAGATTTAAAAATATTTGCAGACAGTCCTTGCCCATTAGTGACCTTAGAGTGGCTAGTCTAATAGCTTCGGGGCGCTTGTCGAGACCGGTTGCTAGCTCGTAGTCTTCCCATTGTTGTCTAAAAAATTCCCAGTTGTTTATCCTGTCGCCGGAAATTTTCATCGGGGCCGGTACTGGAAAGTTAGACGTGAAACTCAAGGCTGAAACTGCAGGAGCGGTCGGCGCTTGAGGCGTTGTTGTTCCAGTTGCTCTCGGACCGCGTGGTTCTTCTGTGTCAGACATGACTTCTGTTCTCTCTTTCTCGAGAATTGCCGTATTTTGTGCTACGTCTTCTTAGACGGGATAGTTAGCGACCTCTTGCGGTACGTTTCGTCGAGAGTACGGCTTGTGTTGCTTTCGAAAGCACGCTTTTACTCTGACACCATATTGTATTTTACACGACCAAACACGCCATTTTAGAGAGAAGCAAAGTATGTTTAATTGATTGACAGTTCCTGCATTACACATGTCTACGCACCGGAAGCTATAATAACCAGAAATGCAAACTACTTGTAACACCCCTTTATATGTCTGACTCTGCATGGTTATTCAAAGAGAGAATATCTGTATCGGTATTTGTCCAATTTTTTAAAAAACGGGGCCAGGAATATTAAATTAATAGGCGAAGCCAAATTATCAGCATACCAATTAAAAACCAATTCCATGAAAAAGTAGAATTGCCGGAACTTTTCACTGGTTTGTCTCGTCTTCATGTGATAGAAGCGCCCTTGCCCGCATTCCAACGTTCGTCACATCTTCTGTAGTCTGTGGTGGCGTCAGAGTCAAGATACCAAAACTGGTTTTTTGCCACGCTTCTCGAAAAATCGTCCGAAAAGTCAAGCAGGTTTTTGATGAAAGTAACCTTGTGGATATCGTTCGCCTCGTACAGAGTTTTTCCCGCTGATTTAAGGTTCAAACTTTTGATCAATGAGAAAGAACCGTTGATCGGAGCCGATTGGGTGTCAGCACCAATGTTGGCTCCGTTTGCTACGGCTTCAAACTTAAAATCGACGCGGAAATAAGCGTTGTACCAGTCATAAAAATTGTCCCGGTCTCTTACGGTAAATTTGTGGCCCGACTTGTTTTGAGTTTGGTTACTCCCAGGGAAGGTGAGCGGGGTGTCCAAATTCACTTGGACGTATGTAGTCTTCTCGAGGTATGGTTAAGTTCTGAACATGTGAACAATCGTTTATATTAAGAGGAAAAATTTCTGCGATTAAATTTCGTTTGCCAAAATTCGATTTAATTTCACAATGGCGCCATCTGATTTTTTTGGCACTCGGTTTTCCAAAATGTTTGCAAGTTTCTTTTTTGCATCCTGCGACTCCGGTTTTTGCTTTCGCTCTTGCAGTAGTTTTCGTATTTGTTTTGAACCTTTTTCGACAGCAAGTTCACCAACTTTCTGCCCCGCTTTTTCAGCAATTGTTTTTGTGGCTTTTTCGGCGACTGTCTTTGCCACGTTCTTTACAGTGCCTTTAAATGCTTTGCCGATGGCCATAAGGGTGTCACGGATCACACCCGACCCCTTGTGTTTATATCGATACCTTCCGGCGTTTTCGTCAAAAAATCTTGCCCACTCGCTCGGGTGATTCATGGTTGTATATTTATGCCAACAAAATCCTTACTCTTTTTCAATCATTATGCTAACCGCAACGTCTATCCCGTTGAGATCCAGGAGATTGTTTCTTCCGTCTGTCACCCAAATCCTTATTGCATTAATCTCGTTTTTATTCACAGGATGCCACTCAAGCCGATACGGCTCTTTTTGAAATGGATAGCTAACCTGAAGCCCTGTTGTTGAGAAACGTATAGCACATCGCTTGGAACATCGTTTGCTCGCCATGTGATCAGATCGCAGTGCAGAAACACCCAATCAACGCTTCTTGT
The DNA here is from genome assembly GCA_964017195.1 of Siderastrea radians. NCBI lineage: Eukaryota > Metazoa > Cnidaria > Anthozoa > Scleractinia > Rhizangiidae > Siderastrea > Siderastrea radians. Next base: position 13,263,995 of record OZ024898.1, on the reverse strand, counting down.
GATATTTGGGACGATTGTTCCGACATGATTTTTTTCTCCTGTCAAGATCTTTTCCTCATAGCCAAGCAATTCAGCGAAAGCTCCTTGAGAAAGGTCAAGCTCATAATTTTCATGCATCAAAATGACAACCTGGAAAATTGTCATATCGAAATACAGAGTGAAAATGAAATCACTGTCCTTGTCTTCCGGTTTCACTTTACCGGTTTGGGACTGAAGAAAGCTGTTGATGCCAGAGTAATCATACATTCCATTCGGGAATGTCAAGGTCTGCCACTCTTCAGACTTCTTTCTCCAGCGAATTTTGTTGTTGTCAAAAGTGTCATCGATGTTGTACCATGAGTAACTCATAGTGATAAGTTTGTTAAGCGAGGCTTTATAGTTTCCTGAATCTAACTTAATCGGAGGTTGAAAATTAATTGTGAAATCGTGTGAAACCTGAGCAGCTCTGGTTCTTTATAGTTTTGCGAGGCTCGGGTCAAGCAGAAGATTTAAGGTCATCATTGGTCTATATAATTACGAATAATTTTTTTCTTTTGTTGGTTGTTGATGTAACCGAGCGCAGCAAATGAATTAAGCAAAGTTTTTACCTGTTTTTGTAGTTTGTTTGAGGTGTTTCCTCCTTTGATCGATCCTAAGCACAAGTGAAGTTGGTCGATTAATTTTTCAGCTTCATCAGCGATGCCACTTCCTTCGGTTTCCCAATTCTGTTCTTCAGGGAAGAAGTCCTCGTCACCGTCCGAAGGTGGATCGAGAGAAGGTCTTCGGCTCTCAACAGCTTCTTTCAGAGATGTTTCCAGAGAGGTTGGAGGAATTTCTCTTTTGCGTGGGGGAGTGGACTTTAGTCTCTCCTTCCCCTCCTGTAACCGTTTCGAAAGAGATTCTTTTGTTACCCTTCTTTTCGCATAAATTCCATCTCTTACTTTTTTGAGATCCTTTATTGAATAATTATGAAATGGAGAGTCTTTCTTTTTTACTCTGTAATTGGGATCATTTCCGTATTGCATTATTAACCGATTGGCTGTTTGCAGTAGGGTTGATTCATGGGGATATTCTGGCTCAACCGGTCCCAGCATCCCCCACTCTTTACGTGTGGATTTTTCTTACATCAGTGGTCGGGGTTGTGGAAAATCATCATCATCATCATCAACAACTTCTTGATATGAGGGTGGTGGTGTTGGTGGTGGTGGTGATGGTTCTGGTGATGGTACTGGTGTTGGTGCATCCGGTCTGAATTCATCACCAAACGGGTTGATTTCGTCAAATTCATCCATTGTGTAATCAGGACTTTCCTGCACCTCTTCCGCAGTGGTGCTGCTCTTTTCATCAAGCCTTTTTGTAATAGGTTTAAAAAGCTCTTCTCCTGAAAGCTGACCAAACTCTTTGTTAATTTTGTTTTTTCTGAATTTTTGGTGAATGTCTTGTGTTTGTTGATCGACCGCCGCTTTTTCCTTTGCCATTTGTTTCCACTTTGGTAATGACATTTTCAGTGTGATTATATAGAGATACAAAAAAATTGAAGATTCCAAATTACGACCCCGCTTTTTCCAAAAGTAGCTACAAGCAAGGCCACCCTTGCATGCCAGCCGGTGTTTTCCGGATGCTGATTTGTGGACCCAGTAATTCTGGCAAAACAAACATATTACTGCATATGCTTTATGAGTTGTTAGAGTTTGATAAAATTTACCTCTTTTCAAAAAACCTGCACCAGAACAAATACCAGGCTCTTTTGCAGGACTTTGCTGAACGAATCAACCCCAAGGTCATCGAGGCTCCCGGTGATGAAATCATTCCACTCGAAGAGCTTCCGGTGGACAACCAAAAAATTGTTGTCTTTGATGATCTTGTTTGTGAAAGCAACCAAAACAGCATCATTAATTATTTTATCAACGGGCGGCACAGAAACTGCTGCGTTATTTACCTCACTCAAACCTTCTACAAGGTGCCGAAAAACATCCATGATAACTGCAGCCATTTTTGTATTTTCAGATTTCTTCCACGAGAAAACAAGAGGATTGTGGACAAGATAGGTGTTGATCATGTCGCGTTAGATCGCGCCACAGATAAAAAATATTCTTCCTTTACTATGATAAACCTCAAAAAATAATGAAGAAAAATTTTGACGAAGATATATAATGGGGTATATTAACAGCCAAATCGGTGAAACTAGCCAAACGACAAGTGAAACAGTGGGTCCTCCTGGGCCGAGGGGCGACGTAGGCCCCGCGGGACCACAAGGTCCGATTGGTCCCCAAGGCCAGAAAGGGCCACAAGGACCCCAGGGTCCAAAAGGCGACAAAGGTGATCCTGGGCCTGAGGGTAGTGCCAGCGGTTCTTCTGATATTGACATACAAAATAAGTACGATATTTTGCGATAAAAAAGCAACCCTTATCATGTCCAAGGTGATCTGTCAAAGGTAATAAACTATCAGGACACGAAAAATATCTTTCTTTCAAAAAAGGAAGGTGGGAAAATGGAAGCAAGCATTGATATGAATAATAATACACTCTACAACGTGAAAGACCCAGAACAGGTAGATCAAGCTACAAACAAAAAAAAAGTATGTCGATAATCAGCTTGTAAAAATACTGGATAAAGCAGCTGATATTGATATGAAAAATAATTCGATTATCAATCTTGATCTTCCATCAAACCCAAGAGACGCCGCATGTGTCGAGTTTGTTAACTACAGAATTGATGACATAACACAAAAAAAGTTTCAAATTTGATGGCACTAACAGTATGACTGGAGACTTAAACTTGAATAGTGATACAATTGTCAACTTACACACCGATGGCAAAGATCCGAAATCCGCAGTTAATGTTGATTTTATGCAAAGTAAAATAACATCTATGTCAGATCTTGTCAGTCAAACAATTCATGAATCCCATATCATTAGCTCAACAAATAAAAAGGACGCCTTCAGATACTTGATGGAAGACACTGATGAATCTTCGAGTGAAAACAACATCGATGTTTGGGGCATCAACGATTTTCCCGAGTCTCCACATCAAGTAAATAAAAAAGCTTACTTTCTCAAACTCCTGTTTGAAAAAGACTCACCGAACCAGTACCGGTCACGCCTCGGTTTTAACTTCCATCCACTTCCGGTCGGTTACTACACGATGGTTGTGGAGTGGTTTCCACCAGAAATGAATGAGGTGAGTGTAACACCACAAGCCACAACAATTTCAATTTCTAATCATTCAACCAAAACATTCGAGAAATACACCAAAACAGTTATCCACTTTCACAGATGGGGTAGCTCACCCCCGCAATACATATTCCTCGACCTGCACGGCACGGTCCGTGATTCATCATTCATAAAAATTGGACATCTAATTGTTTATGGTGTTAAAGAAACAATTTCAAACGTTGATCCAAGTGTTTATGACACCGCCTTTGTTATTGAAAATGGACAAATGAGAATGGAAACAGAT